>JAFIDM010001028.1:65862176-65887669 GCA_023159025.1 Thereuonema tuberculata
AGAAACCTCAGCTTTGGTTACTACGAAAGTGGTAAATCAATTTTTTTTATTTTAAAAATATTATAATATTATTTTAACAAATAAGCCGATATTCAAATTACATATGGGCTGTTGTGGAAATCATGGCTTTTAAAAAAATTAGCTTAGAACTTATTTTTCAATCTTGTGTTTTTCAAAAATGTGGAATTTGTTTTACTTCCGTGAATATTTCACGGGTCGCAACTAGTAACAATAATTTTATAATCGAATTTTGTTGTTTGAGTAGATATTGTACGAAATATTTTTACAATAATCCTTATCCTTTAACTTCTGAATTAACTTCTGGATGCTGAGATCACTTTCTCACCGTCCGTCAAAACTTTCTCGTAATCAGCCAAGGCTACTTGTGTTCACTTGTGTTCATGAAGCAATGTTTTGGCCTGTGTTTCTATTATTGCTAAGGTTCGAACAATTCATTATTTACATTTCAAAAATTATCGAAAACTGCAATTAGTGATCTTCAAAGAATTATCTCATCAATGCATTTCAAAGGAAACTATAACATGTGTCTCTTATAATGTAAAACGTAATTAGACCACAACAAATAAAATATAAAATAAGGTATATTTACAATAGAAATAAGAGTACTTTCGAAGCTCCCAAAATTTCTTGAGTAAGGTAATTACATTATGTTTCGGTTTACAAACAGAGGGGGCGGAAAAATTAACCATGTGACAATGGGCAAATACTTTACGAGAAGGGGGATTGATGGTTCCGCCTCCTTCGTGTTTTCGTGATTCAACAAAAAACGGGAATTGAAGTATTAAAATACCCAGAATATACAGCATATACAAAAATATCCTTATGTACAGATATATAAAGATCTGTACATAAGGATATTTTTGTACATGCTGTATATTCTGGGTATTTTAATACTTCAATTCCCCGTTATATAAACATCAAACTTCAATCAAAATCAAAGTCTCGCAATTTTGAAATTAATATTAACTTCAAATAGTAACATCAAATTGTGATATTTAAAGTTGTTAAATCTATTGTCAGTATGGGCGCTAGTATGTTATTTCTTAGATGTTGATGTTTTAATATATTTACTTAATAGGATTTTTCTACATATTTTTTTACGTGATTTTTTTTCCTGACTAACTTCTAGGGTATTTTTGTAATTTTATTTACATTCATCTAAATATCTTTAATCGAAAGACTAATGGTAAAAATCAATGCACTTGACAATCCATTAATATTTTATATATTTTTTTTTAATTCTTCAAAAAAGTTTCAATAATTAAACGTTTTCTTAACAATAATTACATCAATCTTGAAACGTTTAAAATGTTTATATTCAAATTATTATAAAGATAAAAATGTTAATTTATTTTTTTTCCGAATTTATTTTTTGCTCTGTCATGAAAAATTAAAGAAATAAAAAGTATTTTAAGGACATGTATTAAGACCACAGATTGTAAGTTGTAATAAGATTTTGTAGAGCAAAGAATAAAGTCATGTGTTGTAATTCTAACATTGCTATTATTTTAGATATTCAATCAGAATGTCAGCTCCATAACTATCTCAAGAGTTATTAAACTTACTAGCTGATAATTATTTCTGTATAAATACGACTGCTAAATGAAACAATTGAGAGAAAATAAAGCAAAATGAGAAAATTAATTACAGTTGTCTATTTTTACTGTTTCAGCTTTTCTTATTAAACTATTAAAATTCAGCTTTAAGGAATACAATCATTGATAATATTTTATCATTGTCACTGTTATTCTTTCTCTTGATATTTTATTGCTTTTAATTTTCATTTTTAACGTTTCAAACTTTGTATTACCTTTGTAGGGAGAACAGTTAGATTTTCCATGTAGGTATATTTGTAGCTGTATAATTCAGTTATAAGTGAAACTAAGAATCAGAGCCCTATGATTCATATCTCAATAGACTCCCTATGGCTGGTGGTTTGGAGAAAAATTCACTTCCAGTCTATGCCACTTTCGATTTAAGTGGGCACTGATTTCCACTGACATTTACTCAGAGTTGCCAGAATGGTTTAAATTGCTTAAAATTTTGCTTGGTTTTGTGTTACCATAAAATCATGATGTGACTTGTTATATGTGAGCCTTAATAATATAAAATATTTTTCAATCTCATTTTTAAATAAATGCACATTAAATAAAAGAAATGCTTATTTGTATTGTTTCTTATTTAATAGAACTGAATTCTATTTTTTAGATAACAAGTCTAGAATCAATTTCCAGAATGAAACGAATTGTTCTATGGAGTCTAGTGTGTTCATTGTTTATCTTACAGTTCATACCTTTGTCCGTTGAACAGTTAGACGAATGCAGTGGTAAGTAGCTGAATTCAAATGCATCTTCTTCAGGTTATTGCAAATTACATTTAACAGCAGATAGAATTAAAAGTGAATACGTCTGTAACAACGATATTTTGTGCCATGAAATGTCATGAAATGAAATAGAGGTTAGTTTGAAATAAAACCAATCTATAATAATTATAATTGACAAAACTGGCATTGGAAAGATTTGAAATAAAAACCAGTTTTCTGCATAACCAATTTAATTGCATTCCAAACATGCTAAATGAACGTTTTCATTAGCACATTAGATATTTTCAAATAATAAATATGTTGATAAACTTGATAAACTTCTTTTAATAACTTCTAGACTTCTAAAATTACACAATATTTCTCTTTCTTCAACAGGAAGCTTCTTCAGGGTTTATTTGAGGACAGGAAAAAATCTTTCCTCTTCCTCACAGAATCCGTTAAATATGTTGAGATTTCACATCATTTTTGGAAAAACAATTAGTAATAGTATTTATCACAGCATTTTTGGAAAACAATTATAATAACAGCATTTATCACATAGTATTCTTTTTGAAAAACAATTAAATATTAGTAATAGCATCCATCACATGATATTATTTAGAAAACAATTAAAATAAGTAACAGTATCTATCACATAATTTTTGGATAAAAATTAGATTAATGATGTTTCATTTTCCTATTATTAATAATTTTACAAAAATGTTCACTAACCTTTAAAAATATATTTTTATTGAAACATGGTAGTAATTTTATTAAACATGATTCGATCATTAATCTTGCTTTATCATCTTCAATTTGAAAAAGAATATTCACTATAGGGTCGGCATTATGACCTTTAAACACAAAGAAACCTTTAATTAAAAATTATGTAAAAAGGATAACTGAAAACACAGAAAATGAAAGATTTTTGAGAAATAAAATTAATAAAATTAAAAATATCTTCAAAATCAACGAGTACCCAGAAAAATTCATTAATAAAGTTGCCAATGAATTTTTTTATATACAAGAAACAATAAAAGGAAAATGATGATTCAACTGACTACAAAGGAACATTTAAGATACCATTAGGAATAGAAACCAATAAAACAATTAGAAAAGTATGTAAAGAGATTAGAATTGTACATTATAAAGCAAATGAGTTTATAAAGAATATAAAAATAGGGATCAAACCAAGAAAATGAATAACATGGATTTAGTTTATAAATTAGAATGTAGAGATTGTAATAAAAATTATTATGGAAGCACAGGTAGAACATTAAGAGAGAGAGTATTAGAATATACCATTGCTTTCAAGAACAATAGACATAATATTTCAGATTGGGCTGACCATTGTAAGGTCAAAGGCCATAATGCCGACCCTTTAGCGAATATTCTTTTCCAAATTGAAGATGATAAAGCAAGATTAATGATAGAAATTGGTTATCAACATTTTTGTAAAATTATTAATAATAGAAAATAATATATCAATAATCTAATTATTATCCAAAAATTATGTTATAGATACTGTTACTTATTTTTAATTATGTGATAGATACTGTTACTTATTTTAATTGTTTTCTAAATAATATAATGTGATGGATGCTATTACTAATATTTAATTTTTTTTCTAAAAGAATATTATGTGATAAATGCTATTATTATAATTGTTTTCCAAAAATCATGTGATAAATACTATTACTAATTGTTTTTCCAAAAATGATGTAAAATCTTAATATATTTAACGGATTCTGTGAGGAAGAGGAAAGTTTTTTTCTGTCCTCAAACAAACCTGAAGAAGCTTCCTGTTGAAGGAAGAGAAATATTGTATAATTTTAGAAGTCTAGAAGTTATTAAAAGAAGTTTATCAAGTTTTCATTAGCTATGTAGAAGGTTTGAAAGTTTCGCTTAGATAAATCAAGAATATATATTGCATTTATAAACTTGCAGATCATAAAATAGTGTAAACTCGATATAAATGTTATTAAAATCCAATTTTTCTTTTATATTTTGCCTACTCAGTTACATGATAATTAATCTTAAACATAAAACACTTACTGAGAAATTAACAATTGATTGAGCGTTCGAAAAATTTCTAACTGAAATTTGAAATTATATTACGAAACGGTGATGTACAACTAGTAATCTTGTTCGTATTTGAAGTTCGACTCTAAGGAAGCATTGAATTATTAATAAACAACAATGGGTGAGCGCAAATTCTTTACCAAGTGACATCCTGGAACAGCTGTTTCACGATCTTTGGCGATCGTCAGTCAGGAGCAGTCAACAGTCAACAACGAGATCTCCGTACTGCGCCTTATATGAATGATCGTCAGAAGCCCAGTGGTGCCTCAAAACAAAATATGAACAATAAAAAACTCACTAACTAAAAATTAATCATTCGAAAATCAATCGAAAAAAATTGGTGTCACCCATTGTTTATTAATAATTCAATGCGCAGATTGAATTTTTTTATACTTTAAATCAAATTCATTGATGCCGGATCGCTGCTGGTACATGAATTTTTTCAATAATTTTTCCTTAGTGAGTTTTTCAATGCTAATTTTTTCTATTACGGCAGCACTGCGCTTCCGGCGATCATTTATATTGGCATTAGTATGGAGACATGGAGATCTAGTTGGTTACTGGCTACTGCTCCTGGCTGATGATCGACAAACACCGTGAAACAGCTGTTCCAGGATGTCTCTTGGAAAAAATTTGGTATCACCCATGTTTGTTTGTAGAATCATGTTGAGTAAAACTTGTTTTGTTTCATTTTACAAAACTGTAGTAGCTACATCTGGTTAATGCATAGTTAATGTTTCCCCACTTACTCTTCGAGAGCTAGCGAGTTGATAGCAGAATAACCCTAATTTTTCTCCGTTGACAAAAGTGCCAAAGCCGCTAAATAAGGAATGAAATAATATCGTTGCAATTAAACGGTAAAAATCGGAGTGGCAATTAAACAATTAAACAATTAAACGTCTGCCATTTACAATGTTCTCCAGGTTCAGTATCATTCATCTCTGAATAAAACGACCATAATTACTCAGCTAACATAAGAACTCTGCGCAGTGGATGATGTTAGAGTTCGTTGAAGATGAATCGATTGCGATGGGCTCATTTAAAACCACCACAAACAAGATTACAATCCCAACCTATGTTGTTATACTAAAGATAATCTCTCAAAGAAAGTTTCGTCGTAAATCTTAAGAAATAGATTTTCGTACTGTTTTCCCCTTGTATTCGTCTCGCAGAAAATAACTCTTAATTCTGAAAACTTACTGACTAGATATTAAGATAAAATGATTTTAAGCCAACAATGAAATCAGAACTAATAATGCATATATTTAAATGTGTAGACATGAAACACTAAACCTATTCCTATATAAAACAATGCTAAAGTAATCAAGTAAAAAATCATATATCACAAATGTTTATTAACTAAGAAAAGAAACAAGATAACATGAATAACAGTGGAATGGTTGACGCTCCTGTTATAAAACAAGATGTAGATCTCCATGGGAGAGCACTATGCTTTACTCCTTCAATTACATACTCGTCAGAGGATTAATAATAAATGAAATCCTGAAATCGAAAAATTGCAAATAATAAAAAAGAAATATATATAATGAATACATTAGCTATATGGAATGTGAATCTCGTCCCCTTTCTTGAATTTTCTAGCTTCACCCTAACGTTGTCAAGTAGGGCTACCCCGTGATGCATAGTTGTTGATGAAAGTAAGGACATTGGATATTTAAACAACAAACGGAAGTACCTAGCATATACCAAAATGCAGTCTCTTTAACTTATTTTTTTAAAATTTGTCAGTGCATCTACCCATAGTTGAGTTACATATATTCAAGGTAAAACAATGTCTTCCTCTGGCGAGTTCGAAACTTGGCTAACACTTTCCTTTCACCTTTCCCTCACTTCTTTTATTTTTCCACTTTAAAAGTTCACTATTTAGTTTTTTTTTTTCTTTTCATAGTGATGTTTCATCACTCGATTAATCACAAACATTGCTTACACTACATACTACGCAAACACATGTAACTTTTCATCACCATGTCCAATTTTATGCGAAAGTTTAGGTTTCGCTTTGACTTCTGTTAGATAGATTCATCCTAAAAACATATTCCTTTCCTTGTCCTCTTAATACAAATACAAAGTGGCAGTAATTAAACTGACACCATCTGTCGCTCGATCGAACAAGCAAAATGACACCAAATTTAGTATAAGATTACAGAAGATATTGGGAGAAGGATTCCACACAAAAAAGTAGGAGTTCCAAAAGTTGCTTATAGGGGAAATGTGGTGCTGTAGTAGCCAACTTTCACGAATAAAAGTTTTTATTTTTCCTCAGGAAGAACCCAAACAAAGAAATAAAAGAAACTTCTCACTGTCCTTGAAATATTTTATACAAAGGTACAGATAATTTCAAAAATCGCCCCAAATTCTACTAAATAAATATAGTTCAACTGTCGAAAAAAATATTGAAGCATAAGAAAGATTAAAAAATTCAAGATAAAATTATTTATGTGAAATAAATACAAATACTAAGACAATCAACATCTTAATTAAAAATGTCTATGTATTTTTCTGAAACTTTTGTTTTGAAATATCTAAAAACAAAAATAATGTGAAAATATTAAAGGTAATAGAGTTAATATAATATGCCAGTTTACAGCGAAATACTGATGATCTTCATAGGGATCCCAAGATCATTAAGAGACACACAAAACATGTTTCATGTTAGTGTTCACTATTTTAGCACTTGAACAAAACCCATACGATTTCTTACCATAATATATCTTGGTGCGCTAAAAGAATAATTACACACACAATCGGCACGACTTACAGGCTCCGAATACATAAAAGAAGGCTTCCGAGTTGTATTGCATGGCGGTTGCTGAAAATCATATCGATCTTTGCCTCATTACTTTGGGAAGGGGAAATTCTCGATTTCTTTGCTTCTGAGCTTTTGTCTTTGTCTTGCACACTAACAGGGAATATCTGCGTTTTCCCATTTTTGGCCAAGAGAAACAACGAAGCGTCCATTGTTTATTGGAGCACGAAATTAATCCAGGTTAATCATTATCCTCAAATTGACACAAGCAGAGAAGGTTTACAAAACACAGTAAGTAATTGGCAGTAAGCAAGAAAACAGATCAGAAAGTTTTCCTTTCCTTATAATGCTTCTTCTTCTTCTCATCTAATCCTTCTTCCACATTTTCTCCTTCTAATAATTCTTATGCAACAAAATTTTTTCTGTATAACTAGATATAAATACGTCATCAAAACATATACTAAATTCAGCAATAGCAATACAAACGACACTAAGTCTGAAGGTTGACGTTTGACAAGTAATTGATATATTTATGGTAAAGAAAAAAAATCGAAAACAAAAATTCCCGTTGGAAAGAACCTAAAAATGCAAGAGGGAAAATAAATGAATTTTAGAAAACGAAATACAAGGTGACGAGAACAGATCAGGAGATAATCGTGATTGGCAGGTTAACGACCATTCGAATTGCAAACATTTGATCCTGCGAAAGTCATTTACAATGTTCACAGAGACATTAAGAACAATTAAAAAAATATAAAAACTGAAGCGTCAAAGAATGAAATAATACAAAAAAATTTAATTATAAAAATAATTGGATTTAAGATATAATAATTATAGGCATTGATTGTTCTTACCACAAAGATTTATTAAACCAAAAATCAAGGAGTGAAAATATATAAAAAGCATATATAAATAAATTTGAAAGAATGAAAAGAATGAAAAGAAGAATGAAAAAAAAAAGAAATAATAAAAAGAAATCGAGACACAACGTATCCGAGGATTTGGAAACAACATTGGTAAAAGTAATTCATGAAAATTCTCAGCCAGGAAGGCTGTAATTTCGGCTATAAAGAGCACTATACATCATAGGGCTATAAATTTTTCTAATTTCAGAAAGATATTCCGATTACCAGTTCTGCACAACATGTGTCTTACCTTACCTCAGCATGACTTACTTGCGAAGTCATTTTAGTTTCACCATTCTTACGCAGCAGCCGCTCTTCACGAGTTTAGTAACCTCTTACACGCTGCGGGAAAGTCCGCTGTCAGATAACTCTTTGTAATCGATAATTAAGAAGTTTGAAGAAACAGGATCATTAGCAGTTCGTACTGGGAGAGGACCGAAACCAGTGCCAGAACATACAATTACAGACATTGCAACTGCAAAGGTCGACTGAACAGAGGGGATCAGTGCTGGTAGTAGCTGCCCCCGTGACGTAGCACGACTTCTGGATTTGATGCTCCCATGGTGAGAAGATCTTCTGGAAAGATTTGCACTTCTATCCATACAAGATAAGCCGTGTAAAACAATTTGAGAACAAAAATTATGATGCCTTGCATTTGCTCTCTCGTTTCTTGCCAGAAACGAATTCGAAGATGCTTGATCTTGGATAATTCTGTGGGGAGCTGACATCCTTTCTTTTATCTGGATGGGACTGTCAACATCCAAAATTGGCGAATTTCGATATTTGAAACACCCCATGCGTCTGAAAATCCCTTTACATTAAAAAAAAATCACTGTTTGGTGTGGTTTCACAGCAGATTTCTCAAAAAACGATTATTCTTTTTTTGAAAACATTGCTCCGACAGTACCAGTAACCTATTCCATCACCGCACAAAATTATCGCGGTATGCTAAACACTTTTGTCATTCCTCAACTTCAGGAAAGACAATTTACGGACGAGATCATTTTTATACAAGATGGAGCACCACCACACAGCACCTTATGCGGCATCATTTCATATACACTGCTATCCTGTAAAATGGTCTCATTCGGCGGATTTAATCCGTACGACTTTTGGCTAAGAGGTTACTTGAAGTCCAAGATCTATCTTGGTAGGATCAGAACTTGACTAACTTAAATGACAACATATCGTAGGCTGTTATGAAGATTCCTTCAGACATGTTACGTTCAGTTGTAGAGAAGGTTGAGCACATGATGCAATTCCTGATTCACAAGAACGGTGTCCACTTTGAACCTGGGTCACAACCACAATGAATAGTGCTGCTTAAATGATGATGTATCAGGTCAGGTTCGTCTTTGTTCTTCATTTATCTATTCATTGAAAATCATTTTTACATTGCACAGTTCAATATCTGCTTACCGACGGCATTAGGAAGTCCTTTTTTTTCTCCATTTGATGCTCTTCTTGTTGCTCGATCGACCTACATTTGACTTTAAGTAGAATTGGTTTAATTACGACCACCTTGTACATCTGTACACCCATCCTGTATTATTGCCTTTTCTTAATTTTTGAAATTCGTAGAATTCTAAAGGATTATGCTCCCGATTTCCTCTCCGTTTCTTGAATCTGAATATGATTATGCCACTAGGTGATCTAATATAGTTTACAATTTGCTAATGACAGTGAAGCCGCAAATCAGATTTAACTCTATATCTTTACGCTATCAAACCCGTACCAACCGAGTGAACAATGTATATCTGTAGCATGGACTTGTTCTTGATTGTAAGATAAAACAATTGTAATATCAGTAATCACTTTATTCTTCGAAGAACCGTTACTTCACATGGGGAGTTATTTTTAATACTCAGATTGCTGAATTTCTGAAAATGCTTTTTAGCAACCCCGTGCTATAATTTGATTGCTTTGTGTGCTGCTGTCTTAAGTACAAATATGACGTTCGTCTTCCCCGATCGTAGAAAAAATCGCAGATATATGAAGACATGTGAATCCCGGAAATTAATGAGAATTTATTTTCAGACGGTTTGTGTCTAACACGGAATATCATGTTAAAGCAACAGAAAATATACTTGACAACTGTAATTCCATCGTCTTCGCCTGTCGCAGACGATGATTACCTTAGGAAACTTAAAGAATCTATTTTCATTTTATTAAACAACCTTATAATGAGCATATCTTTTGATTCCGTATGTATTCTCTACTCTGATTGGACAAAAGCCCACTAAAGTTTGCATGTATAATAGAATAATCCCGGTTCCTATTTTTATTAAATGTTTGACTCGACAGCTCTTTGAAAAGGCGGCACAAACTTTGGTTTCATTGAATCCGAAGATGATCTTTGAAATGAAGAAACAAACTAGTAACATGCTTTTTATCTTGTCTTTATTAAATTATAGTGTTTCTTTTCATTTAACTGGTGATATTTTAAATTATTTGACTTACTTTAAAGTTTAGTTTTTTACTGAAACAAAAAATTGGAATTGAAATGAAATAAATGATTATTTATATATGTAAGACTTATAATGGCATTTCAGTGCATTATTCTTTCGAAAGAATTAGAAAATCTATAAAAATTAGTGTTTATAATAAAAATATTAAAAGCGGTTATTAAAAATTAAGATTATATTTTAACTGGAAAAAATTATACTTACAAACTATTTAAAGTTTATTGGTGAGTAATAAGATGGTTACTTTTTAAAAACACTATTCTAGATTGTATCAAAACTACAAAAAGAAAATGTGGATCAAATAAATTCTGTTACGTTACTTTGAATCCCATATTGAAGCAATTGTATTAAACTTTTTTCTTTTAGCTATTGCGAAGGGAATCGCATGAATTCGTCTTTCTTCGCCAATAATTGTTATTATTACTAACAACATGAAAACAACTCAATAAGTTATTTTGAATTTCAGTTCAAAAATCTGTAGAATTATTTGCATCAATATTTAAATAAAAGAAATCAATACACAGATTTCTAATGGAAATCTTAATTTTACTAAAGTTTTTATTTTTGTAACCAAAAATTCCTTTTTTCTTCTTTGAAAACAGATGTAACTGTTCCCTGTGCAAGTAACATACCATGTTTGATGCTGGAACTTGTATGTGGAGAAGAAGCAAAATGTGATCTCGAACAAAAAAAGTGTGTTTTTAATTAATATTTTATAACTTCAGTTTGGTTTCTAAATTTGTATACAGATAATAATAATTTGTGTTTTTTACAATTTTTTCTGAATTATTCATTGTTAGTTGAAATTTAAATTATTTTCATTACTCTAGAAGCTCCTGAAACAAGATAATACTGAAATTGAATAAATTCTTCCGATGAATAAAGCTATTCTTATTATATGATTGAGAACTGTTTTTAAAAATACTTACACATATGAAATACGAAAATTAAAGAACAATGAAATAATATTAAAAACTCCCTCAAATTTCTCTTTTTTTTGTTAAGCAATTTATAAATTTATTAATTAGAAGTACATCGTCTTTAGTATTATAAATTGAACTCAAATTTATAAGCCATATAGGCTACACATCTATTATTATGAAAGTAAAAATTTGATTATGTTTTATACTATAATATTTTACTGAAGATTATTTGTGAATTTTTATTGTTTAAAAAGAAATTCTACTTAGTTTATAAACATTTCTCTCTTATTACAGTTTATAAAAAGCTAATTCTTGTATTATCACAACTTCTCTTTATATAATTTTCCATCGTAAAGATTGTGGCTTCTCTCTGTATTGGAAATATGTTCATCTATTTTTAAACAATTTTTCTCTTTTCATCTTAAAGATCTGTGGTGTTTTTATAGCTTATTAAGTGATCCTTCGAATAGCCTTTTTTTTTTGCTTATTTTCAAAAAATACTCCTCAAAAAGTATTTTCGTAATACTCATGATATGTCAGCCACTATTCAAAACTGTTTTTTGCCTTTAATAATGAACAGTATATTTTGGACATTTTAATGCTTAGATATGTTGAAAGATATATTCAGGAATGCTTTCTAAGCAGAAACTGAAATAGAAAAATAAGAATTCACTTTTTGAAAAGGCTTAATGTTTGTGGAATTAGTTTTGAAACAATAAGAACTAACACACATCACTGATAAACGAATAAATATATTGATAGTTACAAACTATGACTTTAACTAGTTTCTTAGTTGTAAAAAGTATAACTAGGTATTCTTTGGCCTCTTCAGTTGACAAATACAGAATGAGGCCAAGCTTTATACCCTCATTCAGGAAATAATTAGCATGAAGGAAAAGGAAGTTCTAGTACATGAAATACATTGCAGTTTTTCCTGGAAGACATCTAGGCGGATTGAACCATTACGAAGAGGTGAGAGGCGTGGAAGAGTCCATGATATGTCAAAGAAATACCGGGAATTTCAATCTGGCGAGTCTGGCGAGTCCTGATAGATCAGGACCAACATGAAAGATAAGAATGGTGTTGAAGTCCAAGGCAGCATTTCGTAGGAGATGGAGACGAAAAAAAAAATACTGTCAAGAAAAGAAAAGTCAAAACAAAACTAAATAAATGGAGGGAAATCGCCAACCGGACAATAAATATGCCTTCGCCTCCATTTATAAATGATTACGGACGTTAAACTTGTTTTCTATTAAAACTAAATAAATAAAGCAAAATATTTATTCAGTTATGTTTTGACTTTTCTTTTATTGATTATATATTTTTTTTTAATAATTTTAAAAAATACCGAAAAAAATATAGAAAAGACAAAAAGTAAATGAATAAAAAAATAAAAATAAAAAATAAAAAATTATATCTTGATACTGCGTTGATACTGCGTTAATTATCGTAGTTGTAGATAATGGTGTCATGGGGTTTAAACGGGATCCGTTGTTTCCAATTCATAGACCGAACTGCATTGCAGTTCAGTTTCTGTTGATATTGTAACGATGATCCTTGTTAGCTTAACTAAAATCCTTCAGATATTCGCAAAAATAATCTAAGTGTAAATAATTCCTAAAATAAAGTAACTGAACTCCAAATTTTGTTTTCATATTCCTTATTTCTTCATTCATTTCTGAAAGATTATAATTTAATTTTCTTTGTAAAAAAAAAAACAAATGGATAATAACCAATCGATAATACATATTATGGTTATTGCTACTATTTTTGAAATAAAATTTAAGAATCAAAATAAATGGAAATGAAATTGAAGGTACATACGGTGCAAACTTCTGTTTTGTCTTCGTTATGTTCTAAGGAACAATAAAGATAATAAGTATTATAATATAAACATAAAAAGATATTATTTAACAATAATATATAACAACATAACAAAGTAAGCTTAGATATTTATATTTAATAGAAATTTAAGATTTCTTATTGAAACTACAATTGTGCCTCAGTATTTCAAGAATTTCTGCAAATCTAACCAAGTTTGTAGATGCAGTAAACTTCCTCTTCTCCGGCACGTTCTGGACTTAGGCATTAAGAAATATTCCGGATTACAGGATGAATATCGGGAAAAACGTGAATTAAACAAAAAAATGACAGTAAAATGTGTTTTTATGTATTTAAACAGCTTAAGTCGAATAAAAAATTACATAATAATGTAAAATAAATGACTATGAAACAAAAAAGTGCACTGTAGGCTTACAAAAACTTTAATTCGAAGTAGAGCAAAACAAGTCCACGGGATTGTTCTTCTTGGTAAAAGCCACATTAATAAAATCTCGAATATCGATTTGTTATTTAATCTTCTCTCTTCGTTTTTTATGAAGTCATTTCGTATGATGTGGAGTTTCACAATTTCAGCATCATTGAACGAACTACTGCGTTCAGAAAACTTGATAAATGTATTCAAGGCATCAGTTGCTTGATTCCAAGTGATGTTGTTTAACTCTTCTGCATCATCTTCATCTGAGTCCACGTCTTTGGGGCTGTTGGTTCGGTAACCCTCTGTATGATGACCTCATCTGGGTCATTCCACCTCAAATCACCCGATGAGTTCACCACCCTATCACAGATTTTTATGAAAATTTATTTGCATATAAAGAGTGATAAGGTAAGACATTCTGCAAAATATGGGATGTTTGGGTCAAATATTTGCCGAGATATGAATTTTTGAAGTTTTTTTTTTTGATGCCACGCCCCTTTTTTGACGTATTTTATTGAATATCTCCTCTCCTAATCAATCAAATGGAACCAAATTTGTTTTCCCCATGTATTTTTTTTATGCTGAATCCAAAAATCATACAATTGTACAATCATACAATTTACTTTAGTGAAATTTTGATGGGAAACTCAACCCCTAAAAACCGAAGGTGAAAGTATCCGGCCAAAGTAAAAGTTTCCGCCCATTCCACAATTGTATGATTCAAAACCAAAAATACGGAAGTAGCCATATTTTAAAAAGAAAGCGAGAAAAAAAAAGGTTGCTTTAAATATTTTGTCCTAAATAACTATTAGTTAATAATTTTGAAATTAATAGAACTCGCTGTATAATAACAGAGTTTAGTATTTTAATTTTTTACTGTCAGAAAAAAATTAATTTTATTGAAAATATTTTAAGTAACACCTCAGTAAAACACTTTTATTAAAGGAAATGAAGTTAATGAAAAGGCCTGTATTTCTTCAATAACATTTTGGATTACTACGCTACTATGCTTTTTGGATTAGGCCTATGCGGTGTCTAGCATCGAGCGATCGGCGATCGTGAATTTTCTGTTTGAATCTCCGTATTTTCAAACTATATTCAGTTTGAAAATATAGGTTTTACCTGGGTTATTATTTGTTATAAGTGAGATTTACTGCTTACACAGCTGTGACTAAAGCAAGGGATAACTTGAATTTACTAAATAAATTTGCAGTGGACAAAGTAATAATTTTTGAATATTTCATTTATACGATTTGAAAAGAGTACCAACTTTGCGATTTTTTTTCTAAGCTCAGGAGCAAAACACCCTCTTGATTTTTTTTTATCAGTTACCTTAAACCTTTTTTAGACTTGGGTTAAAATCTCAAATTTTTAAATTGTTGGGATAGACAAAATGCCATTAGTGCGCATGTGTGTTCAGATGACGATTGAATCCGGATTTCCGGTGTCACTTTTCATTGTAAGCATCCAAGATATCGACGACCATGTAAGTAGGTTAAGTTTTATATATATGATCAAATGAAATACAAAACACTCTGCTGACTTTTATTTAAAACACAAAAAACAACAGGTTATGGTCCAGCAACACTTCCAAATGCGCCTGAACTATTTAGAAAAGAAAAGAAATAAATACTTTTGAACTAAAGCGATAAGCCTTTAAGCCTAATTTTCGGAACTAACGGGAAGGATGCATAGAATTGTAGAACCGTTGACGAAAGACAATTTTGATATTTGGAAGATAAAAGTTCAAGCCTTACTTATCAAAAATGAATCGTGGGCGTACGTAAATGGCAGTAAAATTAAGCCAAGATTATTAGAAGGAGATTCTAATTCTCAAAGAGCGATCGAAGACTGGACAACAGCTGATGAAAAAGCGAAAGCAGATTTAATCCTGGCGATTAGTTCGGCGGAACTAAAACGAATAAAAGGATGTGCCACATCGTATGAGATTTGGGAATAGTTGCATCAAATTTATCAGTCGCAAGGACCTGCTCGGAAGGCGATGCTGCTAAAAAGACTCATTTTGCTGAAAATGCAAGAAGGTGAAAATATGAGTGATCATTTAGACAATTTTTTCGACATCGTAGATAAGCTGGAAGAAGTGAATTTAAAGCTTGTGGATGAACTACTTACAATATTACTGCTGTATAGTATCCCTGATGTGTATGACTCCTTCAGAATAGCAATAGAGACTCAAGAAACATTACCTACCCCTGAAATACTTAGGATTAAGATGATGGAAGAGTTTGAAGCTAGGAAGCGAGATTATTTGAACAGTAATTCGACAGATGCAATGTATGCTTGCAGAAAAAATACAGAGAGAAATAAAAGTTGTAATAAAGAGGAAGTTACAAATAAAGAAGAGGTCAAATTTAAATTTAAATGTCATAGATGTAATAAATTTGGTCACATGGCGAAAGATTGTAGAGCTGAATTACCTAGTAAGAGGAAACAACAGTCTACAAGTAGCCATACAACGAGATGCATTGAAACATCAATGGAAGTTAACGCTGTTAATCAGAAAGGAAAATGGTGTCTCGATTCTGGTGCATCATCTCACATGTGTGCAGATAAAGGAAGTTTTATTAAACTTGAAAAAGCCGAAACATCAACTTTAAGACTAGCAGATGACAAAACTACAGAAATAAAAGGAACAGGAACTGTTAAAGTAAAGGTAAACAGTAACAACACTGTTAAACTTCATGATACTTTGCTTGTACCTGACCTTCGATCGAATTTACTCTCAGTGGGGAAAATGACGAATTACGGTCTCAAAGTAATATTTGAAAGGGATAAGGCGATTGTGATAAATCCAAAGAATAAAAGGAAAATATGTCTGCCAAAAGGAAGGAAGGTCTTTATTTTGTATCTGAAATGAGAGAAAAGACCAGAATTGCAGAAGAGGAATATAATTCGATTCAAGAATGGCACGAGAGGTTTGGTCACCTAAATGAAAGGAAATTAACGGAGTTAATGACCCAGAATAAAGTGTACGGACTAAAATTTGATACAAAGGAAAAACTAAATCCTTGTGAAATATGTATCAAAGGGAAACAAACCCAAACACCTTTTCCAAAGGCAAGTGAAAACAGATGTAAACAAACGTTGGAATTGATTCATACAGACATTTGTGGCCCGATGCCAGTTCAATCCCATGGAGGCTCCAAATATTTCGTTACGTTCATCGATGACAAGTCACGATGGTGCGATGTTTACTTCTTGAAGAAAAGAAGTGAGATCTTAGACGTTTTCAAGCAGTACAAGGTTTCGGTTGAAAATGAAACTGAGAAGAAAATTAAATGCTTAAGATGGAACAATGGAACTGAATATACTAGTGGAAATTTCAGTAAATTCCTACACGAGAATGGAATTAAACGCCATTTAAACGCCTAATAAACGTTGACTGTAGAATATACACCTCAACAAAATGGAGTAGCGGAAAGGGAAAATCGAACTCTAGTCGAAATGGCCAGATGTATGTTGATCCAGGCTGGATTACCCACAACCTTTTGGCAGAAGCAATTCTTACTGCAACCCACATTAGGAATAGATGTCCTTCACGAAGTTTAAAAGGTGAAATCCCATATACACTGTGGAAAGGTAAAAAACCAACAGTAAAATACTTTCGTACTTTTGGAGCAAAAGCGTTCATACTTGACAAAACACCAAAAAAAGGAAAGTTCAAGTCAAGGTCAAGAGAATGTATTTTTATTGGTTCCTCGCCAGAATCCAAAGCATACAGAGTTTGGGATATAAAGTCAAGAAAGGTCTACCGAAGTAGAGATGTCAAGTTTATCCATGAATTCCAACCAAATAATGAAATATAAGACATCATTGATGACGAGTTTTTATTCAAACCGACAAACACCACCAATAAGGAGGATATTTTCTCAGAGGAAGCTGACAAAGAAGTCGATCCACAAGATGTACTTAAGGAAAACATTCAGAAAATGAAGAAAGGACGAGGTCGACCAAGAAAAATCCGAACTGGAAAACCAGGAAGACCAAGCAAACAATATGTGATGATTCCTGATACGTCAGAAGAATAGTCTGAAGCAAGTGAACAAGACGTTCAAATTAACGACCAAGAAAACCAAAAAGAATCAGCGAAAAGCGAAACAGCTGAAATGACTAACATTGGTGAATTCGAAGATCCTGTAGCAGCTAAAGAAGCTCTTGTCTCCCCCGAAGCAAGTGAATGGAAACAGGCAATGCAAAAAGAATATGAAGCATTAGTCAAGAATAAAACTTGGATACTCGTTGATCGTCCAAAACGAAGAAAAGTTGTTGATTCTAAGAACCAAATATAAAGCAGATGGATCAATTGAATGCAGGAAAGCAAGAATCGTAGCAAAAGGTTTTTCACAAAAATCAGGAATTGATTTTCAAGAGACTTTTTCTCCCGTTGTTAGACTGGAATCGATTCGAATGATGATGGCTATAGCAGTAGAGTTGGAACTCGAAGTCCATCAACTCGATTTCGTCAGTGCATACTTAAATGGAGAAATCGAAGAAGAAATTTACATGGAAATTCCGGAGGGATTGGAAAGCATAATGCCAGAAAATATTTCGACAACAACCTTCAAAAATAAAGTTTTCAAAATACATAAAGCTTTATATGGTTTGAAACAGTCGGGAAGGCAATGGTATAAGAAACTCGACTACGAACTGAAACGAATGGAGTTTAAACCACTAAATGCTGATCCCTGTGTTTTCATAAAGAAACGACATGAACAAACTAAAATAATTGCAGTTTATGTTGATGATTTATTGATCGCTTCAAGCAATGTCAAAACCCTACAAACAGTTAAGAAGAATTTGGCAAAGTCATTTGAAATGAAAGACTTAGGACCAATGCATTATTGTTTGGGAATACAGTTAAAGCAGGATATACAGAAGAAGCAGATTACAATGAATCAAAGTAAATATATTCAAGTACATTAAAACGTTTCGGAATGGAAAATTGCAAACCAATTTCGACACCCCTTGATCCAAATAGCAAGTTGGCGAAAAATGCGAAGCCAAAAACAGTAGAAGAAGAAAAGGAAATGAAGAAAATTCCTTACCAGAATCTTATCGGTTCATTAATGTATTTAGCCACATCCACACGTCCTGATATCTCTTATGCTGTAAGCATCTTAAGTGAATTCAACACTGACTACAACCAAGAACATTGGAAAGCGGGAAAAAGAGTTTTACGCTACTTAAAAGGGACAGAAAACTGCGGTTTGACATTTACAAAAACCAAGGAAGAATTGATCGGTTTTGTAGATGCTGATTGGGGTGGAAATACCATCGACCGAAGATCATATACTGGTTATATCTTCAAACTGGCCAACGCAGCCATAGGATGGGAAGCTAGAAAACAGCGAACAGTCGCGTTATCAAGTGCAGAAGCAGAGTACATGGCAATAACGGAAGCTGCAAAAGAAGCTATATATCTCAGGAAATTTATAGCAGAAATTATGGGAAACTTTGAAAAGCCAACCATACTGTTCAACGATAATTCCGGTGCCAGATACATGACCGAAAACCCAGTTTTTCATAACCGAACCAAGCACATTGATATCAGATATCATTTCATCCGTGAAGCAGTGCAAAATAAACAAGTGACTGTAAAGTATTTACAAACAGAAGAAATGCCTGCAGATGTAATGACAAAAGAATTCTTTACTCCAAAGCATGTGAAGTGCATCCAGTGTATTGGACTGTCAGTGATACCCTCATGAACTATTTAAATTATGGACTGTTTAAATTAAAGTTTTAATTTAACTAATGTCTTTTTGAGGGGGGGGTGTTGGGATAGACAAAATGCCATTAGTGCGCATGTGTGCGCAGATGACGATTCAATCCGGATTTCCGGTGTCACTTTTCATTGTAAGCATCCAAGATGTCGACAACCATGTAAGTAGGTTAAGTTTTAAATATATGATCAAATGAAATACAAAACACTCTGCTGACTTTTATTTAAAACACAAAAAAACAACATAAATGTTGTCCCACATGGCCATTTAAATTTTTTCCTAAATGCTTACATGCTGTCTATTACTACAAAACTATTAGTCCTAGACTAATTTCGTTGGAATTTTTGGATTCAGCGTAAAAAAATACATGGGGAAAACAAATTTGGTTCCATTTGATTGATTAGGAGAAGAGATATTCAAGAAAATACGTCAAAAAAGGGGCGTGGCACAAAAATAAAAAACTTCAAAAATTCATATCTCGGCAAATATTTGACCCAAAAATCCCATATTTTGCAGAATGTCTTACATTATGACTCTTTATATGCAAATACATTTTCATAAAAATATGTGATGGGATGGTGAACTCATCGGGTGATTTGAGGTGGAATGACCCATCTGTCAGAATTTACTCTGTCGACTCATCAAAATCTACTTCAACCCACTCTCTTATTTCTTCCCGATTTAGCTGCGATGTGCGTTCTCTAAATGCATATCATCTAAAACAACTCCTAGTTCATCATCAACTGTATCGCTTTCAGTAACTTCAATGTTTTCGTCCACCACTTCAGACCAAAGTTTACGCCATGACTTTTTCAAAGTTTTCTGTTTTACCTCACCCCAAGCCAAAGCAGTAGCAAAGCAGTAGCAAAGATAGCGTAATGGAAAACTGTCCTTGAAAATCTTTCACATTGCAATCCGATGCGAGTAAATTCTGCACAAAGTAGCGTCTGTAGTGTGAAGTTCTGGATCACTCTTTGATCCATGGGTTGAAACAAAGATGTAATAGTGGGAGGAAGATAGGCTACTGAAATGTTACCAGACACTAATTCTTCTTATCTAAGTGAGCTTTACAGTTGTCTAAAAACAAAAGAGTCTTACTATCTTCAGGCAATTTCAATTTTTCAAAATTGTTTTTAACAGCTGGAACAAAGTCTTCCAAAAACCAGTTTTTAGACAACTTTTGATTCAACCATGCATTTGATTGTGCCCCATAATCATAGACAAGGCTTTCACACCTTTTAAGGTCCTAGGCTTCTTTGACTTAACTATCAGAAAAGGTTTTAGTTTCTGATCACCGGATGAATTGGAGCACAGCAGAACTGTTAACCGATCTTTATTTTTCTTAAAACCTTTAACACTTTTCTCATCCCCACCAAGGGTAGAATTTGGTAGAATCTTAATAAAAACGAAGAATTAAGAATCTTTCTTAAATCTCCAGCCCATTTGCTTAATATTTACACCACTGTAACAGAAGAACTCCCTCGTACTATACGTAATAAAGCAAAAAAAAAAAATAAAACTAACTAAACTAAAGTGAAAATAGAAATAAAAAAGTGCGGCCGAGTTGACATTGAACCGGGCGTGTCGACGTCATCCCGCTGGGCCCATAGAGTTAGAATGACTGACACCCCTCAATGAAACCCGCCGATACCATAAAACAATTAAATAAAGTAATACTAATAAATCTTACTTAAATTCTTTCTATATACTATTAACAATAAAACCTCCAATGCTTAATCCTTCTAACAAAATGTATTTAAATATGTGATAAATAGATAAACAAGTTATTATAGATTAAACAAAATATATCTTTATTAATCAAACACACATATAAACAAAATAAACCTCCTTTCCCGCTTGATTAGATCTTAACCCCTTCCCATAAACAACCTTATCAAACAAAATAATAAATTTGCTTAAAGTTATGTTTTACAATGTAATCATTTTTATAGTGGTTACAAAACAAAGTAAGGAATTTACTTATCAAAACAACTAATTTTCCTCTTTCTTTTACACATTCATTTAGAATAGAGTTTTCAGTCCTAATCACAAACATCGAATATTAATTTAACTAAAATGTCTCTTTGGGTGTTTAAATTTGGCTTGAGAGTCAATACATGGAGGGTTCACACAATATAATTTACTGACACAGTCTGACTTCACTTGGCCCGACTTTTTCACCTTTCCCTACCTAATACGTTTCACACCTGCGGGAAACAAATGAGAGTTCAGACAGAGTCTGACATAATACTTGGCATTAATCCGGCACATTAACACTATAAAACACTTTTCACCTTTCTTACACGTTCGTGGGCGTTGATCTGTATGTCGATATGCGTTTCCACTAAGTGACGTAATTTTCGCAAGCACGGTTCCCGATGTCAGCGGTGGCCTGGCCCTCGGACCCATGTAGTGTTTTCCGCCCGGCGAAGGACGTACCCCCCCCCCCCCCCCTATCCAGCAGGGCTCATTAGTCGCACTCCGGAAAATCCCTACGTATCACCGCTACTGTCATCTTTGAGAAGGTGCACTGCGTGTCTTCCTTTTGACTGGTTACTGTCCGTCGTTGTAGCGGGTTTCGTAGTGCCGTAAACCCGATTCAATTGATACCGAACCATGTGCTTCGCATCGCCGGCGTTCTCCGCTGTCGTCCCGGCACTTCACCGTGTTAAGACCGTTCGTCTCCGGCCGAGAGTATCCTGCTGCGTGCGGTTGCACTTGGCAGAGAAGCTCCGGTCTGTCCATCCGTCGCCGATCGCTTTCACCCCGGCAATCAGAATTCCGTTCTCCCGTAGAACCGAACCCCGCCCCGTGCAGGAACGCATGGAGCGAGAAGGCCCCTGACCTCCTCTCACCGACTCCAACAGCTCACCTCTCTCTCATGGGCGGATTTAGGTCTTGATATCTAGGGGTGCGAGCTCACCGGAAGGTATGAGATATTTGCATACCAAATTCAAACACCAAAACCCAATTTAAATGTTCTGTTTTTAGGCCTAAATTAATAATTAATAAAATTATTATAATAGAAAACATTTTTATTTATCTGTAAAAAAAATCATCCCAAAAATTTGGGGGTGCGGCGCACCCCCTAGCACCCCTGTAAATCCGCCCATGCTCTCTCTGACTCCAACGGGTTCTCTGACACCCAATTCCCGCCAAAACTGCAGTGTAATCTCCACTGACCAATAAACACTTATAAAATACTTCCATGTGACCTCGACTATTGTGCTGTTCTATCAGCTGCTCACCTCCCCCGGGAGTGAAGTCAGAGAACACACTCACCAACACAGCTGTTCTCAATTAAACTCATTAACGTAAAATCCTACTTAAATGCAAATAAAACTTACAATTCAAAAATTCCTCAAAACAAACCCTAGGTGAAATCGCAAGAGGAAATTTACCACTTTAACATTGTATAGTAATTAAATCCCTATTTATTAAAAATATTTTCAAAATTGGCAAACTAAGATGAAACACACCTTTATTCGTGTCTTTTCGTAATCTAAATATAAATACATATCAAAAAATATGTCACGAGCACTCCATACCGTGACGCCACATCACCGTTTCCTCAGGATCGAACAATTATTTTTTAATAATAATGTTTTATTTTTATTAAAATATATATCTTTGTTTTATATGAATCTCTTCTTGTTACGAAAACGATGAAACACCATTTTAATGCCCATTTTTATAAAAAAAAATGATATATTTGTAGAAAATTCGACGCTTTGGGATTATTAGAAATTACAAATTGTTTTACGGTTACGATAGTAAAGTCGCTTTTGTCAAAACATTTCCTTAACAGGCTTACTTCAAAAATTTATATAAATTTGGGAGCCTAGATTCCACAAAATCCGAGATATTTGATAGTTTGTTGATTTTCAGTGATTTTCAGCCGAGTGAGAGACAAGAGACATAATCACATAGTAATAAATTTAAAATTATATAACCAATATTTTTTTTTTAAATTGTTTCTTAAGTTAGTTTGATTTTGAGTGGGTCAGAAGTTGACAATTTTTTTTTTAATAATAATCTTTTATTTTTATTAAAATATATATCTTTGTTTTATATGAATCTCTTCTTGTTACGAAAACGATGAAACACCATTTTATTGTTCATTTTTATTAAAAAAAAATTATATATTTGTAGATTATGACGCTGTGGGATTGTTAGAAATTACAAATTGTTTTTCGGTTACGATCGTAAAGTCGCTTTTGTCAAAACATTTCCTTAACAGGCTTACTTCAAGAATTTATATAAATTTGGGGGCTTAGATTCCACAACATCCGAGATATTTGATAGTTTGTTGATTTTCAAGCATATAAAGTTTTTGTTGTCCGATTCCTGAGGAAACGCTGTTGTAAATCTTAAGCAAATGGGCTGAAGATTTAAGAAACATTCTGATGTGGGAAAAACTTTTGTTGTTTTATTAATTCATTTTTTTCTTTTTCTTTCTGTTTTTCTAATCTTGTGTTCTTTCTTTCCAAACTAATAGACTTCTCTCTTGACTTTTTTTTTTTTTTTTTTAGATTATTAGTAATTGAACCGGTAAAATATATGAATAGGATTTCTAAAATTGATTTAAATTCTAAGCCCCCAGCCCCACGTTTAATTGAATGCTGTAATTCTTTAATTATTGTTTTAAGGTATTACTTTTCCGGAACAAACCTTTTACAGAAGAACCACATTGGTTTTCAATTTGTGATTTGTCATAAGTGGTCAAATTCATAGACGTTCAATTACATCACGGGTTTTCTGATATTCGGTCGGGGGTGGGACACTTCAGCATTTGTGTTGGCTTCCTCCCACCCAAGTGTGGTGTCCCTGCCCCAAATAGGAGAGCAAATTTTTCCCTTTTTAGCAATTGACTTGGGGGGCACGAGAAGGGGCCCTAAATAAAAGGTCCCGGTGTCGATCGGGGGTGGGACACTTAGGCCCAAGTGTCGCCATCCCCACCCAAGTGGGGTGTCCCTGCCCCCATAGGAGAGCGAATTTTTCCTTATTTGCAATTGACTTGGGGGCCCGAGAAGAGGCCCTAAATATAAGGTCCCGGTGTCGGTCTGGGTGGGATACTTCAGCCTTTGTGTTGGCTTTCTCCCACCCAAGTGTGGTGTCCCTGCCCCCCATAGGAGAGCGAATTTTTCACTTTACACAATATTTGTGTAATTCTTATTTTCACCACAAGGTGGATATTGGGTTTTTCAGGGTTTTTACCCCTTTTCAACCCCTTTTGGGGGGGTGGGTCCGGGTTCTAAGGTAGCCTATCTTTTCCGCAGTGTCCTAAAGAGTAATTCTACAAAGTTTGGTCCAGATAGGTCAAAGGGCCTAGGAGTGCATAAAGGACAAAGAAACAAAGAAACAAAGAACGAAAGAAAGATACATTCATTTTTATATAGTATATAGATATATCTTTGTTTTATATTAATCTCTTCTTGTTACGAAAACGATGAAACACCATTTTAATGTCCATCTTTATTAAAAAAAATATATTTTTGTAAATTACAACGCTATGGGATTATTACAAATTACAAATTGTTTTTCGGTAACAATCGTAAAGTCGCTTTTGTCAAAATATTTGCTTAACAGGCTTACTTCAAGAATTTATATAAATTTGGGGGCCTAGATTCCACAAAATCCGAGATATTTGATAGTTTGTTGAAAATTTTTGTTGTCCGATTCCTAAGGAAACGCTGTTGTAAATCTTAATCAAATGGGCTGAAGATTTAAGAAACATTCTGATGTGGGACATACTTTTGTTCATTTCTTTCTTTTCTTTCTGTTTTTTTTAATCTTGTGTTCTTTCTTTCCAAACTAATAGACTTCTCTCTTGACGTTTTTTTTTTTAATTTTTAGTAATTGAACCGGTAAAATATATGAATAGGATTTCTAAAATTGATTTAAATTCTAAGCCCCCAGTCCCACGTTTAATTGAATGCTAATTGATTTATAATTCTCTATAGTTTTAAGGTATTACTTTACCGGAACAAACCTTGTACAAAAGAACCACATTGGTTTTCAATTTGT
>JAFIDM010001028.1:65898982-65916132 GCA_023159025.1 Thereuonema tuberculata
ATCCATGAACAAACGAAAAAAGTTATTTTTGGACTTAAGTGCTTTCCAATGGGAGCTCCTCAATTATATTAGTTGGAAGCGGAATGTCTGAACCTTACTTTTGAAGGATGGACTTTGGGAGACCGCGAACATGCCGATAAGTGATATTAAATCCATTGAAGAAAAGGGCTTAACATTAAAATTATTAAGGAAATCCGAAAAAGCGATTTGAACTATTCTTAGCAGCATTGAAGAAAGATTTAGATGTCTAGTAAAAGAAAGAAATGATCCTATTCTATTATTAAAGGAAATAGATACCCAGTTTAATGTTAAAGATTACTTAAGGATATCTGATTTAAAGCGTCAGATGTATTTAGAAAGTAAACTTCAAGCCAGAGATGACTTCCCGGAAAAGTACTTAAATTTAAAAGTAAAATTACACGAGCTTGAGGAACTAGGAGGGTGTTTTGATAATAACGAGCTATGTTGGTTAATACTTTCAGGGCTGCCGAGCGCCTATGATTGATGCGCGCAGAATTTACTTCAACTACAGGATAAGTCTGAATTTAATTCAGAATATATAATTGGAAGGATTGTACAAGAGTGCAGACGGAAAAGTAAGAGAATTTCCAATAGTGAAGGTGAAGTAACTATCAACATATATAATTGGCTAAGTTCGTCTGTCTGTCTGTCCGTAACTCGATATAATTTTGTTACCTCTGCACCGATTTTAATGAAATTTGGCATACTTACTCAGTTTTTTACACTGATTTTGAAACTCAAAACAATTTTTGCCTTAGAAGCTTCGTTCACAAGTTAGCGCAGTATTTAGATTATAAAAAGATGAGTTTTAAATGCCTTTCGGCGTTATGAGTCAAAAATAAGAATTATTCTTTAGATAAATTAAACTTTAGATATGATTGGTATTTCGTTTTTCTTTGTGGGTGGAAAATGATCCTTTAGATTAATCTCTCACAACCTATATTACAGGTGTACAGGTAAGAAGTACACCTATTAGGTCTGATAACCATTAAAAAAAAGTTTTTCAAATCAAATCATCAATCGAATCAAATATATCTAAATATATATAAATTGGCTAAGTTCGTCTGTCTGTCTGTCTGTAACTCGATATAATTAAGCTATTAAGATAGATCCAACGGTTCTCAATGGTACCATTGAATCAAGGGTATTCAAATTGGATGAAAATATTAGTTCATTTTGTCATTCCATGTTCTTTCCATGAAATTTTATTCTTGGGAACGACCTCGACAACTGAAATTCTAACAAAACATACGCTCAAAACCAAATAATTTTGTTACCACTGCATCCATTTTAATGAAATTTGGCATACTTACTCAGTTGTTTTTGCTGATTTCGAAACTCAAAACCATTTTTGCCGTGGAAGCTTCATTCACAAGTTAGCACACTATTTAGATTACATTTACTTTATACAGGGTGGACCAATTAAATTGTTACAGGTAAATATTTCCGAAACGGTACGTGATAGAAAACAAATGTTTCAAGCAACCCCATTTATTTTCGAGGGGGACAGTTGATGGTGTTAGTTTTAATTGGAACAGTTCATTGCTGACGCGGGGGTGGACGGTAACTTCACAATTTTCAATGGAAAGGGTGGTGAAGTAATATATCATTGGAAAGCCTATAAAAATTCATGTTGAATGGCAATTTGGTTTTTGAAATTCCGACAAATAGAACATGAGATATTGTCAATTGAAATTCCAGAATGGTGGATAGGGCGACGTGACGTCGGTTGTAATTTAACGATACTCGTAATTATCCATGGATGGGTGGACCATGTATGTTGCTGTGGTGACATACTGTACATGTCTGTAGGGGCAGTGTTCGATGAACAGGTGTCCAGCAACAGGTATTACACGTGAAATGGGACAACACAGTGATTGTGGTGTGTCTGTTACTGGTGGGGACAGGGAGGGAACGTTACACAGGATGATGGAACGGTCATGTCACCTATCATAAATGTAACATTGGCAGTGTCAGTGGTTGGTGATGTACATTGCAACGAAATAAACAACTGTCATATCAACAACTATGTACTTTATTGTAACCTTGCAGAGAGGTTTGAACAGTAACAACAGTAATACAGAGGACGACAATCAGTAATCATACGTCTGCAAACTACATTTATCTTCAAACATCCAAAAACCACATGAAGGTTATCGTAATAGCCTAAATGCTCAAAGTGATGTCCGTCTACTTCAATACACTTTGCAAGCCTTGGCAGAAACGATTGCTGAGTACGTAAAAGCATAGTGCTATCAATATTTGCACAGGCATTGCGTATCCGCTCCTTCATATTGTCTGGAGTCGTTGGTTTATCAATATAAACTTTCTGTTTGAGGTAACCCCACAAAAAAATATCTGCCAATGTAAGGTCTGGAGATCGCGCAGGCCAATGTATTGGGCCTCCACGCCCTATCCAACGGCCATGATACTGTTGATTCAACACTTCACGAGTCGTACGGGCATAATGCGCAGGGCAGCCATCATGCTGAAACCACATTGTCCGTCGTTCCTGTAATGGCACGTCTTCCAATAGTAAGGATAACTCCTCAACCAAAAACTGTGTGTACATTCGTCCTGTTAAATGGTCATCAAAAAAATAAGGTCCAATTATCCTATCAGCCAAAATGCCACACCATACATTCACAGACCAACGGCGTTGATGCTCCACTTCCCGCAACCAATGCGGATTTTCGACAGCCCAATAATGCATGTTATGTCGATTGACTTCGCCGTAATTGGAGAAAGACGATTCATCTGAAAATAGTACAGTCAGGAAAAAGTTGTTATTATGTTGCAGTTTGTCCTGAGCCCATCGACAGAATGTTATCCTGTGCATGAAATCATTCCCATGTAGTGCTTGATGTAATGAGATATGATATGGGTGAAAGTGATATCGTTTCAATATTCGTAAAATACTACTTTTTGACATCCCCGTATCGTCAGCCAATGTTCGACTACTCACATGGGGATCGTTATTCACTGCAGCTAACACCACAATTTCGTGATCTTTGGTAGTGGCTGTTCTTTTGCGAGCATGTTTCTTTGGCTGTACACTACCGTCTTCGGAAAACTGCTTTATAATTCGAGAAAACGACATCTTGGAAGGGGTTCTTCTGTTGGGAAACTTTTCGGCGTACAGATTCCTTGCCTGTTGTAAATTGCGTCTCGCTTCCCCGTACAGGAAGATCATTTCAATTTTCTCGTCCACAGTATGACGTTCCATGTTGCTAACACATCGATTGCAAGGACTGTTCTGTCACTGCCACTGCACGACGCAACAATGCGACGCACTTTTCATTCCAGCACGCGGATTAGTGCTATTGTTGCAGAAAAGGTAGTAATATTCGTCTGATTCCACGAGTCCACCATTTGTCAATTACGTCTTTCATTACAACATTCTGGACTTTCAATTAGCTATATCTCATGATCTACTTGTCGGAATTTCAAAAACCAAATTGCCATTCAACATGAATTTTTATATATGATATATTACTTCACCACCCTTTCCATTGAAAATTGTGAAGTTACCGTCCATCCCCGCGTCAGCAATGAACTGTTCCAATTAAAACTAACACCATCAACTGTCCCCCTCGAAAATAAATGGAGTTGCTTGAAACATTTGTTTTCTATCACGTACCGTTTCGGAAATATTTAGCTGTAACAATTTAATTGGTCCACCCTGTATTTGATAGTTTATAATAAAATGATTTTTCTGATTTTTTTATGCCTGTCGTCTGACAGGCTTTGCTGCTAATCTGTAATAAAACAGAAATAACTGCGAATAAACATGATAGTAAAGAATACAAAATTGAAACCCGAAAATGTTTTATCTGTGGACGAGTGGGGAATTTAGCCAGACAATGCCAATCTAAATCCAAGTCTAAGAAATCATCACCAAACAGATGATATGAAGAAAAAAAAAGAAACGTTCTCTGGAATCATGGCTTTGAACCATTGCATTATATCATCAACGAAAGATAAACCTATCAATAGTCCATAGTATCTTGACAGTGCATCAACACATAACATTTGTAATAACAGAGCTTTGGTTCGGCAGTTATAAAATTTTGAAACTCCTCAGAAAGTGTACGGAGCATCCTTACAATCTATCGAAGCTATAGGTGATGGCACAATCAACGTAGAAGTTATGCTACCGAGAGGCAAAACTCAGAAGTTTACATTGTCAAAAACACATTATGTTTCCGATATGAGTGTTAATCTGATTTTCGCCGGACACGTGGCATCGTTGGGCTGTTTCCAATTTATAAAAGACAGAAATTATGTGGTTAAAGACAAAAACAAAAGAATTATAATCTTGGGAAAAGAGAAAAACAATCGATTTGAAGTAAAGTGTAAACATTACAATTTACAAGCGAAGTCCCACTTCAATGAAATAAAACATTCCAAGTATAATCTATGGCATTGAAGATTAAGACGTATTTCAAAGGGGAAAATGAAACTCATTTTGGACCAGAAATTGCTACTAGGAATTGAGCAAATGAAAATTCCAACAGACGAAAGTTTTTGTGAATGTTGTCAATGTGCAAAAATGATAAATATTCATCACAAAAGGCTAAAAGACATCAGAGCGAAAGGAATTTTGGAATATATATATTCGGATTTGTGTGGCCCAATAAATATTGAAAATGACTATCAAATACATCCTTAGCATTATAGATGATTTTAGCAAAAGAAGCTTCGCATATTTGATCAGGAGCAAGGATCAAATTCCAGAATATGTGAAACAATTCTTAAATTACATAGAACGCCAAAGTAAGGCTAAAGTAGTAAATCTTCTGACAGACCAAGGTAGAGAGTATGAAAATAAGGAACTGCACAGTTTCCTAAAAGAAAAAGAAATTGTCCATAAGACGACATCTGCATGCTCTCCACAGCAGAATGGCATTGCAGAGAGGTTTAACCGTAAGTTATTGGAAATGACTCGAATCATATTAATTGTTGCTGAACTGCAACCAAGATTTTAGACTTATGCAGTGGATTGTTCGAATTACATTCTCAATCGAACACCTCATCTAAGATTGATAAATAATACCCCAAGGAAAAAGGTTCAAAAACGGAGAAGCACCAAATATATGACACATGAAAACCTTCGGAAGTCTGTGCTACTTGAAGAAATCGAAAAACACAATCAAGAATAAGATTGACTCTAAAGTAACCAAGGGCATTTTTCTGGGCTATTCACCACGCACCAGAGGTTACAAGATATGGAATATCGATACCAACAAAGTAGAAGAAACGAGGAACGTGTATGTGAACGAGAATCGAAGGCGAAGCGACTTAATAAATAAGCAGAAGAATGATTCTGATGAATTGAAGAAAAGACTTTTGGTTCATTAGGAATGACTCAAGAATCTCCTTCATCTGACGAAGAAGAAGAAATAGAAGGGAAAGATAACATCTTAACCACAAGAAGCTGTGATACAGATTCAAGTGGAGATGAAGAAGTAACTACCGATAAAAGCAAAACTCATAATGCTGATATTAGGGCGACTAGTTCAAGAAGCAATGACTCCAGTGAAAGCGAAGAAAGTAGTGATACCAATAATGATGAAAGTGACATAGAAGAACCTGTGCTCGACAAAGGATATATACAACTTAGAAGCAGAAACGTTAATCGAACACAATGCGCGAAGATACACAAAGATGTATATATCGTAGAACCAAAAGATTATGAGAAAGCTTTAACCTGTACAGAAAGCAAGAATTGGGAAGAAGCGATACAAGCCGAATTAAAGAGCTTAAAAGATCATTACACGTTGGAAGAATCTGGAGTATCTGATTATATAACACCCCTGAGCACAAAATGCATTTTTAAGTGCAAAAAGGAAGTGTGATGGCGCGATCAATAAATTCAAAGCCCGTTTCGTAGTGAATGGATATATGCAGAAGTAAGGTATGAATTACGAGCAAACATATGCACCAACGCCGAGTGCGGATATAATAAGGTTGATGCTAGCCTTGTCCTTAAAACGAAAGTACCAGATTCATCAATGTGATGTACAGAGCGCTTATCTCAACGATGACGTTGATAATGACATATATCCGGAGATACCAAAAGGCGTAAATGTCAAAAGCAAAAACTGCAGTGAACTGAAGCCATTACGTTCATTATATGGCTTAAAACAAGCCGGGAGAATTTGGTTTGAGACCATGAGAACAAAGCTAATAGAAAAAGAATTTCAATCCATGAAGAGAGTCTTTAGCTACCCAAAGGACGGTGCCAAGAACTACCTGATCATCTACGTAGATGACGTGATTATCATTGGTAAAATAACTAATCATATTCAAGAGATCAAGCAGATTCTGAATAAGATGTTCTCCATCAAAGATCAAGGTGAAATCCATGAATTCCTAGGTATGGAGATGAAACATCAGCGAAGCAAAGAAACAATGATAATATCACACGAGCATTTCATCAAAGATCTGTTGTGAAACATGGAATAGTAAAGCTGTATCCACCCCATTTTATCCAGAAGGAAGAGATGGAAAACCAAATGAATAAATTCAACCGTTAAATAAAGATGAACACCTCAAATATAGAAGCATGCCAGGAAGTTTGTCTTACAACTACAATTTCACAAGATCGGATATCGCATGTTGAGTGAATAGGTGTGCAGAGAAAAGCAATTCACCCTGTAAAGTGATATGCGTAAGGCGAAACGTATCCTGCGATATTGAAAAGGAACAGCGTACAACGTTTTGAATTTCTCAAATGAAGACGACAAAGTCAGTGCATATAGCGATGCAAGTTTCGCAGATCGAGCTAAAGGACATTCTACATCAGACTACGTGATATATATAGGAAACTCTCCTGTAACCTGGAAAGCTCATAAACAAAGTTTCGTTGCTCATTCAACACAAGAAAGTGAACTAGTTGCAGCATGCTAGTGTGCTACGGAAATTATAAGCACAAAGAACTTCATAATTGAACTTGAAATGCATGATGTAGCAAAGTCACCAATCGTTCTATACAGTGACAACCAAGCCACTTTAAAATTGATTGAAAACAGATACAATCAAACTAAAAGCTGTCACATTGACCTGAAGTATCATATAATAAAGGACTATGTGAACGAAAAAGATATCTATGTGATATCCGAAGTTAAGATAATACAGCAGACATTTTCATCAAGGCTTTGAGCACAGTGAAACATGAAAAATGTGCAAAGGAACACGGAATTAAATAGAAGCATTTCATTCTGAAAAAAAACAAACAAACACAAAAGTGTTGTATAATTTAAGTGAACATTGAGTGATACTTTAAGTGCTACGATTAGTGAACTTAGTGTTTAAATTAATATTTAATGTAATCACAAAGCTGGCCAAGGTAATTTTCCTGTACGGGTTACAGCGATTTTTCTTTCAACCAGGTTTTACTTCCGAGAGCGGGAGACAGAATCATAGGTACCGACTCATTCCGAGTTGCATTGTCAAAGCTAAATCTGGCTGATGAGTCCTAATAAGGACGAAACAGCTGTCCCAGATTGCTTTTGATAATGGCTCAATGCGTTAAAAGCAAACAATTCTAACGAATTTGTGAATTTTATAGATTTTCTTCCCTTTTCATATTACATTAATGTAAGATAGTGAATATGGCAGCCTCATCGATTTGCTGCAGATTTTTTATTTACTTTTTATACATAAAAATTTATAATCTCACAACAGTTCTTTCACATGATTACCGCTTCTCTTATTTTGATAACACTGATAAACAAGCTATAAATATCTGGCATGGTGTTAACTGTTTCTAATGTTGTTTTTATGCTGATTTCAAATCTGAAAACCGTTTTGCTCTATCACCTCAGGTTTTGAAGCTATCGACAAAAATTAATTTTCATGGAACACCGTTCATCAATTTTTTTTATCCCCAAGTAAAACTTGTAATTTTTCAAGCAATGCCACAGAATATTTTTTGTCGTCTGTGAAAATAGTTATATTTAAGGTTGTTGTGGCTTAATAGGTGGGATTCGAATGGGACATGGGTGCGAGGCTAAATTGTTGTCCGAGTGTTGACTTTGGACTTTGGGGGAAGACACACGGAAGAGACAGTTTAAGGCGATATTATGGCGTCTAGAGGTTGCATAAATTCCCCAGATCTATTTTGCTATGTGTGCGGCTATCTGACAGACAAATCCCATCGGAAGACTTTTACATCGTTTCTGAAGAAAGCATATGAACTATACTTCGATTCAAAGGTGGATACTGGTAAATCGTGGGCACCACAGTTCATCTGTTTGACATGTGCATGCAACTTGCGCGGTTGTATAAGGAAGCCGAAGAACAACAACCATCTGGCATTCGGAGTTCCTATGATATGGCGTGAGTCAAGCAACCACACCACAGACTGTTATTTCTGTTTGTCGAACGTCACCGGATTTTACTACAAAACTCGTGCATCTATAAAGTATCCAGACGTTCCTTCAGTTTCTAAACCAATTCCACATGATCCCGTCGCTTGTCCAATATCAATAGCACCTACAGAATATACAGTTGATGAAGAAACTCAAGAAAGTCCTCTTTCATCTTCCAGCAGCGTATCAGATCCTGACTACCAATCTAGAGAAGATATTCATTTAATTGACAATGCTGATCTCTGTGACCTCGTACGGGACTTAGCACTAACAAAAGGTCAAGCCGAACTTCTCGGTTCACGCCTTAAAGAATTTAATTTGCTTGCACCGGGTACAACAACTTCACATTTTCACAACAGACACAAGGAACTTGTGAAATTCTTTGCAATGAGTGACACTATTTGCTACTGTACGGACGTTCAAAGTCTCATGTCAAGCCTCGGGGTGGAACACAACATTACAACATGGCGATTGTTCATCGACTCATCGAAAACAAGTTTGAAAGCAGTATTATTACATAATGGAAACCAATATGCATCAGTACCGGTTGGATATTCTACCCACCTGAAAGAGACATATGAAACTATGTCGCTGCTTCTTGAAAAAATACGCTATCACGATTATAAATGGTATATCTGTGGTGTTTATCACAATTCTCATGGGAATTCAGACAGGGTACACTAAGTACTGCTGTTTTATCTGCGAGTGGGACAGTAGAGATAGAAAGCACCACTACATAAAGAAAAATTGGCCAATCAGAACCACAATGCAGTCAGGAAATAAAAATGTTCTTCGTGTGCCGTTGATTAACCGTGACAAAGTTATCATGCCACCACTTCACATCAAGCTGGGGCTCATGAAGAATTTTGTGAAGGCACTAGACAACGACTCAGATGCTTTTCGGTACCTGTGCAATAAGTTTCCAGAGTTGAGTTATGCGAAAGTGAAAGAAGGTGTGTTCATAGGTCGACAAGTAAGGAAGGTAATTGCTGACACCCACTTCCAAGACTTACTGAAAAAAATGCATTCAAATCAGTTGTAGCCAATTTCCTTGGAAATTATAAATCTGCTAATTATGTGAATGTTGTGAAGAAGTGTATCAGTGCTTACAAACAGCTGGGTGTCAACATGTCCCTCAAAATTCATCTCCTCGACTCACATCTTGACTTCTTCCCCGAAAACCTAGGTTCAGTCAGTGACGAACATGGTGAACGTTTTCACCAGGACATCTCGGTGATGGAGTCACGGTATTAGGATCGATGGAGTGCAGCAATGTTGGCTGACTACTGCTGGACACTTCAGCGTGACATGCCAAATGCTCAGCACAAACGCAAGTCTACAGGCAAGAAATTCAAACCAAACACACCTTAGATTAAGAAAGTATTTTCAGTGTGTGTGGATTTTATGTGTAAATTATATCTTGAACTAGATATTACTATATTGTATATGTATCATGGGACTCAATCTCACTATTTTCTTAGCTAATGCCATGTTCATTAGTACTCCATGTAACAATAATTGTTCTAGTGAAATATAAATGGTTGATGGAGTATATCTAAAAACGGTGGGTGATAGAGACAAATGGTTTGCATATTTTGAATCAGCACGTTTCACTTGTCTTAGAACAAGTATTGTGTACCACGATATGCGCCACTTTTTAAAATTTGTTTTTCAGTGTAATTAAACACTCATTGATCACCACAAGAATTTACAGAAAGATAACATGACTGCACAGAAAAATGTTGCCGATTTCCTTATTTAGTGCGATTGATTGTCGGAAATATTTGTTCACTCCAATCCAGGATGACATGATGGAGTCAAACCGTCGATGCTAATTGTTAACTTTCTGACAAGATATACATCTGCCGCAACGGACTCATAATGCCAAAACGTAATCTATGCATAATGTCGTATAGATCTGTTCAAAACCGCGGAAAATTTATATTTTCAGAAATGTTTTGCTTTACAATAATGACGGTCATTTATTATTATTAAAACTGTATGTTCTTTGTTAGCGACCTATTTGAGAACTATTGTTATAGCGACCAAAATCGGTATCTATTGCGTTTGTCCTATCCGTCTGTGTCTGTCCACCACTAACAACTCTCAATCATCATTGTATTCATTGTATTTATTCCAATAATATAGGAACAGAGTATTTTCAGGGGTCAATGCCTCCCTTCCCCCATGTTCGAGATATTTGGCATTTTTTTCACTGGATTCCCATTATTAGCTTAAACATTAGAAATGTAACCATCTCATTTCAGTTGTCAGCTATAGCTTGATGGTTAAGGTTTCCGACTCATACACGGAAAGTTGTCAGTTCAAACCCGTACGTTTTTCTTTCTTTTTTTTCTAATTTTTTTTCCTCAACGTCCACGCGGACATTTTTAGCGGCCCCTAGGTTACTGCTTGCCCGTAAAACCGCTAGTGGACCGCTCTTGCTTTTAATCTTTTCTGAATGTCACACTCGGTAGCGGCCAAATGGTTACAGAGTTTAGAATGAAACTTTCACCATTCTGTTCAGCATCAAAAAGTAGGTGACCAAGTACAAAAAAATCAGACCTGTAGGACCACTCCCTGACCCCCCCCTCTAATTTTACATGTGGTCACCTACTTTTTGGTGCTGAACACAATGGTGAAGATTTCATTCGAATATCTCTAACCCTTTGGCCGCTATATAGTGTGTCATGCAGACAGCATATAAGATAAGTTAGCGGTCCCTAGGTTACATCTTGCCTGTAAAACGTAGAAGACCGAAACATTCACCATTACATTCAGCATCAATAAGCAGGTAACCTCATCCAAAAAACTCAGACCTCTAAGACCCCTCCCTGACCGGAAGTTGGGGTCAAAAGTGGTCACTTCCGATAAAGTTTTGTTTATAAAAGTTTGTTTATAAAATTGTGTTTATTATGGGGCCTTTTGCTTTCGACACTGGTTTATGGTTTGCTTTTGACACTGTCTAAAAGCATTAATTATCTTGTTTTATTATTATTTTTTTTTTTTATTATTATGGGTCGACATTAAATTTATGCTTTAGCACAAAATTAGACTCACCTTATGTTTCTAGTTTCAGTATTCGTACTTTGAATGAGTTTTGAATAAAGCTTTTAATACAAAAAAAATGAATCTTTCTATTAAATCTTTCTATTAAATATTTATTTTAGATTACCTTATATGGATACCATCAATTTGACTTCTTGTGAAACAGCAGAAATGTTGCAAGATGCTCTACAGCACACCTACAGAATCGTTATTAACTCTACCTACTCAGAATGCGGATGTCATCGGAAATGCATTGAAAACTTTTATGAATACAAATCTAGTATATCTCACAAAGATAATTTGCTCCCTTTGGCCAATACTTTAACTTTCTTTTTCCCGAATAATAATATTCTAGTTGTAAGAGATATTATTCAGTTAAATCTTTATACAATGTTTGCTAAAATCTGTGGAAACATAGGATTTTTATTTGGGTTTCAGTTTCTTAACAGTTTTTGAAGGAATTCAGATAATTTGGAGATTGGCTTTAAAAAAATTAAAAAAAATTTAAGAAAATCCACGATCTAAAAGATTTCCTAAACGATTGCTTTGTGTTCGATAAGTTTTTTAAATAAAATGAAGTAAAATGAAATAAAATAAATTAAAAAGTTTTATTGAACAGCAATTAAAGTTATATTATTATTACTTAATGTTATGACTCTTGAGTGGCAAATGTGGAAATAATAACAAATAACAGATTTTAAATTTAAAGAATAAAAAAATATTTATACAGAAAACTTAGCAGGAGTTAAATCCGATGTTTACACCAACAGAAGAGCGTGGTTCACGAGATTACAACAAATATAACAATCGCCAAAGCGCCATTTCACTTGCACCGGCTTTTCACTGTTGCGCATAGATAATACTCTAACACTCCCACTTTATCTAGAAAGCAACTTTAGAATAAATATATGTAACATATGTATATATCATGTAAATACCAACAAGTAAGTTATGCATTAGCAATTTGTGATGAAAATAAATCTCTGATTAAAAAAACAAAAACTTATTTCTATACAGAACATAACTATCCATTACTTAAGTTTTAAAATCCTACTACCATTACAAGACATTATGAAATATATTATTTTATAAAACTGAGCTTTAGGTAATGGTTTTGTGAAAATGTCAGCTAATTGTTGATCAGTTGGAACATATTTAATGTTTATAATATTTTCATTATATTTTTCTCTAATATAATAGTGTTTAATATCAATGTGTTTATATTTGTGCAGGACTGGATTTCTAATCAGTTTCGTAGCACTCTGATTGTCCATGTGAATTGTGGTTGCCCTGCTAACGTTTTCACCAATATCAGTCAAAGGTTGTCTAAGCCAAACAGCTGCTGCTGCTGCAATGTATTCAGCTTCAGTAGTTGACTGTGATATTGTTGGCTGACGTTGACTTGTCCAAGTCACTGGTCCTCCACTCAACAGGAAGACATATCCAGTGGTTGATCTTCGCGTTTCCAGTTCACCAGCGAAGCCTGCGTCGGCGTATCCAAAAACTTCATTACTTTCTGTTCGTGCATACTTGATACCGAACTCTTTGGTGTCTTGGAGATAGCGAAGAATACTTTTCGCAGCTTTCCAGTGTGTCTGATTATAATTGATTAGGTATCGGCTCAGTACTCCCACTGCATACATAATGTCCGGTCTAGTGATAAGTGAAGCAAACATCAAACTGCCAATTAACGATCTGTAAGGCAGACTGGGATCCGGATCTTCATCCGTAGAAGTAAGCTGGCTGTTAGAAACAAATGGCACAGACAGAAGTTTGGCTTCACTCATGTTAAAGTTCTTTAAAATGTTTTCAACATATGCCTTTTGATGGATAAAAATGAGCCTTCTGTCTCATTAATTGTCATTTGAATGCCAACAAAAATTGATGGTATATTCACCGTTATCTGGAATCTGCTTTGAAGTTTCTCAAGTATATCTTTTATGATGTCATAATTTCTACACATGATAAGTCCATCGTCCACGTACAAAATCAATAGAACTGTCTCTTCCTTTATACTTCCTCTGAATACACATTTATCTGCTTCAATAGGCTAGAGACCTAGTTTCTGTAAATAGTTGTAAAACTTATCGTGCCAGCATCTTGGAGCTTGCTTTAACCCATACAATGACTTCTTTAATTTACAATAGAGTCCTCCCAATAGGCGGTTTCTTGTAAATCTCCATACAAAAATGCTGTAGTAACATCAAATTGTTTGATCTTGCATCCTCTTTGTACAGCTGTCGCAAGAAGTACTCTAATAGAGTCATACCGAACTGTATGAGAAAATATTTCTGTATAGTCAATCCCATACTTTTGAGCACATCCTTTTGCACATAATCTCGCTTTAAAACGTTGATGGGTATTATCTGGCGTAGTCTTTATTTTGAATATTCATTTGGAGGTTATAGCTTTCTTTTCAGATGGTAATGGCGTAAGTTCCCAAGTTTCATTTTTTTTCTAAAGCTTAAAATTCTTCTCTGATTGCTTTCTCCCACTGTTTCTTATCTGGGCTCTCCATGGCTTCTTCATAAGACTCTGGAACTTTTATCTCACATACATTGATTTCATGGTCTTCAAATCGTTGAGGTAATTTTATTGCATCTCTTTTTCTCAAGTTATATGGTACGATCCTCTTGTGAGTGATTCCTTTCGTTTTTCTGTTTCCGGTACTACATTCAGCTGAGAAGATTCCATCTGTGATTTCGGAACAGGTAAATCAACATCCTCCATGGATTTCGGTTGATCCTCAGGTTGATCCTCTTTATCTATATCCTCAATACTTATTCTTGCTATATTCTTTCTAAACTCTGAAGTATTTCTCTCATTAAATATAACATTTCTTGAAACTTTCAGCTTCTTTGTTTTCATGCTAAGTAAACGATAGTTATTACCTTCATAACCAACTAATATTAGCTTCTCCGATTTCTTCTGTAACTTGCTTCTTAGCTGATCAGGTATGTGAGTGTAGGCTTCTGAACCAAAAACCCGAATGTGTTTTAGTTCGGGCTTGTTACCTGTTCACATCTCATATGGTGTTGAATCTGGAGCTTGCTGTGTAGGTGTCCTATTCAAAATGTACACCGCACAATTGACAGCTTCTGCCCACAAAAACAGAGGTAAGTCTTTTGCATACGACATAGACCTAGCACTCTCTACAATGGTGCGCATATCACGCTCTGTACGTCCATTTTGCTCTGGTGTATACGGAGCAGAAGTGACAAAGTCTGTGCCTTTATTTTTTAAATGCTGCATAAACTGACTATTTTTGTACTCTATACTGTTATCACTATAAAAAACTTTTACATTCCTGTCATACTTATTCTTAAGCTGCGTACAGAATTCTTTGAAACAATTTAAGACTTCTGATTTGTTTCTTATGAAAAATACAATTCTGTAACCTGAATATGAATCTTTCAACAGAACAAAATATCTAAATCCTGCAATAGATAGTTCTGACATTGGTCAGCAAACATCACTATAAATTACATCACCAGGTGATTTGGCTTTGGTAAAATGAGTTTTAAAGGGCATCTTATGCTGTTTTCCATAATAACATGCTTCACAAAAGAAATCTACATTATTTACTTTAAACCAATAATCTTCAAAGCTTGCACATTGATGTGTCCAAAGCGTTCATGCCATAATTGTAAGCTTTCTTCACTTGACACATTAGCTTCACTATTTAGCTTAGATCGAAATAACATTTTATATAAATTATTGTCCATACGTACCGCTGAGGCTTGCAATGTATCATCCATGTAAATGTGACACAAATTGTCTCGTTTCACGATTGTATAACCTTTGTTTGCTAGTACACCTTCTGAGAACAGATTTCTACGTAATTCAGTTATATATAGAACATCATTCATCTCAGAGTCGTACCACTGTTCATTTATGTATTTCTGAATCTTAATTGTTCCTATTCCACAAACTTTTAGTCCCGCATTGTTACCTACTTTCACATTTTTCACTGTAGTCTCATCTTTTAGATCACTGAATAACTCTTTTCAATATGTCATATGACCAGATGCACCGCTATCCAATATCCAATCATCCAGTTCAACGATGAAAGCCGAATAATGACTGATGAAGTCTTCGGACCTTTTTTCGGTAGACGACAATCTTTGGATAGATGACCTTTCTTTTTGATAGTTATAACAGGTGGGTCTCCATTTGGACTTTCCAGATTGTTATCTCTTCGCATTGGACACAGTTAAAGCAGTCTTTTGCTCAAGTTCATTCCTACCTTCTTCATCCAGTAGCCTCGCATTTAGATTGTTTAATGTTTGCTTGCTCTCTTCCGTAGATAGCCAAGCTTGTCGAAAAGTCGAATAATGTGATGGCAAGCTTCCAATGATTTTGGTGATTATGACGGTATCACTGATTGTCTCACCAGTTTCACGAAGTTGTCTTGCAAGCGATTCTACCTTGCTAATGTGTTTGGCAATTGACATTCCGGTTTCCATTCTATAGTTGTAGAATTGTTCATGAATCATCAGCTTATTCATCTCAGATTTCTTTTCATAAATAGAGTCTAACTTTTCCATTATCTCGCGAGCTGTCTCGCAGTTTTCTATTAGACTTACTTGATCTAATTCCATTGCGGAGGAAATGATGCACATTGCAACGGCATCCTTCTTCGCCTATGAGGCTTCGTCCTCTGGTTAGACTGTCTGCTGCGTATGTTCATATATTCCTTTAGCTTTCAGTTTCAGTTTCACATTTTAGCTGAAACTTCCACTGTCTATAGTTACGTCCGTCGAACTTCGTAATGTTCTGATTAACTGTACTTTAATTCTCTGCCATTGTTTGTCTTGTAGTTTCACGATCGATCCTTGCGAAAAAAATAAAAAAAATGGCGTCTAACGATCAAATGAAGCTGTTATTTAACACTCGCCGATCATCATTAAACACATAATTCCCAGGATTTCGTGAATTATTACTCCTGTTCTTCAGTCTTATGGGCCCATAACCTCTTGAGTGGCAAATGTGGAAATAATAACAAATGACAGATTTTAAATTTAAAGAATAAAAAAATATTTATACAGAAAACTTAGCAGGAGCTAAACCCGACGTTTATACCAACAGCAGAGCGTGGTTCACGAGATTACAACAAATACAACAATCGCCAAAGCGCCATTTCACTTGCGCCGGCTTTTCACTGTTGCGCCTAGATAATACTCTAACAATTACTATTTAATTTAAAAAGTAATAAAGGAAACTAATTGATAATAATAGCAAAAAGTTTAATTATGAAAAAAAAAACTTTCACATCGTTATGTAGTTAATTATTCGAAAAAAAAATTTAACACATTCTAAAACTTCTATTATTTTAAGAAAGTTACTGGATGATATAGTGAAGTCCTAATGAATATTCATGATTAATTTTGTATTTTTATAAAAAAAAATCCTTTAAAGTAGGTTTTATCTTAATGAAGTTTTACTGTATTCATTGTCAATATATATACAATATATACAGGGTGTTCATTTCATCTGAAGACATTGAAATATCCCGAAAACTACAAATCGGATCAAAAAACTTTATGATTAAAATTTGTTCGTCTCGGAGGGGGACATCCAATGATACCAAACTCGACCCCCCACCCCCCACCCCCTATGAGGTGAGGGGTTGGGAAGAAAAACGTAAATAGTATCCCCATTTTTTATTGCAAATTCGGATTCTCCAGAAAATTTCACATTGATTTG
>JAFIDM010001028.1:65916142-65930734 GCA_023159025.1 Thereuonema tuberculata
TCAAAAGTTTACATGTGTGCAATCCTATTAAATTTTTATAAATATCAGCCTATCTTTTTAAAAAGACCAAAATACAATGTCCTTAAGTAATTCAAAGAATCATGCTCTGATATACATCAAAAGTTTAATATTTAAGACCTTTCTGCCTAGATCTCACTATTCTGATGATTAAGGTCCAGTTTTCATAAGATAATAGAAGTTTTCATTGGAGATCCACAAGGTTGATGATATCCATTGCAGTGCATAAAGGTTACGACATACACCAATGTGATGTCAACTCTGCATACTTGAATGGAACTATCGATAGTTATATCTATATTGAGATCTCAGAAGGAGTCGAACTATCGAACAAAGATTGCAACGGTTTAAAGTTACAAAAATCCATTTATGGATTAAAACAAGGTGGAAGAAACTGGAATGAAGCTTTCAGGAACCATTTAGTGGAAAATGGATTTGAAGAATTCAAATCCGAACTATGTATATTCACCTACAGCTGAGATAAAGGCGAATGTATTCTTTTAATATATGTATTTGACATATTGATCTTTGGGAAAGATGGAAGAGTAATTCACGAAGCTAAACAGATTTTAAACAAGATGTTCAAAATCAAGGACATAGGCCGAAATAACAGCTATCTTGGTATGGACATTGACTATGACTTAAAAGGAAGAAAGATCACCATCTCACAAGAGAAATTAATTTGCAACCTGCTAGAGAAACATCAAATGGCGGAGTGCAAACCTGTAGTTTCTCCTATGACAGAAGAATCACTCAAGTCCCAAGTCATACAAGATGACACCAAAGTACATGACAGGTCCAAACACCTAAAGTACAGAAGCTTGATTGGCAGCCTAAACTACATTAGCAACTGTTTCAGACCAGATATTATCTACGCGGTGAATAGATGTTCTGAAAAATTGAACTCACCTACCAAAGCCGATATGTTGAAAGTCAAAAGAATACTAAGATATCTTCAAAGTACCATAAAGATGAAGATGGCCATTTCCGAAGGGGACTTTGAATTAAACGCTTTTACGGATGCAAGTTTTGGAGACCGGAGGAACGGTAAATCCACATCCGGAGCTGCGATATTTATTGGTGATGGTGCTATTGCATGGAAAAGCAAGAAGCAAAATGTGGTTTCCCAATCTACTCAAGAAAGTGAGTTGATTGCTTGCAATGACTGTGCACGGGAGGTCATCGGACTGAAAAGGTTATTGATCTAACTCCAGATTAAAGAGTTAAGTGAAAATGCTTCAAAAATTCACTGTGATAATCAACCCACCATTAGGTTGATTCAAAACCAATTTGACATTACAAGAATTAAGCATGTCAAACTGAAAATCTCCGCAATCAAAGACTATGTTAATAAAATAGAAGTCAGATTGCAGTATGTAAATAATAAAGAAAATCCGGCGGATGCCTTGATCAAAGCAATGTCTGGTGTGAGATTTAAAATACTTGTTCGTAAACTCAAAGTGATGAATTAAAGCAGCGATGACTCAAAGCATTTTTATTTTCAAGTTGAAAAATAAAGTTTATTTTTTTGAAAGTTAACAGTGCAGAATGAGGTGAAGTTTTCTGGATTTTATGATATGAAATTATAGTTAATATGTCTAGTGTAAATAAAGTTATTCACCGTATTTCACCTGATATCCATTCTGCACGGATAATTACAAAAAAAAGTGTTATTCAAAAATAGGGCTATCGCCGGAGTCTCAACAACGTATGTGCAGTTGTAAACATTCAACAAATCAGAATAATCCATGCTACGTTGACATGCGATTGTTAACAGAGCGGATGACATGCTCTGTTATAAAAAAGAAGCGACTACGCTGTTACCAAGCAACGCAGTGTGTATGTTTCCAGTGCTACAGAACAGTTGATATTCAGATGTTGTGCCAATAAAATGAGAAGGTGAAATCTTCTCCAATAAGTATTATGTCATCGACGAGTATAAGCGTAAAGTGCAAATGCTTAAATGCAGTGCCTATAAATGTAGTGTGAATCAACGTGCAGATTCCAGGGATGAAATCAGTTCATCATTTTTAAGCTTGTGAAAAGGATTTTCGCCAATTAGAGGCAGCGTCCGTTTCCTAGACAACGGTAGACATAGTAGGGCTACAACGACTATTTGGAACATAGGTCACCATGTTCATCATTTCTATGATTCAGGAGCTAGCAGATTCAGTGTGAAGTGACCAGAGCTATCTACAGTGAGTTTCTTCATTAGTACATCGTGTTCCACGATTGCTGTAAAATAAAGATCGTAAGTACGAACTCTTTATCGTTTTAGATGGGTGGACGCCATTCCGAACAAGCAAGAACCAAGATAAATGGACTGTAGTCTTTAAATGCTAGTGAATTTAATTGCTTAAGCAAATTGTAGCAATTTAGTTGAATCGAGTTAATTTGTGGAAAACATAAATTTTAGCTTTAAAGTATTTAAGCTATTTTGGAACTGACTGAGATATAGAACTTGAATCCATTACCAGTCATAAGTCTGACTTAAGTTATTGTTTACCATATTATCGTAAGATAATATTTATTGGATGCTTAAAGTTTAATTCAATTCGAAGAATTAAATCTTTTTTTATTTCCTTTTATGAGTGTGTGTGTTAAATGTTCGCATTGCTCTATCCTTGACTGTTTAAGTTTATTTAATTTTGCCTTAGTTTGATCAAACTATTCATTTACGTACTCTGAAACCGTCATGCTATTAGGCGTTACAAGTAATTAAATTTTCCTACACTACTTATGGTTCCCACTATAAAATTTTTAAACAGGGGAAGGATTTATACCTTTGACCAGTTTTTATTAAATGAATTTTCCAATTTTTTGTACTCAAGTAAATTCCTTACCTGAATGGATACATGTGATCTTCACGCATGTTGCCATCACGCATGTGTTTTATATATTATATTTTGAGTATAAGTATTTTATTTTTATTTTACAAAAAAACTATACCTTGTGGTCAAAGGTACAACTACATGTTGTACCTTTGACCGGAGGGTATTGTATCTTTGACCACGTGGTAGTAGAAACTTACAGTTAGATACAAGTAATTAAATTAATATTTTTATTCAGAAATGTATTCATTTGGCAAATATATGCAATTCAAAGTAGAATAATAAAACATGAAATAAATTCTAATGACTTAAGTAGCCTATTCCTGCCTGTTTACTCTACATTATACAATGATAAATCAATGTCTATCTCCAAAAAATAGACATTCTTTTAGTCGAGCTGTGGCGGAAGCTGTGGTTGATTTGGTAGCCTGGCCACAATATCTTGTAGTTCTACGTCGTTGAACTGGTTATCTTCTTGGAAGAATTTCGCCATCTTCGGTAGTTTGTTTGTTTTTTGTATTGTTTTTTCTTCCTTCTCCATTGTTGAAAAGAAAAACAAGAAAAAAAGAGAGGAATGAAAAACAAAAAAGGGTTTTTGATTTCCCACCCTTGTTTTTAATGTCTCGTGTCTCTTTCCCTCATGTTGGTCTTTTTTGATACGGGATGAAGAGCGATCTGTGAAAAGAAAAATAAGAAAACAGAGAGAAAGATTTTCACTATATATACGTAATAGGGAACTTATGTGTACTTTACTCCAATATTTGGAAAGAATGGTCGATTCAGTGCATCCATATAGCTAGGCTTACAGGAGAGACGGAAGAACAAAGTATTAGTGCTTCTCTCAAGAATGATGTACTTAAATAAAGGGATATTTGTGATCGAGCAAGAGATACCTAACAACAAGAAAGTTGGTCATTGGTCACTTCCGAGGGCTTTTCGATTACTCTAGATAGTACAACTGTTATGGTATGTAACCATTTTATATTTTTTCTTACCCTGCCATAAAGGAAAATAACACTTAAAACTGCTTGGTAATTGGAGTAAGCATCGACTAGAGACTTTATGGACCATAATAGAAATTTAAGACTATTTGTATAGAAATATAATAAAGAAAGAAAGAAACGAAGGAACTCTCAATGATTTATAGATTTAGGTTTTCAGATATCATCAAACTTTAATGTTAAAATAGATATAATTTCTCATAAAACCAATTTGTTTTTGTTAATTATATACTATAATATCTAAGGAATTTATTAAATCTGAATTTGTTTTTGTCATGGAGAATAACCATGGTAACTTCCATCCATTTTGGTTAAGATTACTTTGGAAGCTATACAGGAATGTTATCTAGGGATTCAATTTCGACTTGTTTTGTTTAATGAAAATGAAAGGCAAATAACATTCACATATTTGTTGTATACTTACTTTATTTTAAGAAGTCCGTAATCTGTGAGATTGAATCAGTGATTCTGGTATCTCCCTTTTGATTTTGGACCTAGATAGTGTTGAAATGAGAAAAGAAAAACTAGTCTAGTCGTATTCTTCTGAAAGTGAAGTATGTGTAGAAGTATGAAATAACCCTTCATGGGTCAACGAAGAGGAAACCTTAGACCTTCTGATGCTCACTCTTGCTTAAGGTGCTTTGTTTTTATTTTTGTTTGTTAAATTTTCTTAGAAAATGTATTCCCCTCATTAAGAACCATAAAAGTAGGGCTACTTAGCAGGCAAACCTAAAATACGGAATCTGCTACAGAGCGATAGACATTTAAGAAAGTTAGTTGGACTTTCTATGAAAAATGGGGAAATGGGAGTAGCAACAATGCATCAGTTATGAACGAGTTAGTTAGGATTTGAATTTTATGGAGAAACAAGTTCTATAAAAAGGTCTAAAATTTAATATTTTGCATTATCCAAAAAAAAAAAAAACAGAAAGCATTACAGTCATTGCTGAAACTGCTTTAAAAAGAAGCTCTATCGAAATATCAAAGAAGAAAAACATTCGAAGACAAATTTCTTTATTGGCTCATTCAATAATAAGAAAAATATCCGATTCTAATCTTTTCCGTTTAGAGATAAAGGCTTATAGTGTGGCATTGTGTGCATTCGTATTATAAGAAGCCTTAAACTTAAATTTTTGAACCCAAATGCAAAAACCTTATAATATATATAAATATATAGAACTCTGAATTCTATTATATTTAAGAACTTTCTGATAGATCTCACTATATACTAATAATTAAGGTTCCTTTTTCTTAAGACAATAAAAGTGCTGTCATTTGGAGATCAGCTAAAACCCCGCGAACACCATCCGATTTTGCACCAACTTAGTCGGTCAACTTTCAGTTTTCGAGTCGCTAGAGACGATTTTAAGCAGGTTTTTCAGGACTTGCCAGCGATTTTAATTGTTGCTGCACAACCAACTCGGAAAAGTTGGTCAGAATTACCGATCACAGGGCAGCGTTGAAAAACGTCAGTCATGACGTCACGCCCTTGGAAAGAAATGGCGTCTAAAACGATGTTTACCGATTCGAGTAGACGACAAGCGATTACACAATAAATATCAGAGTATTGCGAGTTTCTTTCATGCATAAATAAAGTTTATACTGAAATGCAGTAATTGTATGCGGCAGAATTTATCAGAGAGGTTTCAAAATCTCGATTTTTTCGGATTTTCCACAGCTGGGGAAACACATTGAATTATGGGATTGCTTCTATTGCAGCCGACTTCATTTGCGAGTTGGATGTTGTTCGCGGCTGACAAAATCGCACCAACTCGAAGTTGGCCGACTAAGTTGGTGCAAAATCGGATAGTGTTCGCGTAGCTTAACAATGTTTTGATGTAAATTAGTTTTTCATTTTACAGTAGGGTTAGTGGTTATGGAGCAGATACCAATAGCGGATCAATTTTCTAAGCTCTTAATTATTTCACTTTCTGTTAGATGGATAACGTATCTACAGAAGTCGATCATTGCTTGTTCCTTAATGCAGTATCACCATCTAACTGCTAGTGTTGAGCAGTTGTGCTAATTGTTTGAACCATCATGACAAATTACAGAAGAAAATTCAGATGATTCTATTTAAATATATTCTTAAACAGTTCTGCATTACTTATAGGTGAAGATTTTGGGTCAACATAAAGAACAGGATTTTAACAAATAAGGAAAAAAATCATCATAAAGATTCGAAGACGATGAATATGTTTGCGGGTGACTATTTATCTTCCATGTTTTGTCAAACTGAGACGGCCATCTCGATGCTTGCTATAGAGGACGCCAAGTTTGAAATTACTTTTTGAAAAAAATAACGAAATAAACTAATAATAAATTCAATTGAAATAAATAAATACATTTTATTGATAAAAATTCTGTAAAATTAAAATGCCTCAATTATAATTTTCAAAGGCATTAGGATGCAGGAGATCTCATGAGGGGAGTACCGGAGGATACAATGTTTTGCTACTTCACCGAACGGTCACATAGATTCAAAACTATTTTATACATGGTTCGTGAAGTTTATGAACATGATTCCTGCAAGGTGTTCTATCCTACTGTTATTACAAATAGATGGCCATGCATCTCATCTTTCCAGAGAGACACTACTGCTAGCAAAAGAAAATGGTATGCACTTCCTGATGTTTTCTCCTCAACCAGCATGAACATCAATGAAGTTTCTTTGTGCGACAAGTCCGGATGCAACGCTATAACTGAATGGCGATGCACGCATCGATCTGGAGTTTTGATCTGTTGGATGCTGCTCACATTTGGCTGCAATCTAGTTATTTTTTTGCTTGGAATTATCTGCAATTTCCTTAAATATTTAATGTATTCTTTTGAATTTCAGCAAATCTTTGTAAATGGTGATCGGTTTGTACTGCAAACTATGTTATAGTATTTTACAAATTGTTCAGTAAGTTTTTAGAAATGACCAATGTATTAATTACTTTGTTGTCTGTTTTCTAAACTCCTCTAAATTTTTATCTTTAGAAACCACAGATTTCATCCGGAAATCAAAAAATTAATCAAGCGAGTATTAGTGTTTTTGCTGTAGTTAGTTTAGCAGTAACATTAGCTCTTTATAACTCATACTCATGCCCAGTAGAGTTAATGATTAAAAATAGAAAAGGTTTAAAATTGGGTTGAATATTACATTTTGTTCAACCTAGCATTTAAAATGTATGTTGAACAAAATCTTTGATTACATAAGAATGTGATCTGAGCAACTAATAATATTATTATATTATTTCTAAGAAAACCAAAACTTTCCAAATTTAAAAATTGTTTACCAGAAAGCAATAGAATTGTTCAAGTTTTGTGATATACATTAATCTGAAACTAAGGGGTATTTTGTTCAGATAGTTTTATAGTTTATTCGACGGTGAGAATTATGTTATTTCTATGTTGTTTTCTTTTGTGAGATACCAATGACAGTATAATAAATCGTTAAACACCAACGGATTTCTGAAAACCATAACTCAAGTCGAAGTCATATCCAGACATTGAAAAATATAATTTTTTTATTTCATCAACAAAGTTATCACGATATTAATTTGGATGGATGCAAGTCCACTAAGCATGTTATTTTACAACTCTATTTTAAAGAATGCATAAAGAACAATTCCGATATCCATCATAATATAAAAAATAAACTCTAAATCTTTAATATCTTTCATGAAATTTAATCTCAAATCTTTAATAAAAAGATCTTTGTACATAGTTATGATATGTACAAGATGTTTGTTTGAAGAAAACTTTTAATATGGAAGAAGATTATTATATATAATGTGCATAAAATTTATTAAAGTAGGTCCTCCTTATTGTTGATTTCTGTATTATTTTACGAATTTCCCTTCAGGTTCAGTGGTCTAAAATTGCCGTTGAGAGGGGTGTATGAATAGTCCAGCAATTTACGGAATTCAGCTATCTGTAGAAATGAAAAAATTTACAATTGCTTTACATTACAAGAAAAAAATTAAAGAAAGACGAAATTCTCGAATGGAATTATCTCCGATCTGCATTATATCGTTAGTTATTAGTTATAATTATGGAATTTAACATTTCCTTTGTGCATTTCTATCTACTTTTTAAAGATTTATATCTTTTTTTAAAGACTTCGCCACCGAAGATTTGTCAAAATGCAAATATATATCAAAAATAAACTTGAAATATAAACAGTTTAAAGTTTAAAATAGAAACAGTGACCAGTTGCACTCTCAATGCAAAAAAATCTCGACAATAATTAAAGACTTGAAATAAAAAGGGCTCTAAGTGCCAAAATCACTAATCAGAGAAAGAGATTTGAATTACATCAGATAGTTCGTGTTCAAAATATTGCTTGAAATTTGTTTTTATTGAATTTACAGTATCAATGTACATTAACAAAATATTTTTTTAAGCGATTAGGCTTGGCATATAGATGCCATTTTATTAAAAATCTCAAAATTTCTTGTTCTGGACTTTTTTATTTCAAGTCTTGAGAAACTTTGTTAAAATGCCCTTTTTTGAATTTTTCTAAATTATTACACTACATGTAATTATTTCTTTCACATATTTATATTGCATATTTTAAGTAAGATGGAATTTGAATACTTTTATTGCGTCGCAGCCTGGTTTTGTAGGAGATCCCAAAGAGATAAACATATCAGTTAAATAACGACTTGAAATTTTATAACCACTTATTATCACACTATTTCAGATATTCTTCGATCTTACCTCACTGTTCATAATGGGCAAAGGACGTTCAATTACATTCCAATTTACGATTTCAGAGCAGGGAGTAGTAGTCAGACAGCCGAAATACTGGAACATTTTTTTCTGCGATCTCCATATGTTGGGAAGTAGTCGTTCTAAACTAATAGTGATGGTAGTTTCTCTCCATGGGTTTATTATATTTTCTAAAGATTTGGCAATGGTTGTTATACTACGATGCGCATAGCTGAATGGCTCCCATATACACTCATGGACAAAAAATTTAGCGCACCAAGAAGGAGTCGTCAAAATGAAACGAAAATTTACAAACGTAATGACTACGTTGATATAAGTAAATGATAACAAAATCAAAGAAAAAGAATAATTTATTTCAGAGAAAAAGACAAAAGAACGGAGGAGTTAATACTCCATTGGACCCCCTCTAGCGCGAATGCACGATGCGATACGATCGGGCTTTGAGTCATACAAGTTCTGTATGATGTCTTGAGACATTTCGTTCCATATTTGCTGTAACCTTGCCTCTAGTTCGTTCAAACTCGTGGGATGCCCAACTCGTCGTCCCAAATGATCCCAGATATGCTCGATTGGAGACAAATCTGGGGATCGGGCAGGCCAAGGAAGGGTAGTAACAGTGCGGAGACAGTCTTGTGACACCCTTGCCGTATGAGGCCGAGCATTGTCTTGTTGAAAAATGACTCCTGGGAGCCGTTGCATGAGTGGCAACACATGTGGTTGCAGGATTTCATGAACATACCGCTGGGCTGTCATGGTGCCACGGAACACTACTAGGGGTGACGTGTATTGTAGGCAATGGCACCCCATACCATCGCACCAGCTGTGGGAGCGGTGTGTCGCTGTACAGCAAAGGCAGGATTGAAGCATTCACCACGGGCTCTCCACACACGAACACGATTGTCATCACTGCCGAGATTGAATCTGGATTCGTCGCTAAAATCGACCTGGTTCCATTCCGCTGCAGTCCAGTTTCCTCGTGAGCGGCAAAACTCCAAACGGAGGCGTCAATGGGTGTGCGTCAAGGGCAGCACACGTAATGGGCGCCGCGATACCAACTGTCCTTCAGCCAGGCGCCTTCGTATGGTTCGAGAAGACACAGCGGCCCCTAGTGAAGGTGCTACCTGTGCCTGGATGGCGGCCGATGAAGCAGTTGGCGGTACGCGTGCATTTCTGATTATGTGGCGGTCTTCTCGACGACTGGTCGAGGGCGTCCTGAGCCTGGTCTTCGTGTACATGACATCTCTCGGGTCCATTGGTCCCAACACCTCCTCACAACACAATCAGAGCGGCCTAATTGACGAGCTACTCGCCTAGCTGACCACCCAGCTTCCATCATCCCGACGATTCTCCCTCTCTCAAACTGCGACAACTGCGTATACCGTCTTCGAACACGGCGTAATGGCATGTCTACCTCAGCTCTTCCTTTGTAAATGATTCAGCACACTCAAACAAGCTTTGGTTACCTGTTTTATACTCCACAGAGTACGATGTTCAACGCCATCTACCGGCTATACGTAATGCGCAATCACGCTGCATTTCTATCTCCCCGACATGTACCTTCATTGCAAGTTTCGTTACGATCCCGCAATTATTTCTTGGTGCGCTAATTTTTTTGTCCATGAGTATATCTATAAAATAAAAAAAATATTTTCTACTTATTTATTGATCATTTAATTGTGTCTGTTGAAATAGACAATAAACAAAATTCTGTTGAAATAGACAAAACGTCATTAGTGCGTATGTGCGGGATGACGATTGAATCCGGATTTCCGGTGAGACTTGTTATTGTAAGTAAGCCCAGATGTCGACAACCATGTAAGTAGGTTTAAGTTTTAAATATATGATCAAACAAAACACTATGCTGAGTTTTCCTTTAAACATAACAACAGGTTATGGTCCAGACAACACTTCCAAATGTGCCTGAACTATCTAGAAAAGAAAATTATTAAAATACTTTTGAAATAAGGGATAAGGCGATTGTGATAAATCCAAAGAATAAAAGGAAAATAATGTCTGCCAAAAGGAAGGAAGGTCTTTATTTTGTATCTGAAATGAGAGAAAAGACCAGAATTGCAGAAGAGGAATATAATTCGATTCAAGAATGGCACGAGAGGTTTGGTCACCTAAATGAAAGGAAATTAACGGAGTTAATGACCCAGAATAAAGTGTACGGACTAAAATTTGATACAAAGGAAAAACTAAATCCTTGTGAAATATATATCAAAGAGAAACAAACCCAAACATCTTTTCCAAAGGCAAGTGAAAACAGTTGTGATCAAACGTTGGAATTGATTCACACAGACATTTGTGATCCGATGCCAATTCAATCCCGTGGAGGCTCCAAATATTTTGTTAAGTTCATCGATGACAAGTCACGATGGTGCGATGTTTACTTCTTGAAGAAAAGAAGTGAGATCTTAGACATTTTTAAGCAGTACAAGGTTTCTGTTGAAAATGAAACTGAGAAGAAAATTAAATGCTTAAGATCGGACAATGGAACTGAATATATTAGTGGAAATTTCAGTAAATTCCTACGCGAGAATGGAATTAAACGCCAGTTGACTGTAGAATATACACCTCAACGAAATGGAGTAGCGGAAAGGGAAAATCGAACTCTAGTCAAAATGGCCAGATGTATGTTGATCCAGGCTGGATTACCTACAACTTTTTGGGCAGAAGCAATTCTTACTGCAACCCACATTAGGAATAGATGTCCTTCACGAAGTTTAAAAGGTGAAATCCCATATACACTGTGGAAAGGTAGAAAACCAACAGTAAAATACTTTCGTACTTTTGGAACAAAAGCGTTCATACTTGACAAAACACCCAACAAAGGAAAGTTCAAGTCAAGGTCAAAGGAATGTATTTTCATTGATTACTCGTCAGAATCAAAAGCATACAGAGTTTGGGATCCAAAGTCAAGAAAGGTCTACCGAAGTAGAGACGTCAAGTTTATCAATGAATTCTAACCAAATAAGGAAATAGAAGACATCATTGATGACGAAGTTTTATTCAAACGGACAAACACCACCAATAAGGAGAATATTTTTTCTCAGACGAAGCTGACAAAGAAGTCGATCCACAGGATGTACCTGGGGAAAACGTTCAGAAAATGAAGAAAGGACAAGGTCGACCAAGAAAAATCCGAACTGGAAAACCAGGAAGACCAAGGAAACAATATGTGATGATTCCTAATACGTCAGAAGAACAGTCTGAAGCAAGTGAACAAGACGTTCAAATTAACGACGAAGAAAACCAAAAAGAATCAGCGAAAAGCGAAACAGCTGAAATGATTGGCATTGGTGAATTCGAAGATCCTGTAACAGCTAAAGAAGCTCTTGTCTCCCCCGAAGCAAGTGAATGGAAAGAAGCAATGCAAAAAGAATATGAAGCATTAGTCAAGAATAAAACTTGGACACTCGTTGATCGTCCAAAAGAAAGACAAGTTGTTAGTTCAAGATGGATTTTTAAGAACAAAATATAAAGCAGATGGTTCAATTGAACGCAGGAAAGCAAGAATCGTAGCAAAAGGTTTTTCACAAAAACCAGGAATTGATTTTCAAGAGACTTTTTCTCCCGTTGTTAGACTGGAATCGATTCGATTGATGATGGCTGTAGCAGTAGAGTTGGAACTCGAAGTACATCAACTCGATTTCGTCAGTGCATACTTAAATGGAGAAATCGAAGAAGAAATTTACATGGAAATTCCGGAAGAATTGGAAAGCATAATGCCAGAAAATATTACGACAGCAAACTTCAGAAATAAAGTTTTCAAAATACATAAAGCTTTATATGGTTTGAAGCAGTCGGGAAGACAATGGTATAAGACACTCGACTACGAACTGAAACAAAAGGAGTTTAAACCACTGAATGCTGATCCCTGTGTTTTCATAAAGAAACGACATGAACAAACTAAAATAATTGCAGTTTATGTTGATGATTTATAGATCGCTTCAAGCAATGTCAAAACCCTACAAACAGTTAAGAAGAATTTGGCAAAGTCATTTGAAATGAATGACTTAGGACCAATGCATTATTGTTTGGGAATACAGTTAAAACAGGACATGCAGACGAAGCAGATTACAATGAATCAAAGTAAATATATTCAAGATATATTGAAACGTTTCGGAATGGAAAATTGCAAACCAATTTCGACACCCCTTGATCCAAATAGCAAGTTGGCGAAAAATGCGAAGCCAAAAACAGAAGAAGAAGAAAAGGAAATGAAGAAAATTCCTTACCAAAATCTTGTTGGTTCATCAATGTATTTAGCCACATCCACACGTCCTGATATCTCATATGCTGTAAGCATTTTAAGTCAATTCAACACTGACTACAACCAAGAACATTGCAAAGGGGGAAAAAGAGTTTTACGCTACTTAAAAGGGACAGAAAACTACGGTTTGACATTTACAAAAACCAAGGAAGAATTGATCGGTTTTTTAGATGCTGATTGGGGTGGAAATACCATCGACCGAAGATCATATACTGGTTATATCTTCAAACTGGCCAACGCAGCCATAGGATGGGAAGCTAGAAAACAGCGAACAGTCGCCTTATCAAGTGCAGAAGCAGAGTATATGGCAATAACGGAAGCTGCAAAAGAAGCCATATATCTCAGGAAATTTATAGCAGAAATTATGGGAAACTTTGAAAAGCCAACCATACTGTTCAACGATAATTCCGGTGCCAGATACATGACCGAAAACCCAGTTTTTCATAACCGAACCAAGCACATTGATATCAGATATCATTTCATCCGTGAAGCAGTGCAAAATAAACAAGTGACTGTAAAGTATTTACAAACAGAAGAAATGCCTGCAGATGTAATGACAAAAGGACTGTTTACTCCAAAGCATGTGAAGTGCATCCAGTGTATTGGACTGTCAGTGATACCCTCATGAACTATTTAAACTACGGACTGTTTAAATTATTGACTGTTTAAATTAAAGTTTTTAATTTAACTAATGTCATTTTGAGGGGGGGTGTTGGGATAGACAAAACGCCATTACTGCGCATGTGTGCGCAGATGAACATTGAATCCGGATTTCCGGTTAGAATTGTAATTGTAAGCGAAGATGTCGTCAACCAAAATGTAAGTAGATGTAAGTTTTAAATATATGATCAAACAAAACACTCTGCTGAATTTTCCTTTAAACATAACAACAGATTCACTATATTAAAATTTAAATTTTATAATTTTATAATTTTATTTTAAATTTTAAAATAAATCTTTCAATCATATCTCTGAGAACAAAAAATATTATTTCTTATTGTAATTTTAAGAACATAAGAATTAATTTATTGGAATCACAAAGTCTTTAGATGATACCTACAAGCTATTTCTGATTATTAAGAATAAAATTTTATCTAAGTGAAATTAATATCAAGTTCAATTCCTCTCATCTTATAATGAAGTAGTGTCTTCATATTTAAATATTATATTAGTTATTTTACTTAGTTGACTATTGATCTAATGACAGAAAAGAATTCAATATCTGCAGATATGCACTTACTTGTAATTTAAACTGTTTTAAAATTCTTAGCTTTAATTACACTAACACTTTTGTTCCGATCCTTATAATTATTTGATTTTCTTTTTCATAGACTAAATCTTTTCTTTTTCATAGACATTTAGAATTATTTATTCTAAATTCTAAGTAAATCATTCGTTGACAAGTATTCAGATAGAGAAATAAAATATGTATTTTCTTCTTTTATTGCAATAAAATTTCATTTCTATATTTTTCTTGAAATGTGTAGGTTTGAACTGAAATGCTTACCTGAATTATTTCCGGAAAATTATCAAACCGAATGCAATTCAAAGAATTAGTCAATATTTTAACGTGAGTAATCTAAGTTGGAAGATTAAAACAAAAGAACGACGAAACAATGAAAGACGTGATACGCTCGATGCGATGCAGTATCGATTGTTAAAACAATGAACTCGTGTGACGAGAGAGTTCGGTTGTTGGATGTGAATGTGAATCGAAGAGGAATAAAAAAATGGCGGTGGATGATAA
>JAFIDM010001028.1:65935734-65953760 GCA_023159025.1 Thereuonema tuberculata
ATTTAAGGTCAGCATTTCAAGAAAAATATAGAAATGAAATTTTATTGCAATAAAAGAAGAAAATACATATTTTATTTCTCTATCTGAATACTTGTCAACGAATGATTTACTTACACTATAGAACACGCTGAGAATGGCCAAGGCATCCTTCTCTCCTGACTTCAATGCCGTCTGATATCCCCCCATAGTTTTCTTGAAGTGTACCAATTGAACCTATAGCAAATAGGAAAAATTATCGAAGGCTTTATGGAATACAACAAGAGTTAACTACATCTCATTTACTGAATGATAGAGAAGAAACTTATGCAGTATATATATTTTGTGGAATGCGATATTACAAGATGAAGCGAAATGCGCTGTTTAAACAGCAGAAAGTTGGTGGCTGGAAGCTATTTTTGTTTAATACTGTTGGAAAATAAGTGGAACAATAGAATGGAGACTGAAAAATTCTTCAGAGTTATAGTCGAAATTAGGCTTCGACAGAGTAATATAATATAAGAATATTATATTATATAAGAATAGTAATATTACATTATATAAGATTAGTAATATAAGACAGAGAAAAGGAATCAATTACAAAATTTAACAAAAGTATCAATATTTATTTTTTAACATAATATAACAATCATGTTGATAATATTCTGATGTCTCTATTCTTCAAGCTGATGAATGTGATTGTGATAAGCAATAAGTTGATTTCATTTGAAAACTGATGCAAAATGAAATGGGTTATAGTGTATCGGATTGACTGCAAAACTTTGTTTAATTTTTATATTGGAGAATCAAAAAGGAGCATGGCTGAACGTGTCTCAGAACATGGTAGGGCGTTAAAGAACAAAAAGTGTGGACGCCTCTGATATAGCTTACCACTGTTTGAAAAAAAAAGGTCACATCATGAATGAGAACATTAAATTTTATGTAAAGAAACTGATTGAAAATTACGAAAGATCCTTGAGGGTTGTGTCATAAAAAATACAAGGAATAATAATTTCAATAGATACGAGGGAGTTAGTGTGGATCCAATCACTGTTGGATTAATGAGAAATTTAATTAACACTGATGTTCATAAAGGAGTAACAATAAATGTATTATATTATTAGCATTGTTATTTTATTGCATAGATGGATATTGTTGTCCTGTATGATTTTTATAATAATGTATAAGTATAATGTATTTATATGTATGTTAAATGAACAAACCATTGTTCCAACAATTATATTATTCAATCGATGTGTATCAATTTAATTTATGAAGTTCTTTCTGTTTCTTTTATTGTATGATATGTTAATTCCAAATTTGCTTGAAGAAGGGAATAACATGAATATTTGTTCCCGAAAATTCGCTGCTATAGTATTTAAATAAACATTGTTAAATACTTAATGATGGGTGTGGAGTCATTTATATATTACAAGATATGAAAAGAAGAGAAATATGATTTCCTAATATGATATGGCTGACCTTTTGGAAAAATATGATTTCCTAATATGATATGATTAACCTTTTGCAGAATTCTAACTATCAATGAAAACCACGGAAATCAATGATTTCCTAATATGGTAAGGCTGACCTTTCACAGAATTCTCGGAAGACAAGAAATGCCAGATGCGAGAGTGACTAATTCAAGCTGTGCTATCCTTTCGATGATTGAAGTGTTTGAAATTAATCAATTTTTAAGAAAATAAATCTCTTTTCTTTCTTTAAATGTAAAGATTTCGCATTTTGACAAAAATAAAATATTTAATTTATATAAAATTTAAATGCGTTCAAATATATATATATGAACGAGTATCCTATTCCGAATGGTTTCCGAGATAATTGAAATTTCGCCCACAATTGTCACTGCGCCTGCTGGTCATTGTTTTCCTTCTCTTCTGCAGTACTGCATCTAATCCCCTTGGATTTGTGTTTATGGAGTTGGATGAAGTGTACAGACGTTAAGTTGTGCAAGAGACAAATTGCTCGCTTACATAATGAATGCTATTGTGAGGATAAAGGAATGTCATGATGAACTGAGACAAGCAACAACTCATGTTCTCACAAGAGTTGAGAAATGCATTAATGTTGCCTGTGGAATTTTCGAAACTTTTATTATAAACTGTAGGAAATGTGTAACTTGACCAGTAAATATTAGAAACAGTAAGTAGTACAGTAGAGCCCCGATCATCCGCGAGTGCAGCGAAATTTTTTTTAAATTATGAACCTCAAAAAAACCAATTTTAATCCAAACCAACAACAGGGAAAGTACAATCGGCCCTACACTACGAAAGTCGAAAATTACTGACAGGTTTATTGTTAATCGTAATCCTATAGGCCTTCTCGGAATTTATGGATGAGTGGCAGGCTCTTGCTCTGCAGAAAGGTTTCTGCTGTACTGTATATATCTTAAAAGTTTTGCATATTATGTTTTTTTATGTAGTAGTTTTATGCTGAAATATTTTTTTTTCGTCTTTACATCTAATTTTTAGTCTTTTTTCGGGTTATCCGCGATTTTTACTATCCGCGGTACTCTTGCCACCCAATTCCGCGGATAATCGGGGCTCTACTGTATCTCTTTGCTATTATTTATTTTGAAACTGTACTTTCAAAATTGCTCTATCTCGGAAACCATTCAGAGTAGGACACTCGTTCATATGGTATTTTTTGCTTAAAATGGCAGATGCTATCACCTCCCAGAATATTGACCTTTCCTCCTGGGACACCCTGTATATATTGTAGCAGCTTATCGAAGTTTGTCTTAGAATGAAATAGATCGGCAGATAATTAGAAGATTGGTCTGCAGTAAGATTGAATAAAGCAAAGATAGAGAAAATATTGTGTGTTATGTATAATTCAACCTATTTTTTACAATAACGTATACTCTAGAACAGAGTGCAAAACGCACACATCTGTTATTACGTAAATTAAACTTAACGAATTGATTAATTTTAGACTATTAGATACTGCTTAATAAATGTACTGAAAATCAAGCAAAATTAAAGTTTTAAATGAAATGAATAGAGAACTATATTAAACTAAACTAAATTAAAAAAGTAATACGAGATTTGAGTTATTTCTACCTCCAGTTCAAATCGACTGTTATTGCTGGTCGAATATTCAGCTCCAATTGTATCACTGCCACCCCAATGAAAATGTATTTCTTGGAACAGGTATTCAGTTGTGGATCCACCTGGTTTTATCGATGGCTTTATTTTGCTGTTGGGACTTAGAGTTTAGTCTAAATCTGACTAAAACAAAAGTATACAAATATCATTCATTTTTTAAAAATTTTTCTTTTATAACTTCACTACATGTACGTTTGTAACATAGTACCGCAGTATATCTTATTGAATGCTCGTAAATTTGGCGATATTCTAAATTGAGATGTTAATTGAAAACCTGTCAATTAAATTTTAAACAGTTTCTTAATTTTGTGAAAAGTGTAAAAATAATGATAGATAGCAAGAGGGGATATTTCAGAAGGTCAAATCCCACCATCGAAACCGGAATATTACGTGAATAACGGTACAAGTCCTGGAAAACCGCCTACTTTAAAGTAAATTATATTTATATACAAATTTATAGAAATTTATATATATTCATAATTTTGCTATAGTATCATTACATTATCAAGTATTACGAACTGCAGTGACACGTTAGAACAGAATTGAAAAAAATTATTCTTATGTTCAAAATACTATACATTAAATTGCTCTTTATGAGAAACTTTACCTACAAACGTTGATTTCAACTTTGGATCTAATACGCGACTTTCAAGATATTGATGTTTTCTCTTGGAACATCTTGTGTAAATACGTTTTTTATATTAAGGTACCACTGCTATGTAATGAATAATAGGATGCAAGAGTTAACCAATTGTTGTGTGCACAGATTGATATAATAATAGCAGTAATGTTTGCATGCAAATCAAACATTTCATTTATAGATCTTGCTGTATGAGCAGCTTTTCGTTATATTTTTTTGAATGGCATAATACAGGTTTTTGAATTGAAGCTCTTTATTGAAATTTATTAAATATGAAACTGATTATAAATTCTACAAATTTTTATTAATAGTTGTATCTTGTACATATCTTCCTTATATACATCTGAATCCACTCTTATGACAGTGCACATTGCCAATTTTTCAAATATACTCCAAACTGTAAGTGGGTATGTTTCAGAATGAATAGTAATCTTCCTTTATTGAGGCAACTTTTGATATTCAGAATCAAACATAAATATTTTTGAGATTAATCATTATCACTGCTGGATGAACAGCGAAAAAAACTGCTTCACTATTTTTTTTTAAAGTATTAAAAATGTTTTTTGCTTACACTTATGAAAAGATGTTCTTAATGTTAGACCCATAGCAATAATCCGCTTATTGTAAGAATATTAATTAATGAAAACGAAAAGAAAAAATAGAAAAGCTTTTAATAGATCTAATACAGCTAACTTTGCACCTATACAATAGAAAGCTAAGAAGACTTCGTATCTTACTGGATGTCTGTTCAGTGGACTATAATATGATTCAACATTTTGATATACAATTTTTTGGCTTTGATTATTTAATTTTTCCTGATGTTATGTCAAATTAAGAATGAATTTATTTCCCAGGATAATCCAAGTTTCAGCTCTCATAAGCGAAATCTATTTTAGCTTAGAATTTTCAAATACATAGATAAGTGTAGATTAATCTGATTCAAGGTATTTTACTAAGTTTTGTTATTATATTAAGCTTTAATTTTTATTTCAACAGGACCCATCATCAAAACCACCAAAAGTGTAAGACAAAAAAATGCATAGGGAGATAAAACCAATGCCACAATCAAACAATGAAATGAAAATAAAATTAGATGGCTAATAAATGTTAATAATACTGTAAAGTAAAATTTTTAAAAATCTTTACCAATTAAAGAATTCTTGCAGGATTAACGGTACAAGAATTGTAGTGAGACCATAAGAGGTCACAAGACAGTAGAAGAAATCACTTCATTATTATATACAAAATTGGAAAGAAATATTTTGGAACTCTCTAATAGATTTAAAAAAAAAATTAAAGGAAAATGAAGCAAAAAAAAAACTTTTGATACAAAAACAAATTAAAAATTAAAATCAATAAACTATAAAACTCCACAATCTTCAAACGGCAATATTTTGTTAAAATTAACGTCTTACTTTTTCAAGCCTACATATTAATACCATGGGAAGAGGGATCGATTTTCCCTCCTTTCCAAATCAAAATTAAAATAAAATTTAAAATAAATTCTAAATTAAAACAATCAAAACGTGGATTATATTAATAATGAAAACGTAATTCATGTTGATAATAATGATCACACTTCCGTTTCTTTATTTTCTTAAATTCCAATTCTTCACTATCCTATTTTTCAATATTTTCTATTTTTTCAGTAAGTTGGACTTTTACTGAAAGATTGGACATTTACTGAAAACATACGAAAAATTAGACAATATTAAAAGATGAGACAGTGAAGAATTGTACTTTAAGAAAACAAAGATTGGCTATTTACTGAAAAAATATAAAATATTGGAAAATAAGACAGTGAGGAATTAGAATTTAAGAAAATAAAGAAACGGAAGTTTGATAATTATTATCAACATGATTCACGTTTTCATTATTAATATAATCCACGGTTTGATTGTTTTAACTTATAATTCTTGTTTTATTTTAATTTTGATTTGGGAAGGAGGAGAATGGATTCCTCTTCCCATGGTGTTAATATGTAGGCTTGAAAAATTAAGACGTTGTCTTAACGAAATATTGCCGTCTGAAGATTGTGGAGTTTTCTAGTTTATTGATGTTAATAAAAGGTGTTTATGAAGAAGATTTTGTTGTTTGTTTAAAAATTAAAATAATTTAACAGTGAAAAAATAACATATTAAAATGCTAAAATATTAAAACCAAATTTAGTAGGTTCTGTATTTAAATTAGAGGGGATATACTGAGCAACCGTAGCAAATATAAATGTTTATTACAAAAGAAAAGGAATATGTCAGTTATAAAGCTGTTTTGATTATTATTTTAATTATTGTAAATCTTAATTGCCACTGAAATGAACGTATTATAAAGTTTCATTGTCAATTTCGTTGACTACAGTGTTTATTTGTAGTCTTGATGAACTAATAAAAACTTATGTCAACACAAACCATTCGGATGGTACTCTTAAAATATTGAAATGTATTGAAATAGTACTATTACCTGTTTTAGCATCGTTTTTACCAATTAGATTGATATCCTCTCCATATGACTTAAACGTTATACTTAATACCTAAATCCAAAATCTGAGCATTACCTTCATTTAGTAGAAAAGGTGATTGTCTCGTTCCATTGCAGCAAACAGAGCTTACTTTACATCAAGTCTCAGTTTCTGGTCCTAGAAAGCAGAAGTTAATTTAAAGCTTTAACGGAGGGAATCGATAAGTTTATTATAACTGATATCCTATAATAGCTTTTTTTACTTTCTTTCATGTCATTTTTCCCTTATCCTTTTCAATTTTCCTTTTTTATTATAGTTTTCTTACTTCTTATTTTCTGAGCATTACATCTTCAGTAACTGTTTATAGAGACAACACTATTTCTTTGGGTAACTTCTGCCTAATCCATGCACTTTCAGAGAATGAAACTGATATTCTACGATGTCATTTAGTACATATTTGTTATGCTGGGCGAACACGTAGCAATTTGCGGCAATATTGTTGGACAATATTGCTCGTTTTTATTGCTGACAACCGTTATCAAGCGCGAACACACTGTTTTTCCTAAACGAATATTGCCTTGAATATTGATGGTTACGGCGCTTCGTGTTTAACTAGGGAGCCCTAGTCATTACACACTCAGTGAGAACGCCTTAGGTGCACTGGGGACAATATTCCCAGCAATTGTACGAAATCTGTTTTATTTATACAATTTATTTGCGAATAAAATGGGAGCGATCGAGTGTAAAGCCGTGCGAACACCACGCAACATTCCTGCAATTTAGTCGCGCGATTTTGATGTCACGAGTTGATATAGAAAGTGCTTAGCACTTTTATATGCAATTTATTTGCAACTTTTGTCATCGGACTCGAGTTGCAACTCTGAAAGTTGCATCGACGTCACTGGGGATTACCCAATCATAGGGCAGCGTTGGAACACGTCAGTTGTGAAACCACGCCCATGAAAAAAATGGCGTCGATAATTTTATCTGTCGATTCGTTTTGAAGACAGGCTCATACTCATTAATATCAGAGTATTGCGAGTTTCTTTCAAGCATAAATAAAGTTTATACTGAAATGCAGTAATTGTATGCGGCAGAATTTATCAGAGAGGTTTAAAAACCTCGATTTTTTCGGATTTTCCACATCGGGTTTGAGAACCGCAAGGCTGTTGACGCAGTAATGCAAAAAAATAACGACGTCATTGTTTCCAGGGAAGCATTGTTTCTTATTGGCTGTTGGTCATTCGTTCTTTTCATTCGAAATAATAACATGAAATTAAATTCCATAGCGGCTAATAATTTAAAAAAAAATATTTATCATATGTTGCAAATCATTCACTCTTATATTATGTTTGAAACGACATAACCGAATTTTGCTTGACGTCACACGTGACGTATTTAAAATCTGCGTTGTCATGGGTCGGTTGCATTTTCGAGTTGCATATTCGGGTTGCATCGTGTTCGCGCTTGACAAAAGTTTATATCAACTCGTGACGTCAAAATCGCGCGACCAAATTGCAGGAATGTTGCGTGGTGTTCGCACGGCTTAAGCGTGCTTGCGGTTAAGTCTAACTTGTTACGAACGTACAGAATCGATCTAGTATTAAACGCCTTACCACGGTAGAAATCAATTAAGATTCTTTCATTATCAATTGACAAAATGTTGTTGTTTGAATTATCTTTTTTGGGCCGACCCATTTCGCTGATTTTAGGCCTTCTTTCTCAAAAAAAATGGCCGGCGTGAGTGAGTGATTTTCCGATTTTCAAAGTCCCGCCTTCCTACTACGTCACCATTGTCACGTGATTTCATCCGTTCATGTGATTCGCTCGCGAACCAGCAATATTTCTCGACAATATTTTTCCAGCAATATTGTTCCTTTTGTACCGACAATACGAAATGGGCAATATTGGGCAATATTGTTCATTTTTATTGCTGGAAACGGTTGTCAGCAATAAAATTGAGCAATATTGTCCCACAATACTGCCGCATATTGCTGCGTGTTCGCCCAGCATTATTTTTAATATTAACTTACGTTAGTTATTAAATTTATGCTATCTTTCGTCTTTTGTTAGAAACAAAACAGTTAAATTCTTTTTAGTTTCTCAATGAAGTAATTTCATTTTTGATGTTATTGTATTTAATTGATTTTTTTCCCTTTGCTGACTTTATATCTGTCTTTAACTCTATCTATCTATCTATCTATCTATCTATCTATCTATCTATCTATCTATCTATCTATCTATCTATCTGTAAATCGATATCTCGCATGGGCAAACATATAGTTTTGTATGGACTTAACCTAAATTTTTGCATTGCAAAGATTTCATTTAATTAAAGAAGATTTTGACATAATAAAGAATTTTAGAATAAATTAGCTGATATTACTGAACTCTACAAGGAGTCTGACTTTGTATATATTTATTTAACTTAGATCTGAAAAACACATAGGTTAAATACAAATTTAAATATGGATGTAAGTATTTTCACTTTTCAGAACTTACTTCAATCGAATCTTTAGATTATGTTGTAACTTTAAAGAAATTAAATTAGAAAAAGTATGACGATGAAACTTTTTTTTTATTGATAAGAAAATTGGTCCTGAAATTTCTTGACGTTAGAAGGAAGGTCCCCCAATAATGTGGGGAGAAAAGAAAGTACAAACTTGAAATGAAGAAACAGCAGAAGGATTTTTTTTCCTATATAGGATAACTGAAATTAAATACCAAAAATAGAGTGGCTAATGGATAAGAATGGTTAAAATAATCAAAGGATATAAATGGAAAAAAATCACGAAATTGATAATTGCTAGCACTCATTTATAGATAAGAACTGCGAACACATAATGTTTAACTTGTCCTCGTGATATTAATGATAGATTACCTGCGTTATTCTTCAAAAATTAAGCAACGATACAAGGCACTGTTGACTGAACATAGGACGAATCTAGTGCTATTATGAAATTTATAACTTTCTGTTACGGGCATCCAATTGAAACTGTTAGACAATCTTCTTTTTACTTGGAAAGATGAAACCTTCTTATTTCTGACGATTGAAATGATACACAAACAAAAAAAAATCGAAATATTTATCTTACAAGTTTTCCTAGCTTTTACATAAGTCTTTTGGAGAGAAAATTTTCTGCGAGGCATCGCAAACATCCTTTATATCCCTGTGTACTTCTGAATTAACGGATTAAAAGATTGGATTAAAAAAAATATAGTTCTTTCCACATATTGTTTAATACAAGTAATCTATTGTTTTCTTAATATAGAAAAATGAATGTTTCTTTGTTTGTCCTGTATGCGTTGCTACACCATTCATCAGATTGCGATGAAACTTTGGTTAGTTGTTGTGCGCACGCCCACGAAGGTTTCTGAATTAGTAGAACCATTTTACAATATCTGGTGCAAGAGTCGTTGCAACAAATGAATATATTTCCGGTTTCAACATATGCAGTTTCCGGTGCGACTCGCATTTGGAATGACCATCAAAAAAACACAGGGACAACACATGGACAGCTGTATGTGACCTGCTCACGCGTCGGAAAACCTTCCTATTTATTCGTGTATGCAGCAGACGGAAAAACAAAAAATATTGTGTATCCAAAAAGCAATAAACAGAATTGAAACACAAACACTTTCTTTCTTTGAGTGGTGTGAGTTTGAATTAGAAATACTTACGTGTTTTATTTCTAGGTTTTTTCAAACGATAGCAATTCTAATACTCGCCAACCAAATCATATGCAATACTATGGTAAGAATGAAGATGCCAAGAATCGTGAACAAACAGTTAACGTGAAGTGATAAAGGCATAGATGTGATCATTGTTAAACAATGAGCTCGAGGTCGAAGGATAAGAATCAATGAGAGAACAAAATGGATACTGAATGAATGAAGACGTTCTGAGAGTTTTTCCTTCATAAATGATTAGGAATTATGTTTTTATGAAATTCCTAATATTCTATGGATATACGTACGCTTATTGCTGAATGCTATTATATCGGAAAAGATATTCGTATATTTGCGTGATTACCACAGAGAGTAAAAAAGTCGCAAATAGAATTCCAATATCGTTCCAATGCTGAAAACATCGAGATTCATCGAGTCAACATTAATCGACCATTAAGGGGAGTCATTCAATGTTGGTATCAAAGGCTAAGTGATGTGTGACTAGATCAACGAATGTAAATAAATCTTTTCGTTTCCTAACACGGACGGGTAACAGACAAGATTAGATCTTTCACCATAGAATCAACGAAGAATCTCGGATCAAAGTTAAAACAAGTAATTTTGTGCAAGATTAAAGATAAAGACTTTAATTACTGATAGAAAGACACTAATTACAGAAGCTTTAACTAGTAGTAATTGAAAAAGGGTTAAACGAGTGCAGACCAAAAGAGACTTTGTTGCAGATACAATTTACTTAGATAGATGTACAAGTAAATACACTCATGGACAAAAAAATTAGCGCACCAAGAAGGAGTCGTCAAAATGAAACGAAAATTTATATACGTAATGACTACTTTGATATAAGTAAATGATTAGAAAATCAAAGAAAAAGGATAATTTATTGCAGAGAAAAAGGCAAAAGAACGGAGGAGTTAATACTCCGTTGGACCCCCTCTAGCACGAATGCACGATGCGATACGATCGGGCATTGAGTCATACAAGTTCTGTATGATGTCTTGAGACATTTCGTTCCATATTTCCTGTAACCTTGCCTCTAGTTCGTTCAAACTCGTGGGATGCCCAACTCGTCGTCCCAAATGATCCCAGATATGCTCGATTGGAGACAAATCTGGGGATCAGGCAGGCCAAGAAAGGGTAGTAACAGTGCGGAGACAGTCTTCTGACACCCTTGCCGTATGAGGCCGAGCATTGTCTTGTTGAAAAATGGCTCCTGAGAGCCGTTGCATGAGTGGCAACGCATGTGGTTGCAGGATTTCGTGAACATACCGCTGGGCTGTCATGGTGCCACGGAACAATACTAGGGGTCACCGTATATTGTAGGCAATGGCACCCCATACCATCACACCAGCTGTGGGAGCGGTGTGTCGCTGTACAGCAAAGGCAGGATTGAAGCGTTCACCACGGGCTCTCCACACACGAACACGATTGTCATCACTGCCGAGATTGAATCTGGATTCGTCGCTAAAGACGACCTGGTTCCATTCCGCTGCAGTCCAGTTTCCTCGTGCGCGGCAAAACTCCAAACGGAGGCGTTGATGGGTGGGCGTCAAGGGCAGCACACGTAATGTGCGCCGCGATACCAACTGTCCTTCAGCCAGGCGCCTTTGTATGGTTCGAGAAGACACAGCGGCCCCTAGTGAAGGTGCTACCTGTGCCTGGATGGCGGCCGATGAAGCAGTTGGCTGTACGCGTGCATTTCTGACTATGTGGCGGTCTTCTCGACGACTGGTCTGTTGAGGGCGTCCTGAGCCTGGTCTTCGTGTACATGACATCTCTCGGGTCCACTGGTCCCATCACCTCCTCACAACACAATCAGAGCGGCCTAATTGACGAGCTACTCGCCTAGCTGACCACCCAGCTTCCATCATCCCGACGATTCTCCCTCTCTCAAACTGCGACAACTGCGTATACTATCTTCGAACACGGCGTAATGGCATGTCTACCTCAGCTCTTCCTTTGTAAATGATTTAGCACACTCAAACAAGCTTTGGTTACCTGTTTTATACTCTACAGAGTACGATGTTCAACGCCCTCTACCGGCTATACGTAATGCGCAATCACGCTGCATTTCTAATCATTTGCATATCTCCCCGACATGTACCTTCATTGCAAGTTTCGTTACGATCCCGCAATTATTTCTTGGTGCGCTAATTTTTTTGTCCATGAGTATACAATGAACAGACGTATTTGTATGTAAAATGTTTTTGATGAGAATATATAAGTTTACGTAAAACCATGTGCATTGATTCGTTTTTCAATATCTTAGCTCCACATCTTTAGATCAATAATCTTATGTTAAAAGAACTTTAGGAGTAAAGGTTACAGAATTATTTTATTCAGACAGAGTTACCATAATTAATAAAATAATTTCTACAACGCTCCCCACAAAAAAGGTTGTTGGCCCAGGCTCTCGCTTCCACTGAGCAGCAAAGATTAATCCAACAGAAGGGTTAGTGACCCAGAAACTTGCTTCCAACTGCGAAACGCTCAGAAATGTTATGGACCAAGCTCTTGCTTTAACTGCGTAGCAAAGATTAAAACAGAAAGATTATTGACATAAGAACAAGATTGAACGTGACTAGGATTATAAACGTATCAAAGGCTTCAAATATTCAAAAGTCAGCATAGACAAAGACAGAGTCTGCTTGATAGGGCTAATCCTAAGATTTGGAACAGTACGTATAAGTAAGAAGAAAGTCATTAAGAAAAATGGCCGGTGTTATCCTTAAGTTCGACGGGGAGAACTACGCACGATGGAAGATGCACATTAAATCTCACCTGCAACGAGACGGACTTTGGAACGTCACAAATAAGCCATTGAGTAACATTAAAAGCATCGAGGATCAACCAATTAAGTATAAACTCCTGAATAAAGCACAGAAGGCACTAGGTAGAATTTACGAATCCCTTGAGGAAAAGTACCGAATGCTAATTCAGGAAATTGACGATCCTCACCAATTGCTGAAGGAAATCGAAGGCAAATACAATGTGGTAGATCACTTGAAAGTTACCGATCTCAAGCGAGATCTATTCACGATGACAAGACTCCAGTTCGACGCTAACTTGCCAGAGCATATATTAAAGGTTAAGCTTCAAGCGAAGGAAATAACTTCAAAGGGTGGTTCTATACCCGACCATGAGGTCAGCTGGTTGCTGCTATCAGGTCTTCCTAAGGAGTACGACTCCTGTGCGCAAAACATTATGTCAACGCATGAAAGTGACAACTATAACTCTGAGAAAGTCATAGATAGTATTTTGCGAGAATATAAACGGAAGCATAGCAACATCAGATCCGGAGAAGCCAGCACAAGTGAAAGCTTCAAAGTTGAAGTTGAGACACCACCCAAGGCCACACACAAAGCCAGGAAGGAAGCTAGAACGTGTTATAATTGCGGCAAGAAAGGTCACATACCGAGAAATTGTAAGAAGACAAAGAAACTAAGGACATTCCAGAAAAACATAAGGTGAAAAAGCATTTTTCAGGAATCGTTGTCATCTATGGGGAAAAGAAAGAAACTCAGAAGAAGTCCACGTGGTTCATAGACAGTGCCAGCAGCAATCATATTTACAACGACAAGATATGGTTTGAATCTTTTGAGGAACTCAAAGAGCCTATCTTAATTTACTGCGCTTCAGACGAACCAATCCAAGCTGTAGGGAAAGACAATGTTCTGTTGAACGTCGATCTATTGGAAGGACGACTTCAAGTACTTAAACTGACGGACACAGACTACGTACCGAAGATACCCGTCAATTTAATATCAGCTGGATCACTCGATGCACGCGGATTCGATCAACACATAAGGAACAATAGACATTTAGTAAAAGATCCAACAGGTAAAGTTTTTCTCATAGGTACAAGAACAAACAATTTGTATAAAGTGAAATGCGTTCCTGTCAATGTGAAATCAAAGCGTTACTTCAATGAAATGAAGCATAATAAATAATAATGAAGCATAATGGCATGCCAGACTGGGACATATATCTCCTAAGAAGATGAAGATAGTTCAGTCAAGAGGTTCATTACGAGGACTAGAGGAAGTCACCATCCCAATGGATGCAAAGAATACATTTTGCGACAGCTGTAAGAAAGGGAAAATGACTAACATCAGTCACAAAAGGATAAGAAGCGTAAGATCATCTCATCCTCTGGAGTATATCTACAAGGATTTATGCGGGCCGATGCAGACATCAAATGGAAAGAAAGCTTACATCTTGACTTTCATCGATGATTATACACGACGTAGCTTCGTAGATATCATCAAAAGCAAGGATGCTGTATTTGAGAAGATTAAATCATTTGTAGCCTACGCAGAACGATCAAGTGGATACAAGATCAAGCATATACTTTCAGACCAAGGGACGGAATACGTCAACAGGAATGTGACAAACTTTCTTAAAGAAAAAGGGATAAAATTCCAGCACTCGTCTATATACCAACCTCAACAGAATGGCACCGCAGAAAGATACAACAGGTCGTTGTTAGAAGTAGCTAGAACCCTGCTCATTGATGCAGATTTGCCTATCAAGTTTTGGACGTACGCAATCAAGTGCGCAAACTATGTCTTAAACAGGACACCCCATCAAAGTATCGACTTCAGAATACGGTTATCTTGCTGGTATAAAGATAAGGAGCCACCATTTGTGAAGCACATGAAGAAATTTGGAAGTATGGCATACTTAAAGAAACCAAAGATACAAGTCAAAAATAAATTCGATTCGAGGGTATATCAAGGCATATTTCTCGGATACTCGAATTCCACAAGAGGGTATGTGATATACAATGTCAACGAAGACAAGTTTGTGGAAACAAGAAACGTTCAAGTGAACGAGAACCGTCGAGGCAGCGATCTTCTCAAGAAAGGGCAAAATGAAGAAGGCAACGCCAATGATTTTGATCCGCTTACCAAGAGAATCGACAAGTCCGATTCCAGTTCTTCAGAGGATGAAGAAGTATCCAACAAGGAAGAAACAGTCGATGATACGCCTGATAAAGAAAGTTTAAGCATATCAGAAGAAGAATCTGATCATTATGCCCGTGATTCCATAGATAAAGAATCTGAAGAAGAAGAGAAGAACTACTTCAAACTGCGAAGTAGACAGGTGAAGCTGAATCCGAAGATAAGGATAAATATGCAAGAATGCGAGCCCACGCCATCGAATTACACAGAAGCTATCCAAGGGAAAAGCCGATTGAAATGGATGAATGCAATCAAGGAAGAATTGCAGAACCTAGAAGAACACGAGTCGTGGTTAGAGTCAGAGGTCCCTGACTATGTTAACCCATTATCCATGAAATGGATATTCCGAATAAAGAAAGATTGCAAGGGAAACATCACGAAGTATAAAGATCGTCTAGTTATTAACGGATTTATGCAAAGGAAGGGAGTGAATTATGGCCACACTTATTCACCTACCCCAAGCTTAACTACGATCAGGATGTTGTTAGCCTTGGCAGTACAGAACGGGTATAGTATACATCAATGCGATGTGAAGGGAGCATACCTGAACGGGTTGATAGACCACGACATCTATATTGAGATACCAGAAGGTGTGACTGTCAAAAGATCCAAAATGTAACGGATTAAAGCTTTTGAAGTCAATCTATTGTCTTAAGCAAGCAAGCCGAAACTGGTATGAGACACAACGAAACATAGATAAAGAATCTGAAGAAGCTGACGACGAATGGATTCATGGTAACCAAGTCGGAACCATGCATCTTTACCTACAAGAATAGAAAGAACGACACTTACGTCTTATTATTCCATGTAGATGACATACTGATCATTGGTAGATCCAATGCTGTTATTGAAAAGATCAAAGGAACTTTGAACAAGTTATTCAAGATCAAAGATCTAGGTGAAGTCAGAGAATATTTGGGTATGAACATCATGTACGATATGAATCTAGGAAGAATTAGCATCTCACAGAAGAAATTTATCCAAGATCTATTGGCCAAATATCAAATGAGTGACTGCAAACCCATGAGCACACCCATGATAGAAGTATCAGGTCCGAATCTACAGAGGAAGGACAAGAATGAAAGATTAGGCAAGGGAGATCATCTCATGTACAGAAGCATCATCGGGAGCCTCAATTACTTAAGCAATGGAAGCCGACCCGACATTACTTATGCGGTGAATCGATGCTCCGAAGTCCTAAACCCTTCTAATGTTCTTGACATGAAGAATGCTAAAAGGATTCTACGCTATCTCCTCGGAAGTGAAGACATGAAATTAATATTTTCAAAGGGAGAAAACAAGCTGAAGGCATACTCCGATGCAAGTTTTCGCGATAGATCCAAGGGCAAGTCAACGTCAGGAAGCGTGATATTCTTAGGTGATAGCTTGGTTTCGTGGAAAGCAGGAAACAAAGCACTGTAGCGCATTCCACCCAGGAAAGCGAACTGATTTCATGCAGTGAATGTGCACGTGAAGTCATCAGCCTGAAGAGGACATTATCCGAGATGGATTTTGCGAAACTCTCGAGTGGAACTGTAAAGTTGTTCTGCGATAACCCTTAAGCTGATAGAGAACAAATTTGAAACTACGCGCAGCAAACATATTAAACTGAAATACTACATTATTAAAGATTATGTAGATAAAAGGGAAATTGAGGTTAAATAGGTGAGCAGTGAAAATAATAGTGCAGATTTGTTGACCAAAGCAGTGAGTCAAACAAAGTTAAAGGACTTGGTGAAAAGCCTGAAAGTGATGGACACTGGTCGTAGAAGTTGAATGATTTTATTGGTTCACTCGTTTAGAATTGGAAGGGAGTTTTGTGAGTTTGAATTAGAAATACTTACGTGTTTTATTTCTAGGCTTATTTCAAACGATAGCAATTCTAATACTCGCCAACCAAATCATATGCAATAATACTGTAAGAATGAAGATGCCAAGAATCGTGAACAAATAGTTAACGTGAAGTGATAAAGACATAGATGTGATCATTGTTAAACAATGAGCTCGAGGTCGAAGGACAAGAATCAATGAGAGAACAAAATGGATACTGAATGAATGAAGACGTTCTCAGAGTTTTTCCTTCATAAATGATTAGGAATTATGATGTTATGAAATTCCTAATATTCTATGGATATACGTACGCTTATTGCTGAATGCTATTATATCGGAAAAGATATTCGTATATTTGCGTGATTACCACAGAGAGTAAAAAAGTCACAAATGGAATTCCAATATCGTTCCAATTCTGAAAACATCGAGATTCATCGAGTCAACATTAATCGACCATTAAGGGGAGTCATTCAATGTTGGTATCAAAGGCTAAGTGATGTGCGACTAGATCAACGAATGTAAGTAAATCTTTTCATTTTCCTAACACGGACGGGTAACAGAAGAGATTAGATCTTTCACCATAGAATCAACGAAGAATCTCGGATCAAAGTTAAAACAAGTAATTTTGTGCAAGATTAAAGATAAAGACTTTATCTTTAATTACAGATAGAAAGACACTAATTACAGAAGCTTTAACTAGTAGTAATTGAAAAAGGGTTAAACGAGTGCAGACCAAAAGAGACTTTGTTGCAGATACAATTTACTTAGATAGATGTACAAGTAAATACAATGAACAGACGTATTTGTATGTAAAATGTTTTTGATGAGAATATATAAGTTTACGTAAAACCATGTGCATTGATTCGTTTTTCAATATCTTAGCTCCACATCTTTAGATCAATAATCTTATGTTAAAAGAACTTTAGGAGTAAAGGTTACAGAATTATTTTATTCAGACAGAATTACCATAATTAATAAAATAATTTCTACAACGCTCTCTACAAGTGGCATTGCCACGCATTGCGGATACAACTAGTTTATGTATAAATTCGCTTTGCCATTTAGACTTGTCTTTAGAATTTCCTCAGACGGCAAATCAGAATAGTTTAAAAGAATAGTTTAAATAGTTTAAACACGTTTAAAAGATATCAATGTAAATACAATTTAACGATCCTGTATACGTACAATTTCCCTTAGCATACTATATTGGCACTAAATTAATTAAAAACGTTAAAAAGATTTAAAAAAAATATTTAAAACAAAACGTTTCGGAATCGCATATTTAGAATAAGTTATCAAGTATGAGGTCCCCCTTATTTAAAAAACAAAACAAAACAGAAAACAGAAAA
>JAFIDM010001028.1:65960612-65972575 GCA_023159025.1 Thereuonema tuberculata
CCACTGCCCAAAGCGAATCAGAAATGGAAGTTTCCCGCCTTTCTCAAAAGGACAATGCGTAATTTTATATCGCGAAAAGGACGATAGAATACCCGATCAAATTTTCTCAAATCGTAGCCATTGTAGGTGGATCTGATCTAAACGCACTTTGCAATGTTTAATGGGGACACCACTCGTATCCGGGAGTCGTCAGAGTCTGTCCATAGAAACCTACATTAAAATCACCAACTTCTCAGTTCAATTTCGACTTTATTTCTTAAATATCATAAATATATTATTTACATGATTTATTCTACAAATCCGCTATCTATTTCAACGATTTTTTTTTGTTTTTTAACAAGTTTATCAAAATAAATTATTTCTTTTTAGGCACGAAAACATTGATCAGACATAAATAATGATTAATTCATCACAATAAAATCTAAAGAAAAACATTTTTTAGCGTCACGGTTTTTTAACCTTTTTATGTAAGAATTCATGGCACAGAATTCATGACTTTTAAAAAATAAGCTTAGAATATCTTTTTCAATCTTGTGTTTTTGAAAAATGTGGAATTTGTTTTACTTCCGTAAATATTTCACGGGTTGTCACTAGTTGTGATTAAATTATAAATATATGATCCGTTGTGGCCTACCTAATAACATTGTGTAGGCTCAAAGCTTAGCAGGTGAAACTGGAGAAAGATCAATTACAAATGAACCTGTCCCAATACACATGTAACTAACTCAACTCCGCTTTCAGCTTCTCACTTACAACAAAATTATCAAATGTGCCATATTCTCCGCCCTATTCCCCGACCAGCCAGCCCACACAGACCCACCGCACCCGACCTTGATTATCAAATGAGTTATAAATCATAAACAGACGATCTTTTTATTCAATTTTTCAACAATTGACTCGACCTTCTTTTTAAAGTAATTGTTATAACTCCTTTCTGCTAATTGTTGTAACAATGGGAACTTTTGTTCTTTGGTTTCAATTCTACGACTAATGAGTCTCCATTTCCTGGGATTTAGTCCCTGGTTCTCTATCTCTAGTCATTTAATAATACACTCAATACCAAAAAAAAATACGACGCACCTAGAAGGAGTTGTCCGATTGTAATGAAATTTCGTATGCAAAGACATTGGGACCGCCCATGCAAATGATTAAACTTTGGTGTCCAATGAATGGATAGTGAGAGCTACAGAGCATCGGAACTGCACACTCAGCAGGTGTACATAAGATGCGATTCTCAATCTGATAGTCAAACTTTCTGTTGCATTGCGAGTTAGGATACCTTTCAACGACTGAAAAAATGCCTCGCCGCAGGATTCGTGCTCATTACATGCAACTGTCAGAGTTTGAAAGAGGTCGTATCATTGGATTGAAAGAGGCAGTTGGGCAAATCAGAGAATCGCTTGTCATATGGGTCGAAGTGATGTGGCGATTAGAAGATGCTGGCAGGAATGAGTGGACAATGGCAGATTTCAGCGTCATGAAGGTAGCGGTCGACCTAGGGCCACAGCAGAGCGGGAGGATAGAGTGATTGTCAGATCAGCTGTCACAGAGCCTGAATCATGGTTATCAACCATCAGATATGCAACCCCAAGTATCCATCATGAACATTCACAGGCTGAGAGAGCGACATCTACGACCGCTATGCCACCTGCCAATCACGTTTGCACACCGTCGGGCCAGATTACAGTGGTGCTTGGCTCGATCTATTTGGAATGATGCTCACTGGGGACGTATAGTGTTTAGCGACGAATCCCGCTTCCAACTGTGTCCTGACGATCGCCGCAGACATGTCTGGAGACGCCCAGGGCAGCGTGCCGATCCTGCTTTCACTATTGCACGCCACACAGGCCCTCAACCAGGAGTTATGGTCTGGAGTGCCATTTCCCTTGATAGCCGGACTATTTGGTCGTCATTAGCGGCACACTTACAGCACAGTGGTACGTCGACGACATTCTGAGACCTGTTTTGCTACCCTTCCTTTTGCAGATCCCTGGCCTTCTTTTTCAGCAAGATAATGCCAGATCATATACGGCACGTGTTGCTATGACCTATCTTGCAGCTTGTGAAACACTTCCAAGGCCAGCCAGTTCCCCAGATCTCTCTGCAATCGAGCATGTCTGGGATATGATGGAAAGGCGACTACGTCCACTAGGGAATGTGGATGACCTAGCCCGACAATTGGAGCAAATTTGGCAAGAAATACCGCAGGAGACCATCAGGGAGCTTTATCACTCTATGCCACATCGTGTGGCAGCTTGCATTCAGGGTAGAGATGGGTCAACACCTTATTGAGCTCGTTACTATGTAACTCTGTATCTCTGAAATAAATCATTCAATTTGTCTGAAAGTTTAATCATTTTTGTTGTTGTTAAAAAAATATTTTTTTGATTTTAATCCTTCCTAAGGAGTAAATTAGGTCCAACAATAAACCCTGAAACTTAATTTAAGGCAAAAGATTTGATGCAAATAGATACCAAAATTCTGAAAATCTTTTGAGACACATTTAATAAACAACAAATATTATAAATACAATTCGTCTTCTTCTTCGAGTTCTCTATCTTCTAATGTTGTACTTTTGTAAATTACTGAAAGTTCGTCTTTAATAAATACAGTTAATAGTTCTTTCAAGTGTAAAGCGTCACTTTGTATTTAACATTTAAACGTACTTTATTTTACTTTAATGTTAAATGTCTTTAACTTTGCTTTATATTTTGATTGTAGAATTCTCATCTATCGGGATCTTAATATAGAATGTCTCTTAATCGCGATTCTATATATTTAACTTTAATCTTGTTGAATCCGGGCTTCTTTTCACGTTCTTTTTTGTCTTGGGATTAAACTGGAAAAGTCAATCTAGAAAAATGTAACTTACGATTTTTTCCTAGATAATTCCCTTGAGAATGCCTGATAACTTAATCATCCTGAGAATGTCTGAAGATAATCCTGAAAACAATAACATTCGAGCCGCTAATTTCCAAGATGGATCCCGTTGTCTAGTTACGGATGGAATCCCTGAAAAAACATACATGAGAAATTAGTGTTGATTCTTTGCTTTCGAATCCTTCAATATATTGAAATTCAAAGGTATTAAATATTCTGCAAATGTCCTTTATTCTTCTTTGCGTGAATATTTGACAATCTTCTAAGTCTTTGGAATTTCCATTATCTTCACAAACGTAAGAGCCATTTTCTTGCATTCAATATCCTGTAGCGAAGATGGCGAATTCGTCGTTGTCAGGCACATAACCCAAAAATCGATCTTCTTGCCCACGTGAAAAGCATTGTTCACTTAACAAAGCATAGCGTGAACAGCAATAGCTTTACTGTTCACTTGGCGTTGATTGTTATTGCACAATCATATCTTAGCATCACATTTGTTCACGATAATAATTGCCATACTTCCATTTATTAAACAACAATTTTCTATTCTGTATATAATCTTCCTCTCCATCAATTTTTGTCTCCATTGGACAGCTCCTACTAGGTTCGTCGTTTTTTTTGTTAATGAGTGTAATTTTGACTTCTAGCTGCGGTGAGCTGGGATCAATACTTATACTTTTATTGGTTTTGGAAGATCTTTAACTTCCATAACTTTATATTTATTACTCTTTGAAAAGACTTTGTAACCATTATTTAGAAGATTTATTGGTACATGTTACTCTTGGTAACTGCCTAGAAATCTACTTTCCTCAAACTGAGGATTAGCCTTCCCAGGTATGATTTTGTCAATCTCCCCGAGAATGTCATTTTCAATGACAATGGCTTCTTCCTCTGTTAGTTTGCATTCGGGAAAATTTACAGGTACAATCGCCATTTTAATGGCAAATGCAATGTTCCTGTAGGTTTGAAGGGCCCTTTGGTATTTTCGCCTGTTTGCCCCTAGGAGAGAGGTTTGCTTTCCTCAGAGATGGGCCTTTTACCGGTCCCACTCTTGATAACTACTTACTTTGTGGAAGTATTTTCCGGTACTTTAGAGTCCACGGATTTTGCTTCCAGTTGTCTTTGTTTCTTCAGTTTCCTTCGCTGAGCCATGAAAGTTTCTGTTTTTACAGGTTCAGGCGTTGGATTCCTGGGGTAATTTTCTTTTCCTGTAAGTTTCCACCACTGGTTACGTCTACAGTTTGTTCTTTTTCCAAGGTTGCTTTACTGCTCCCTTGTGTTTCATTGCCGTTCGAGTTCCTCTGTGAGTCCTCGACCTTAGGGTTTGCTTGTTTTGTATTGTTCATAAAAATTAAGGAACTGGGGGAATTTAAACAGTCGCCAGACATCTAGCCACATATATGCCTGGAAGGCACTGCTTAAAAGGCAGTTTAAATACTGTGTGTGTCGCTAGGCAGCCCACAGGGATCGTTCATGACACTAATTTACCCTGTAGTGCCGCACATCCATCGGCACGATACCTTCCATCTTAGATTCGGGGATCAGAACCTCGTTAGCCATCCATAGTTCTTAATTAGATCCTAGGATGTTGCTCGCCACTCACGACTGGAACGTGAGGTTGAATTTTGAGTGGCTGACAAGATCCTAAATCACTCCTTTACAAAGAAGAGATAAATCTGCAATTTAAAATAATCTACTTCAGACTTACTTGATTATCCACACTTCGATTACTGCAAAATCAGAGGTTTTCTCATGTACACGAAACCAAAGCTCCCCGTACTTGTTTCGTTGTTTGGGGCATTTGTTTGAGACAGAATGTGACCGCACATCAGAACTCGTGCAGGGCGAGCACGGGTAGAGAGGGGAGGAAGATCTAGCACTTCTACATCTAGCAGTGCGCCGGCATGCTTTAACAAATTGATTGAGGCCTGTGCACTGCTGGCACATGCATTCTTACTAAATTTTCATTAGTGAGTTTTTTTTTGTTCATTTTTTCTTTTGAGGCACCACTGCGCTTCCGACGATCGTTCATATTAGCCTGAATACGGAGACCTTGTTGTTTACTGGTGACTGCTCATGGCTGATGATCGTCAAACAGCTTGAAACAGCTGTTCCAGATAGAACATTCAATACGTTCGAGTAATCTTTATAATAAGCACGAAAGTTATATATACATAAGTTTGTTTGTATGGTTGTGTGTTTGTCTTGAAACAACGTCGCCATTTCACGACAGATCTTTACAAATTTCGCACGGAGTTTCACATGCATCCTAGAATAATGCTTGAACAACGAAAACCCGGATCCGTACTGAGGGATGCTAACAGGGGGAGGAGGGGCAAACTTTCTTGAAGGGTACACATATCTCTGAAACCGCTTCAGTTGGAAACATGAATATGGCATGAGTGTTCTTTGTCAATCGAAATGTGTAAATTTATTCATTGAGACAGTCTCGCCATAAGGTTTCTTTTTTTACCTTTTTCTGGGAATGAGCCCTCCCCGAAAGGTAATTTTGGCTACGGGCCTGGGTGTCTTATCAATCCAGGGTATTTACTTCACATTTCCACCTCGCAACCTCCGCTTATTTTTACTTTTGTCACCACTGTTTAATCTTATATATGCCCCTGAGTGCAGGAGATCTCCTACTCTTTTATGTATTTGTCTATTTTTAAATTACTTACTGAAGATTTAAGAATTTAGAAAGAAAAACCGGTGTGAAAGTCCAATTCTGTGGCTTCAAATAAGTTTTCGTAAATTGCAGCTCTTAACCTAACCCAGATTAGTTCAGTGGTATACTTTGAAAGAAATTATTTATTGACAATTGCAATCTTAAAAAACGAAAAAAGAAAAACAAAAATCTAAAATTCTTTTACCATCATGAATTTTATAATAATGATTTATTAGTGAAAATAAATTTTTATACATTGAAGTGAACTGTATCGATTAAGCCTGAATCTATATGTTTTATGTACTATACATTTCATATAGTAGCTTGTAGGATATTTACAACACTTATAATGAAAATAGTTTACTGCACCTTTTTTAAAAATCGTAATATGTAGAATTCTACCGAGTTTCAATATAGCGTTATAGCTATAAAAATATGTAGCCTTGTTTAGCTACATACAGTAAAACCTCGTTAAGTTGTCACTCAAGGAACTAAACATTTTTGACGACTTAAGCGGAGTATAATTTTTGAAAAAAAAGAATACTGAAATACAGTATTTTCATGAATTGCTGTAGGATTCGGTGAGAAAAACAAGATTTTCGGAAATCAATACATGCAAATGAATGAGTGGAAAATAAAAAAAAAAACACTTTTTATAGTTACCACATTTTAATCAACTACTGCTGCCGCCGAAATCTTCAATGTTCAACTCCTTAGCAATTTCCATGGCTTTTTCTTTGAGAATCACGGCTTATGCAGAAATTGGCACATTTTGCAATTTAGCCTGTTTTAGCCATCGAACTAAAACCTCCTCGATCTCGTCAAACTTCGATTTCCTCATTCTCTTTCTTTTGTCTTTGCAGTTTCGATGAATGAATATCGTTTAATGTAGTCCTGGGAATATGGTTTTCTTTGGCAAATGCTGTTTTCGAAATATTTTATTTTTCAAAAAGTGCAATGAAGTCTTTTTTTTTTCTTTAAAAGATAACGAGGTAATTTTCGTTTTACCTGCATGTTAAAAAAGTAATCGAAAAACGAAATTGCAAGAGAAAAAATAGCCCTTATAGCGGGGCTTATTCGCTATGAAATGAAGTCACACTCAGGAGCGGTCTACACTCGACAGAGTCGCAGCGAGAAGTGTGCTTTGAATAATTAGCAGCGAGATTCCAAGAACCCAAATCCTCCGAAGGGGTAGGAAAGGAATTAAGTGACAGGCATGGTCGAAAATTGGCTTTCTTAAAGTGAAGGGGCGGGGTTGAAAAGACAACACGAAGGCGTGCATAATGGAGAAGAAAGATGCTTTTCACCATTTTTGAGGGTGACGAGTTATCCCGAATATAATTAAATTTGGTGACTGATAAAAAAGGGTTATTTTAAATTATTGTGTATGATACCTTGTCGGGACCAACGGAAACCGACGACTTAAACGGAGTGACGACTTATCCGTGTGACGACATAGCGAGGTTTTACTGTATAATGATATCTGATGTCATAAAAACTCAAAACATTACATTTCTGATATTGACTTTTAAACAAAAAAATTGTTTTTAAGGCAGATATATAAGGTATATCTGTGTAACTTTGCTTTAAGGTATTTTCAAATTTGTTTTCAGTTTTTAAAGAAAACTGCATTTTATTGAATTTTTCCCTTTTTTATTACAGTAGATTGCTTACAACTTATAGGGCAGATGTTAATTTATTAATTTACTGGCCGGGTACCGTTGCTTCGCTCGGAAACCCTTGCATATATAGCATTAAAAAAAAATATATTTATTGAGTAAATTAATATTGAGATCAGAGAATATAGGACTTCCCAGCCCGTTGTGGCCTTCTCCGCTTAACTCAGGTGTATTGCGGGTCGGTGCCACACACCTGGGTTTGCCTCACTTCTTGTCTACATCATAAAGGGAACCTCTGTGCAAAATTTCAGCTTCCTAGGTCCAAGGCTTTGGGTTGGACGTTGATGAGTCAATTAGTGAGTGAGTCAGGAATTTTCTTTTTATTTTGAGACATGACGTTATCGTATTTTTTCATAGACCATATTACATAAATTGTCACTTGGAAATAAGCTAAATCCTTGCAATTATTTGTATTTGTATTTATAAGACAATTACAAAACTTAACTCTTGCTTCCTCTGATAATTTCTGCAGATTACGCAAGGCATTTGGTTTCTTCTTAACCTATGCAGTATTTATTTGATCTTTATCCTGACTTACTTCACGTAACTAAACAAGTCCTTTTTAAAATTTGATATTTGCGAACCGATGCTGAGAACTATTGGACAAGACGTGCCCAAAGCACGGTTTAAAATACTTAAAATATTTTAGGCTAATCATCTTAAAACTTCGTTTTTTAGTGAATTAGTCCTATTATTTCCGATTACACTGGTCTACAAAAAAAACTTTTTTTCTTTCACAAGGACTAAATAAACGGAATGTAACTATCTTTTCCTTGCTGATTTCAAATATGTTCTCAGATTTTTTCCCATCACGCAGGGCTTTTTTGTGGCACGTGTTTAAAGTTTTAAAAGAATTAGTACTCACGAAACACTAAATAATAAATATACGGCTAATTTTGGCTTATCTAAAAAGTTGTATATGATGATTTGCGGCTATATTTTGCCTTCGGGATGTCTCTCTTCATGGTCCAGCAGTAGTCGGCCGGCATACTGGGACTCCATTTGCCTTGGTACCTCTTTTCCATAGTATAAATCTGCTGATGATAACGCTCACCATGCTCTTCAGAGATAGCCCCAAGATTTTTGGGAAAAAGCCTAGGTGGAGTCCAAAAGTGAATTTTTAAAGACATGTTGCATCCCATTCCTTTGTATGAAATCAGAAGATCACTGATATTTCACTATACGTTTCTTCTACAGTCACTATTGCGACTACAATAACATATCCGTGTATCTTTTTGGAGTAGATTCCAACCTTTGATCCTGGAACTTAAAAGCTAAGCCGACTATTTAGACAAATTTAAATCCCGTGTAAGATCATTAAGATCTTCATGAGATAAAAAGTGAGGTTCTGATCAACTACTTGCTTCAGATTTAGGGTCACTTCCCTCCTTCCTTTCGTCTTCAGTTTGAGCTGGGTGGGAGTCGGAGTTATCACTTAAGGTCATGAAATCAGGACACTTTGGTATAGGATACTCTTCACTATGTGGCACAGGTCTCACTGCAGATGCCAAATTGGGATACTTAAAGGTACATTTTGTTTTAATGTTAGTTAAGCAGAAATAACAGTCAGTTGAATGGTCCTTCTGTTCGTTCCAAATCATAGATTGAAAACAGCCTATGATGAGTATAATTTTTCCATCCAGTGAGAAGTCTAACACATGATACACAGCATACATTTGGGGCTCAGTCTTTATTGAAATCACCAGCTTTACACCCAAAATAAAGCTCATAACATTTTTTCTCAAGTGATGTGAAATTTCGCCTCTGAGACTTGAAAGTCAACTCTCCACCAGACATAGCAGAATTTTTTTCGTTGATTTAAACACTTTCTTGGCATATTGAAACGTTTATAAACTCATAAAACTTACAAGTAAAAAGCAATATACAGCAGAAAACAACTGTGTTGCCAGGCTCACTGGCATTTCTCAATACTAGCTACTGGCCATCTGCTTACTAAAACAATGCAACATTTGAACATGAATAAGCCTGTATAGAGTTAGAACATGTTTCAATATGAAATAAGTCTGCAGGGTGCCAAATTATTCTGAATAAAATTACCACTTCTATAATTTACAAGAATTATAATAAAAAAATCCTAATGTACAGAAGTATATTATACAAAAATGACCCTCACCAGATAACTATGCCTGATGGAAAAATTCTGATTACATATTTCAATTCAATATACAAAACTACACCAGAATCACTATTAGTTTTCTTGTGAAAAGAATCATGTTGACCAGTGTTATTGTATTTCTATTGTGTTTGCAGGGCCGTTTTTTGAGTCATTTTATAATATTGCCCAAAATACTGTTCCCAAGAGAATTACACTACATAAAATTTAAAGTGTTTGGAGTTTAGATACATCTGATTAAAGTCCCCGCGCTGAATAAAGATCCTCCCAGAATGCAACGCAGCTTATAGATTGAGCTTTCCTGGCCGACCGCTAACATTGAAAGAGAAGAAGTCGCTTCTCTTCTGTTTCAATGTTAGCGGTCACCCAGGAAAGGACAATCTATAACCTGCTTTGTATTCTGGGAGGATCTTTATTCAGCGCGGGGACTTTTGATTGTATTGTTCTGAAATTCACTTTATCGGCTACTTTTAAAAATGTAGGACACAAGCAGAGGCATCACTAGGGTTGGTGTCACCCAGTGCGGTAGCTTATAACCTTGTAAAACTATTTGTTCAACCTAACAAAAAAACTTGTAAAAGGTTATAAACTTCACTTTTAGGAGGACACTACTCAACGGATGACAGAGCTTCAGAAAGGAGGACGGTTGGTCACCTTACTTTTTGTGACAGAATCATAGACAGTAATATTTTGCATTTTGGTGTTACCTCTTGTGATGGTGTCACCCGGTGCGGTCCGCACCCCCCTAGTGACGCCTCTGGACAGTAGACTGCTTTATCTTTATTTCGTTATCTCTTATATCACTTCATGACGTCAGAAATAATAAAAACTTTTAATTGCGAATTATTTTTTTAATTTTTATTCATTCATTTTTTAAATGTTTTTCAGCAGAAGCGTAACTACAAAATTTTTCGGGGGGGGGGGGGGGCAGGCCCGTTGTGTTTGGGAAAAAAAGCAGAGAAATTTAAAATTTAAACTTGTACCTTCGAATAATTGCATTCTTATTGTTGCAAATAATGCCTACAATGCTAATAAGTTAAAAAATATTTTATTTAATTTATTTTTATATTTAAAATATAAAATAAGTATACTAATATGTATTTTTCTGGGGGTGGCCATGACCATTCTGGGGGGGGGGGCCGGGCCCCCCCTGGCTCCCCGCTAGTTACGCCTATGCTTTTCAGTCCCATTAGATATGCTTAGTAACTGCATACCTGCGCCGCGCAGTTGGCGTTGTCGCTAGGACATCGGCCTCTCATCTCTGAGTACCGAGATTTGGTTCTCATGTGGGTTTCGTGAAGGTGGACGATCCGCGCTGGGCAGGTATTCTCGGGGTTCTCCCGTCTGCCCTGCACTTCTCCCTCCATACTTTCTCAGTCTTTCTCTCCATCTGTCCTTATTTCCTGTGGGATAGTACAATAGACCTTCGGTCGCAGTGCTTGGCTTCTCTGCCACCCACATTCACTACATACATACATACAACTGCATACCTGTGATATGTGACCGAGAGTTTAATATATTTGTCAATAAGTTATTTCAATTAATTATTATTCTTTAATGTAATTAACCCATCCACCATATCAGAGATTAATTTCTGATTTATTTCTTTAAATGTTATATTATCTTTTTGAATTATATCTACTTGACTAAAAATTTTATACTTTATATAATTATTTAATCTGTATCCGAAGTTATTTCTGATTTTATCAATTTTAAAAATTTTGTTCCAATTATATCTTGTTTTTAACTCTTCATCTGGGGAATTCTCTTTCTCTTTTATTAACTCTTTATTAATATTTTATATATGAATTTTTTCTTTTGTTTGCACCAATTCCACAGGCGTCGTTTACGCCATCTCAAGCATGCGCAACTCCTGCCGTTACGTCGGCGAAACACGCCAAGCCTTAAAAAAGCGGATTGCGCAACAATCCAATGCCGTCATTAAGGGCGATACTAATTATCTAACCTTCATTCATTGTCGTGATAGCAATCACTCTCTGGACCTCTGCAATCCCACCATCATTTGTCGGGAAAAAAACCATTTCAAGCGCAAATGCAAAGAAAGCTTCTTTATCATCACTGACAGGCTGTGTTACAACGACAACCTATCAGTTTTCACCATTCCCCAATACGGATTCCACAAATAGTTCCTACCCCGGAAGTTCCTTGCTCCTTCTCATTAACTTTAATTCTGCACTGCTTGCCAATGCATTTGCCGCCTTGGTTTTTTTTTTCTTTTTTTTTATACATATGTGTGTATATATATATATATATATATATATATATATATATATCCTACCTTCATTCCTAATTTCCCCTTCTTGTTTTCATAACTGGGATTCGCTCTCTCCCTCTCTACGATGTTCTTCACCACTCCCTTTCCTAGCCCCCGGCGACAGGGCCCAATGCCTACACCCCTAAATCCCAAATGGTTCCGCCCAACTCAAACGTCCGTTGGGATCTCATTTTTTATTTTCGAATATGTTATTCATTTCTCCGCTTGATGCCGAGGTGTAGATCACTTCGAAAGCGCTCGCATTTATTGATTCTTATTTATGTATTTTATTAAAACTGTGTGTGGTGGCCAGAACCCAGTCATTCCATG
>JAFIDM010001029.1:7046-84594 GCA_023159025.1 Thereuonema tuberculata
ACTTTTAAAAAGAAATCCTTAAAACTGATATTTAGTTCCTTTTTCTCAAAAATAAGTGTTTCCTCTGAATTACAAAAGTAAAGTTCTTCATCGATTAATTCATGCACTTCAAGAACAGCAAGTACACGATTAGGATTAATATTTTTCCTTTGGAATTATAAAAATTAGACCAAACACATAAAATACTTAATGAAGCCTGCAATTCAGATGTTGTGATTATATTTGTTGATTTCAAATTTAGTATTTAATTGTGTGTATGGCCTAAATTTGATTACTCTTAATGAAATTTCACACGTTAAATAATTGTAAAACGTAATTGTAAATATATTTCGTTTTGAAAATAAAGTAATCCAATGGAGTCATCCATCAAAAACTGAAGTTCTAACAAATGACCATAATGAAATTTCAATTAAAGTTGTTGGAACCGACAGTAATTGTGTAGTTTCATTTAATGTAATTCAACTCATTAACCAATCCATATTATAAAAAGAAAGTTTTTAATTTACTCCATATTTTTCAGAAGGACCTCGCATTCTAATACTAAGGAATATTATTTAGCTCTCACAACTCCAAGATTCAACTACAGAATACAAGTTCACCTCTATTTAGTGACTATAAATCAACTCAAAAATCATAACTTAACATAGATTATACTAATACAATTAATACTTTGTACTTACTAAGTAAACTCCTTTCTATTACATTCCAGGATATTCTGAAGTAATTTGAATTTAATTTAATTTATTTTATTATTCAAATTTTATCTAATTTACCGTATATGCTCCTATAGAGGCCCCCGGCGTTTATTTGCAGAACTAGCCTCTGCTCCCGGCGCTTAATAGTGACCGGCTGCTATTAGAGGCCAGCCATTATTAACAAAAAGCTTCAGAACGCAATATTTTTACACATAAATACCCACTAATATTAAAAAACAGCTACTTTATTTTACGCTTTCTGCTTGCCCCTTTGTCCCCTTTCGCAGACACAAGATTATAATATTGTTTCTTCCACTTTCTGATTCTTTTCGGATCAACACCATAATGACGAGCGACCGCCTCACCGGAAGCTTGTTTTGCGTATTCCACCGCGTGAATCTTAAAGGCAATGTCAAATGACCGTTTAGGCGGCATTTTTGTAAGGCAATGAATCGTAAGGTATTACGCACGGCTATAAAGATACGGACGCTTAAACAAGTACCGGTAAGCAAATATCAAAGACCCGGCTACTATTAGGGACAGGCTACTATTTGACCGTATCCCCTCTGCAGCCCGGCGCTTATTAGAGACCGGCGACAATAAAAGCCTCGGCGTTTATTGGAGCATATACGTATTCGATTTTCTTTTCTTTATTTTTTTTTACAGATGCCCTGGCTCACAGCTTGATCAGCTTTCTTTCGGCTGCAACTAGGGGCGAGATATGATGCGTTTCACCGACGAATCGTTGTCCAGGCTAAGCCAAGGGAGGCAGCATAAAGTGATACCCGCTGGAACGGATAGAAGGAGAAATAGAAAAAGAAAAAAAACATCCATGCCACGAGCCTGATTCAAACCAGGGTACCGGCAAATTTGCCACAACCACAGACCCCACGGCCACGCCGGCACGGCTATTTGTTCGAAAATAACAGCTGATATTGAAACACTTTTTTTTGACCATTCTCTCTTCATCTGATTTCAGCCATCATCAAGGGGAATAATTAAATCTGTTTTACAAAAGTTTATCATTGAACAGTAAAGAATTGATCTCTTAGAATATAGAGTGCAAATAGGAATATTCGAACTTTCAATCTTTTATTTCAAAGAATTATTTACGTCTTTAGGTTATCATGGCGCAATATGACACTTGTTACCACCATCAATGCTACTCATTGTAACTATTTTCGTCTCCGTTTTACCCACACTTCAAAACCGACCCAATATTATCTCTTGGAAATTTTGCTAAACGGATTTCTGTAATATTTGATACAATGTCTTTCAATGGTCCAAATTGAAAATGAAAAAAAAAAAAATATATATCCATTATCTAGCAACAGATATATCGTGTTATTTATCACCAATGATGTAGTTAGATGGTAAACTTTGCTAAAAAAATTTTGTGAAATGAAATGAAATCGAAACAGCAAAATGCCAAAGTGGAATTAGATTCTAAAAAAAAGAACAACACCTACAGTAATTAAATACACGGGCCTAGTCAGAGAGGGGCCCCAAAAGCCAGCCTAGGGGGCCCACCAGTCAGCCTAGGGGCCCCATTCAATCAAGTATCCCGACCAGCCCCTTTGCAACGTATTTTTTTTTGTTTGTTGAATTGGAGATTCCGTTTTTGTTTTTTTTTTTGTTTGTGGAATAACTCCCGCCCCGGGCCCCCAAAGGCGTTGCTACGCCACTGATTAAATGAAAAAGATTATTTTGTTATATTATGGACACATCCCTGTAACAAAATCAGGATAAAGTGGCTAAAAATTATACTTAAAGTAATTTTTCATACTAGAAACACCAAACAACAAATATATCAAACCATTAATGACCACATCCCCAAACTAAACGAAATTGGCATGGTCTATCAATTAAGCTGCAGTTGCCAAAAAAAGATGATATTAAATTATCGAAAATTGCTAAAAAAACCTCATAATAGCACAAAACAGCGTTTGAATATCATGAAGGCATCAAATCAGAGCGTCTATTGGACAACCATGCATTAATGTGATATGAGAAACGTTATTGACGCAGACTCCTTAACTGTTAAAAACACTGTTATTAGGTGTGTTTTTTAAGTGTCTTAACACATTTAGGAGTCTGTGTCAATGTGCGTCGACTGTGTATTTTTGCTATTTTCTTTAATTAAAAAAAATACTTCTGATTAAAACACAATGATGAAATTTCATGTGGTTATTACCAGATATTAGAAGAGTAATTTTGAAAATTTCAAATTTTTTGATTCAGTCCCTATTTGAGATACACCTGTTTGAAAATTGGCAACTTTGAACAAATTGCGATATTTGAAGGCATGTAAAACCTAAAGGTGGCATTTAAAAGGTATCAAATTTTTTTAAGTCTTCTTCTCTATTATATTTTTAAGGGGAAAAAATATTAAAGTTGTGTTTTTAATCCCTTCTTGGAAAAAAAATTCCCTAAATCTTCAATTTATTCTAATCGAAAAAACATTTTTCTAGTTAAGTTTTAGGTTATTTCCTTACAACTTAACACATTTTGGGTCATAATATGATTTGTAGATGGTTTCATTTAGAATAAGATGATTTTTATTTCAAGTTAATATCTTAATAAACAAAAAAGTTATTGAACTTATCGCTAACCTCAGAAAACGCCAAAAACGGCCGACCATCGTATACAAAATGGCCGATAAACGCCAAATTAATAATAATAATTTTTTAAAAAAATCGTTTTGTACTCTCAAACGTATATATAAACAGAAAATGTACAATCAAAAATAAAATAAAATATGTCAGCAACACCCATTGGTTGATTTCATATGGATTGACCCCAAACAACAAATATATCAAACCAATAATGACCACATCCCGAAACTAAACGAAATTGGCATGGTGTATAAATTAAGGTGCAATTGCCAAAAAAAAATAATATTAAATTATCAAAAATTATTTAAAAACCTCATTATTATTTAGAATTATTTAGAACAAAACAGCGTTTGAATATCACGAAGGCATGAAATCAGGTTTCATACAGCATCTATTGGACAAACCATGCATACAGAGACATGAGCATTGTTAAACTCTTAGGGAGAAAAAGGACTGTAGGTTTAAATAACAATTAAATGACGCTTTTTCGATCAAAAAATGTGCTAACAGTACATGTCTTTCCAAACAAAAAATTCCAGTAAATATTTGGAATGAAATACTAATTAGATTTTGAATTTAATTGAGTTTTTTTTGTGAAATAGAGATGTTGAAGGTCACATTTGTTTTGGCATGAAAGCAAATATACTATCTAAACAGAAATGAAGCGTAAGCACGAAATCGTTCTGGAGATAATAAGTTTTACTTGATATAATCAAAAAAAAAAACAAAAAGAATAGAAACCAAAATTTACAATATAATTCAGTGATCGATCAGCATTGGATCCTGACTGTCAATTTCTTCACAGGGGCGCAAATATTTCTTTTCCGTTTAATTTACTTATTTTTTTTTTTTTTTTATTCGATTCTAATAAACTTTATTTTTATCTTTATTCTGGATTCTAAGTTCATTAATTCACTGAGGAGATAAATTCTGAGAAACGGCTCAAAAGGCATTGATTGCTTTCCTTTTACCCTTCAAGAGTTTATTAGTTTTTCTTTTCTTGTGGTAACCAAAGTGATGCGCATGGTTTTGTATTCCACATTTTGTTCTTATTAAAATTTGAGACCAATGTTCAAACTGATATCTCAAGACAGCCTGATTCACGCTAATTTGGACATCATTAGTTGAGAGTAATCAGAATGAATAAGCAGGTCAATGAACAATATGTTAGGTTTTAGATTTAAAACTTTAATTTAAAGTAAACTATTTTAAGCTATTTTCGGCAGAATATCAGATTGGCAACAAAAACTTAACAGAAGATAAAAGAAGAAATTAATAATGAGAATTAAAGTTTTTACTTAAATAATCCCACACTTACCTGCTGATTCACAAAGCCTCTTGAGGCATTATTTCCAACACAATGAACAAGTAAACAATAATGATCATTAAAAATTAAGAAAAATATTTGTGTTTTAATGTGTTTATGTATTTTTATGCTCTTTTTATTCATTTAAATGCGCATTAGAAATTCATTGAAGCTTGCAGAGCCCAGCACATGACTTTGCTTTGTCTTTATTATTAATGTGTATTATTGTTTTTATTTTAGATTTGCAGAGGTTCCATTTGTCTACCCATTGCCGCATTTTGTTCTTGTTTTTTATTATTATTTTTTTTTGATGGTGAGGGGTCACTATTTCGATCTTGATTAACTTATTCTTCCACTTGTTCGCCTTTTGCTTGAGAGTAGCTCTGGCTGAGGAGATCTCCAGATGCTTGAAACGGCACTCTCACAGTCTCAACTCGAAATCAAAGAGCCTTCTTATTTCTAATATTTATCCTTTAACAAATATTTTTAATAGTTTACATGACTGGACAGAATAAATTAATTTAGTATGTAGTGAAACTAATTTGAATTGTGTGCTTTTTATAAAGTGTGTCCGGGAAGTTTTCGTACCCCTTAATAGCTTGACATATTATGGATTTCTTTCCAATTCCAGACTGTAATGAGGGTTGTCTTTCGCCCAATAGGCAATATTTCTGTTGCTTGAGCTGTGATAAATCTCACATTCATCCGAAAACAACACCTTACAAAGAAACAAAACATTAGGGAATTGTACTAATAATGCACGACATGCTGTTACGCGCTGATCCCCGTCTCCATCTGATAACTCGTTGAAGAATGTCAGGCGAAACGGGGTGAATTTTCCAACACGAACATTTGCATTCCAGTTTCAACAATTGAAATAACATTCTTTACTAAATATGTCCATTTATTACTACATAATAGAAGAAACATAGTACCAGCGTGGTACTAGTGGCATGGTCTAGTGGATTAGAAGCCGGTCTTCCATGAGGCCGATACATCGGCACCTGGGTTGGAATCCCGGCGTCGGCTTTGATGTTTGCTTTCTTTCCTATGTTTGTCTCCTCCTTCTCTGTTCCCTTTCTCTTCATGTAACATCACTCCAGTCAGATTCCCTTAACTTATTGGGAACTCTTCATCCAGCCTTGGACTGCAACAAGAGGCCTAAATAAAAAAAATAGGGGTTAAGGGAACTTCCCGCGCATTTTCTATAAGAAGGCTTAGGAAAAATTTTCATTATTTAAAATAAGAATCGAACCACTTATTGACGTAATTACATCATATTATTATAACATAAATTACTTTTTTTGATGTATTTATCTCAGCGGAAGTTAATGTAATAATGTTACCAGAAAACTATAGCCAGTTAATAGAGGCGTTACGGTACTAAGAAACGACAAAACAATGGTATGTCACTCAAAATCCACTTCCTACATTCATATTCGTACTTCTTTCTTGAGAACTTGAGGGCTGTAAGTGATGAGCAGGGAGAGCGATTTCACCAAGCAGGGAGAGCGATTTTTTATATGTTTTAACAGCTGAAAAGGTATTTATTTATTAGTTTAATCATATCTAAGCTGCCCTTGAAAATTTCACACAGAAACTGAGAACAAAATAGTGGTTAATAGCTCAAAAATCCTTATTTCTCAAGGTATCAAGTAAATATCTATAACACAAAAACGTTAAGTGTTACGAAGGTATCGCTGGCAAAATTAATCAAGATCAGCCTATTTCATTCATGTTATGAAACAAAAGTTCAAATTTGTTGAGTAGTGTAATAATCCACATCACGACACAACAACTAGACACATTCGCCAAAATTCAAATATTTCGCAAAGACAACACTTCCTTCCGCTGCACATTAGTACCGAGACCAGCCGCAAGGCACCATCATTTATATCTACAAAAATCCACATCTAATTCTTAATTATATATACAGAATTCTTATGAGGCAAGACAACATTTGCTTTCCTCATCCATCTCTTACAAACACAATCAGTCCACTTCCCTGCCAAATACTGCTATGGATGGGTAGAAAGAAGAATGCTAGCACTAATAACGTTATGATTTTCAACAGTTCAGAAACTGCAAGAAAGCACTGTGTATATGGGAACAAAGTTGTTCGTTGAAGTTCAAACATACGTGGTTTCAGCAGAGTAAGATCTATAGATGGTCTGAAAATTGAAGAACTAAACTGTTCGAAACTGACAGGAAAGAAGGAAAAAACAATGAAAACTAACAAGAGATGGAAAGAACGAGGAAATATAGACATTCATAGTAAAAAGTATATAATTTGAAAAATTATATATAATTTGAAAAATTAAATTATTACATATTAATAAATAATAGTGACAATTTATGAGAAATAATAAAAATTAAAATATGAAATATGTTAATAGGAAGTGGTAAGAAACTCAGATTACAAGATAGTAAAGACTAAACAAGAGTGTAATAAAATTTCTTAAAAAAAAAAAAATCTTTTAAAAACCACGCTTTAACTTAAACTGCACTAAAAAGATTTTTTTCTTTATTAACTTCAAAACATATGACCAAACATGAAAGCTTGGGGAGCTCATAGCAAATATAGAAATGATGCTATAAATAAATGTTATTAGTAAAGATATCATTTTTCTCTGAACTATAAGTATTACATAATATTATTTTACTAATACTTACTGTCTTACTTGAAATTTGAAATACATTAGTTTCTAAATACAAAACGAATTCCTAAGATGAAAAAAGTCTAATAAAATGTTATTTAGACTAAAGAAATATGTTAAAAATTGTAATAATTAAATGAATTGTGATATTTTAAAATCATTAGAATAAACTATTGCTTCTTAAATAAAATATAGAAAAATAAAAAACAATAAGTTTTTCTAAATTTAGATTACATATCCATGAAATTTAATACAAACTGTATTTATGTTATGCTAATTAAAAGTAATGCTACTAATAAAGGTATCAACTTTCTCTGCACTCTTACTATTACTTAATATTATTAATTCTTACTTACCGTACTTACTTGAAATATTCGGTAAGAGCTCCATACGCTTTTTTTTTATTCATATGCTTTAAATTTTCTACATTGCAGAAAAAAAATTTTTTTCCACTTTTTAGTGCAGTTTAGATAAAAGCGGGGTTTTTAAAATTTTCATTTATAATTTTACTATTTCTGTTTTCATTGAATTTATCATAATACTAGTTATTATTTACATTGTTTAAACATGATTTTTAAGTAATTGTTTCTTTGTCTTATATAAAACAATAAGACATAATTTGATATAATTTATCTTTTCCTTTATTATGGCTAAATAAATTATCAGTCATCCAGTGTATTTTATATATTTTTTAAATTTTTAAAGGGAGGGATTTCTTTGTTGTCGATTTATTTTTATCATGTTAATCATTTCAATATTTTTTTTTTTTTTTATTCATGAATGCATTTTCTTTATTAGTTAGTAATTTGTTTGGGATGTGAATATCGTATAGCATTATTTTATTTTTTTAGTAATTGTATATTCTTTAAGACATTTGATTCATGTTTTTTATTTGATTTGAGTTATTATATTTAATAATTTGTTTATTATTTTGAGAATTCTTGACAGAATTATTAATTTTGAATTATGACCATGAATCTATCTGAGATATAATTTTGAATTACACTTACAATAATTTTAGTATTACAATAAAACCCCGGTCAACCGAACTAAAGGGGGGGGGCGAGGACATTTCGAATAATAATTTTTTCGGTTAAGCCATGAACATCTATGTTTGATAAGTTCAATAAGATTAACGTGTGTGAATCAAGTTTGATAAGTTCTTTAGCCAACACACAGTCTAAAAAAGTGATTAAAAATAAAAACATATATACAATAAAAAATCAGACTAGTTTCGCCACGTCGCTGCGTGGCAACTTCAGTGAATGTTATTGGATGGACCTCCAGCTTCTTTAATAGGCGAATATCCCATCAACAGCCAATGGTAAGCATGGTCCCACGGACCAATTGTCGAGATTACGCCATGAACATCTATTACGCCTACAGTAATATCGTATTGTTATTACAGTACTTATTTTTACAAGATTATGAAGGTCAAACGAATTGAAAAATCTCTTTGTGAAAAATATCTACACATATGTTCTTTATTAAAGTTAAAATTATATTTTTAGGATGGCAGTAGCCTACATCTATATACAACTTACTGTACTTAATAGTTTGGAGCATATGAATTACTCATTTAAAATACTCAGTAATTTTTGTTTCTTTCTTGCGTCCCTCCCAACGTTTTCGAGCAACGATTTCCCTCCATCTTTTCGATTTGCGATTTTAGTAGGCGTTTCGAATAACCCGGGTTTCGGTTGATCCGATTTCGGTTACCTGGGGTTTTATTGTCTTTGCTTTTGCAAAACAATCATCAGTACAGGTTTTCGAATGAGATATATTTGTTTTAACGTCGCGTCGCTAATAACATCTTAGATGTAATTCCTCGTTCCAGGTTATGATACAATTTTACGGAATTCTGTATTAATTGGTTACTTTTATTATTTATTAAATTGATCTTTATTACTGATCTTTATCGATCACTGGATTGTAAATGTCAATTGATGTTTTTTTTTTATTTTATCTAGTAAAAAATTATTTCATTAACTGAACAATGAGTGCTTGCACTTATTTCTGTTGGATAGTATATTTGCTTTCATGCCAAAACAAATGTGACCTTTAACACTTTCATTTCACAAACAAAAAATTCAATAAAATTCCAAATCTAATTCTAGTGTTAGAAAATCATTCCAAATATTAATTGCAATTTCTTCTTGGGAATCACATTAGCTGTTAGCACACTTTTTGATCCAAAAAGCGCCATTTAATTGTAATTTAAACCTATTGTCATTTTTCTCCACAAGAGTTTACCATTCCTCATGTCACATGTATACATGGTTTTTCCAATAGATGCTCTACGAGACCTGATTTGATGCCTTAGTGATATTCAAACGCGTTTGTGCTATTATGAGGTTTTTTAAATAATTTTTGATAATGTAATATCATTTTTTTTGGCAGCTGCACCTTAATTGATAGACCATGCCATTTCTTTTAGTTTCGGGATGTTGTCAATATTGGTTTGATACATTTGTTCTTTGGTGTTTCTAGTACGAAAAATTACTTTAAATCTGATTTTGTTACAGGGATGTGTCCATAATACAGCCAAATAATCTTTTTTATTTAATTACTATAGGTGTTGTTCTTCTGTTTGTAGAATCTAATTCCACTTTCACATTTTGCTATTTAGATTTTATTTCAATTCACAAAAAATTGGTACCCAAACAATTTGTTACCAAAGTTTAATGTCAAATCAAATCATTGGTGATAAATGACAAGATATATCTGTTGCTATATAATGATGAAGGATATCTTCTTCTTCCTTGATTGGAAGAGTTATTTTTAATTTGGACCATTGATAGACATTGTATCAAATATTATAGAAATTCGTTTAGCAAAATTTCTAAGAGAAATTATTGGGTCGGCTTTGAAGTGTGGGTAAAACGCAGACGAAAATAGTTACAAGAAGCAGCATTGATTGTGGTAACAAGTGTCATAATGCCCTGTGATAACGTAGAGACGTAAATAATTGCTTGAAATACAAGACTGAAAGTTTGAATATTGCTATTTGCACTCTATATTGTGATGAGTTTTATATTTGTATTTATATATTTATTTCTATTTATGTATTTCTATGTATTTTATCTTTTACTTCTTTTACAAGAATCACTTGTATTATTTCAAATCCCAACCGTTAACGGTTATTCCTGTTTTGTTTACTTTTAAATCCCAACGGTTGGAGGGGCTCCCATCATGCACCTTAAATTTAAATCTTTCCGTTAATTTCTCTTATCATTTAAAAGCACCAATCATTTTAAAGCCCACCAGCCAATCAACACTCATGTAAATAAACTTATATAAACCCTTGCACACTTGTAAATAAAGAGAACCTGTTCAGATCTATCGAGTCTTGTTCATCTTATTTCCACGAACCAGGGCAACGAATAAATCACCACAATATTCTTGCATATGAATTCTTTACTGTTCAATTATAAACTTTTGTAAAACAGATTTAATTATTCCCCTTGATGATGGCTGAAAACAGATGAAGACAGAATGGGGAAAGAAAATGTGTTTCAGTATCAGCTGTTATATTTCGAAAAAATTAATTAAAATTCGAATAAATAAAAATAAATAAATTAAATTAAAATTACATCAGAATATCCTGGATCATAATAAAAATCAATCTGCGTATTTAGAATAGGTTTAATTTAGAAATTAGAATGTTTAAATTGTAGAACTTTTTATATTGGAGAGAGTAAAAGGACTATCCGAGAGCGAGTTTTGAAACAGAGCGAGTTTTTCTTTTAGAATAAACAAGGTGACAGATCTGATGTGGCTGAAAATTGCTGCAAATTAGGACACAATATTTGTGATGAAATAAAATTGTTAATAATGGAAAAAGACACTAAAACAAGGAAAATTTTAGAAAGTCTTATTATAAGAAATACTAAGAATAGTAACATTAACCGCAATGACGGTTTAGAAGTTGAAAATGTGTTAGTGTATTTGGCTAAAGATATGGTTACATCTTGTATAAATAATAAAAAATTGGTTAAATTTGAAGAATTCAAACAATTATAGGAGTGTTTTCAAGGTAGTGGTCGGGGATTGTAGTTCAATAAACAGTAAGTTATTTTGATTACAACTATTTCTAGGATGTGTATTTGATGTGTGACACCTCGCTATTTTTATTAATTTAAAATAAAACTTGAAAAAGGAAAAAAGCAATTTTTCCGAAATTCGTTTAAATAAATATATTTTATATATATTTTTTGAAAGTTAAATAATAGACATTACCAACTTTCAAAATAAAATAATTTTATTGCCATTGTCGGACTCGGTAAAGATGAGTTATTTTTTTCCTTAGGTTTTTAAACATCTGCAATTCTAAAGGGGAAATATTGGTAGGTTTATTTCACAGTAATGGAATATGCTATGGAACCTATGTTTTTCGAATGAATTTTTTCTGATTTTAAGGAATTATAATGTGGTCTAACGTGTTTTCTGTTAAGCAAATCATACTTGAGGGTTGTGTTTGTAAAGAATTAATATTAAATCAATTGGTTTTACTAAGTAATTGTTCCTCAATTTTATTTAAGGTGTAACGGGATTCATTGTTAATGGTAGTTTCCATTAAGGGATTGGGTTCGCGATCTTTCGATTTGTTAAAGCTAAGTAGCGTGAGTTTTGTAATATGAATTTCAGTATTTTTAAAGAAGGATATCTGAGCATTATTTGAGCTATTTTTAAAATACACTCATGGACAAAAAAGTTAGCGCACCAAGAAGGAGTCGTCAAAATGAAACGAAAATTTACATACGTAATGACTACTTTGATATAAGTAAATGATTAGAAAATCAAAGAAAAAGGATAATTTATTTCAGAGAAAAAGGCAAAAGAACGGAGGGGTTAATACTCCGATGGACCCCCTCTAGCGCGAATGCACGATGCGATACGATCGGGCATTGAGTCATACAAGTTCTGTATGATGTCTTGAGACATTTCGTTCCATAATTGCTGTAACCTTGCCTCTAGTTCGTTCAAACTCGTGGGATGCCCAACTCGTCGTCCCAAATGATCCCAGATATGCTCGATTGGAGACAAATCTGGGGATCGGGCAGGCCAAGGAAGGTAGTAGCAGTGCGGAGACAGTCTTGTGACACCCTTGCCGTATGAGGCCGAGCATTGTCTTGTTGAAAAATGGCTCCTGGGAGCCGTTGCATGAGTGGCAACACATGTGGTTGCAGGATTTCATGAACATACCGCTGGGCTGTCGTAGTGCCACGGAACAATACTAGGGGTGACCGTGTATTGTAGGCAATGGCACTCCATACCATCACACCAGCTGTGGGAGCGGTGTGTCGCTGTACAGCAAAGGCAGGATTGAAGCGTTCACCACGGGCTCTCCACACACGAACACGATTGTCATCACTGCCGAGATTGAATCTGGATTCGTCGCTAAAGACGACCTGGTTCCATTCCGCTGCAGTCTAGTTTCCTCGTGCGCGGCAAAACTCCAAACGGAGGCGTCGATGGGTGGGCGTCAAGGGCAGCACACGTAATGGGCGCCGCGATACCAACTGTCCTTCAGCCAGGCGCCTTCGTATGGTTCGAGAAGACACAGAGGCCCCTAGTGAAGGTGCTACCTGTGCCTGGATGGCGGCCGATGAAGCAGTTGGCTGTACGCGTGCATTTCTGACTATGTGGCGGTCTTCTCGACGACTGGTCTGTCGAGGGCGTCCTGAGCCTTGTCTTCGTGTACATGACATCTCTCGGGTCCACTGGTCCCTCACAACACAATCAGAGCGGCCTAATTGACGAGCTACTCGCCTAGCTGACCACCCAGCTTCATCATCCCGACGATTCTCCCTCTCTCAAACTGCGACAACTGCATATACTGTCTTCGAACACGGCGTAATGGCATGTCTACCTCAGCTCTTCCTTTGTAAATGATTCAGCACACTCAAACAAGCTTTGGTTACCTGTTTTATACTCCACAGAATACGATGTTCAACGCCCTCTACCGGCTATACGTAATGCGCAATCACGCTGCATTTCTAATCATTTGCATATCTCCCCGACATGTACCTTCATTGCAAGTTTCGTTATGATCCCGCAATTATTTCTTGGTGCGCTAATTTTTTTGTCCATGAGTATATTTGCATAATCTGATCTAGATAATTTTTCGGAAAGGTAATTGGAAAGGAGCAATTTTTTATCGACTTTTTTATCATGTTAAATTTGTTCGTTTGGTGAGAATGAATTCTGTCAGTAAAACTTTCTTTGTATAATTTGGATATTGATTTAGTCATTTTTTGATCACATTACAAAGTGAACTAAAATCTGCAAGGAATTAGTTCTGTTTATAGCATATTCTATTGAAAATGATAGCTGCAATAATATTGGAAATGGATACATTAATCTGAAAGAACGTTCTTATTTTCTTTTGAAAATCTATATTATAATTTCTGAAAATTACAGAAATCGTCTTGAGGATTAGTCAATGTTGCTACATTACTAGCGCTACTCCCGGTAGGTCCAGACAGAAGCCAACAAATCAAAAGTGACTAATGTACTACTGATTGTTAAAGAGAAAGGTAAAACTGGTGGATATCGATGAAGTTTAAACCTATCAGTCTAATCGCTGCAGGTGATAAATACTAGAAACAATCTTAACATTTTTACAATTAAAAACAAACAGAGAGATAAAAATACGAACAACTCAAAAGTACTACCGTAACATGTTTAAAGAGCAAGTTACGGCAAATCATCCTCTGACGCACTGGAGAAGTCCAGGTAAGCAATACATTAGAAGAGTCTTCTTACCACACCTAAACCAACCAAAATAGAATTTAGACGATTACCCTGGAACACTATGAACAAAAATATGATAAACATTAGCATTAATCAGATAATCAACGAAAGTTCAATGTAGTTATCGTTAACATCTTTAGATGTCCTTCAAACACGAGTGCGAATGTCAATAGGATATCCATGAATGAACTTAATAACAGTATTGACTAATGTGGAAAACACTCTTCGAGAGTATCTAGATTAAATTATAGCAAATTTAATCAAAACCTAATTATGAATTATTTCGATAAAAGACTGCTGCAAGCACTAAATCCATTGGAATTGAATGAAATTCGTAAATTAAGTAATAATAAGTAATTATTTATTAGAAAAGCTCATATGGGCGGGGAACGTTATCATTAGATAATGATTACTATGAAAAAAAAAGTGTCATTATTATTTTGAGAACACAGAAGGTATTTCTGTAATCTCGAACGAGTGGTATCGTATACTAAAAAAATTTAATCACGGATTAAAAAAACATGAATTGAGGCTGGTTCGAAAAATAAATGGTTATCAGGTTTGGACAATATTCCCACTGTTAAAGGACTTCTTAAAATTCATTCACAGAATTTTAATTCGTTCACAGAAAATTGAAGGAGGTTTTTTTTTTCCCCAATTAGATCCATCGTTAATTGAAAGGAAAAGGTAATAATAAGTTGATCTAATTTTGCTGTTAGGATTTTTAGCCTATTAATTTTAATTCATTTTGGACGGTCTTAGTTAGGGGTCATTTTTGATAGGTTTTAAACAGATAGAGACAACCAAAGACGCATGATTTCTGTTCTTTGATGTCACGGACTTCGTTTATCAACATTTCTATGAGCGGCTTTGAAGAGACAATAGGTTTCAGGGTGAACAATTGAAGAAGGTAGAACTATTGAAGGAAGGTGGAACTAATAAAGGAAGAAAAAGTTATTAATGAATTTGATAGTGAAATCCTTTTATCTTTATTTGTGGAGATGCTGATGGCGTTCATTGATATGAAGGTAATGGCTATATCGGAAATTAAAAGTAATATAATGTTTTACAGGTGGAACGTAGACGACTCCTTCCTGATTATCAAGAAAAATAAGATAAAAGAGGTTGTTACAGGTTTGAATGGAATTTATCATGATATTGTTTTTACATATGAAGAGGAAGTAAATTGTTATTTATCGTTTTTGGATGTCATAGCTGAACGAACCGAACATTGATTCAATACGGATGTTTTTCAAAAAACCTCGAACCCTGGTTTAACCCATTCTCCAATTCCTCTTGCATTTCAAAGGAATGCCTTAGCTATGACAATTAATATAACCTTTTTTATAGCATCCAGTCAGCAACTTTTCCTTAAGGAATTAAACACAGTTGTCAGTATTGCTCTTAATAACGGTTACAATTTTTTCTAATTAAAGCCCGAGAAGCCCATTTTAATATTTCTATTGTTTATGGGCCGGGTTTTTAGTATAAGCTTAGAAATTTTTTGGTAACACTATTGGAATACATTAATTGGGGTGCTGGAGTTAGACACTATACAAACAATATCAGCAATAATTGTACATATGACAGTTCTTGTATATGGCATGATTGTTTCACATTGGGGACACCTGTAGACCTTTCACTCCACTGAGCACGATGTGACATGATTATCCTTGAATACAGTACTGCTTTACATTTGGGACATAAACGTGATGGCATAAGGGTTATAGGACTTCACGATGATGAATATTTAAGGAAATTGGTGTAACGTAGTGGTTCGCCACCCGCGGGGCGAACGGGCGACATTTTTTTTTTATCCTTTTCTTTTCATTATTACCTTTATTTGGTTAATGATTTAATTGTACGGGAGTAAATATAGTCTTCAAATGTATATGCTTTGGTGTGTGATTCAAATATTGTTTTAATTTTATGTATTGTATTGGCGAAGGTATTATATTAGCTAAATGTTTACTAGTATTTTGATACATATAATTATTCGGAGAAGGTAATTTAATTTGACTGATTATATTAAAAATATAGAGTTTGGATTTGGTTTATTGGAAAATACAGGTTGAAAGGTGTGCTATTTTGAGGTTTATCAAATTTGTCATTATTTTTAACATTCGCCGATTTGAGTGTTATACTATGTTGAAGTAGAAGTTTTTTCCTGTATTTTAACCTATGGTTTATTTGACGAATTTGTGTTTTATGCATTTTATTGTGTATTTTAGAAATGCGTAGTTTAATATAATTAAGCGAGATCAGTTGTGACGGGGAGTATATCTGTTGTCTTCATCCCCGGGAGAAATGCACAGTCGTTGGAACAGCCCGTTGGTTGGGGTCACGTGGGGGCATTGTTCATGAGTATCCATTGGTCAATAACGACCACATGTCAGTTTTTGATCAGGAAAATTATTGAAGGAGGGAATTGTAATAAGTTTTTAGGAAGAGATTACTTGTGTTCACCGTGGTGAGCTGACGTGTCAAAGCACCCCGTCCTGCAAGGACGCGGGGGAGGAGACTGCTGCCGTGGTGACAATTTTTAGTTGCCGGGGGCAACGTTCGTGGGAAGCCGAAGTCCAAGGATACCGGACTAACCGTTTGTGATAATATCTACAACGACGAAATTCATCGACGCCCGAATGACATGATGGGGACCGGGGCGAGCGGAAACCAGCATCCGGCCGTCGCAGTGATGTCCGTATCCTATCGGCGAGATCTTCTCCCATGTAAGTAATCAACCGTACGTAAACTCAGGGACATTAAAGTTTGATCACCGAGTCTAAGCTGCATTTAGAGACGGCGAAAGATAATCGACTTTGCGGTAAGAGTCAACCGTAAGACTGTATGTAATTCGTCGTCGATGCAAGCGTAATAGAAAGGAGAGAAAACGGATAAAAGTTTATAAGTAAACTAGAAGTTAACCTCCGGTGTAGAAATCATTTTTGCTGAACCCTGCCGAACGGAACATTAGTGTGGTGTTAATTACAGATACAAAATTTCCGATTTGTATTAACAATTTATTTGACAGAAAGTGTACATTTTGAAGGCAACGGACATTTGTTGTGACTTTTAAGTGTTAAATCGGATAGTAATTTCTGTCACTTTTAATCTTAAGTGTACGTGTTAAGACTCGAAGTAGTTTGTAGGTGTAACCTGTTAAGAGAATTTGTTTCAGGTTGATTCAACGAATATAGAAAGAGACTATGAATTTGTTTCAACCTAAGAGGATTGTTTCATTATAAACATCATTATACATTGTCAAATTTTGTGTATTTTCAGGTTTATATATTTTGATATATTTTAAGTGATTGTGTTTATTGATATGTTGATACAGTTGCATCCGCGGGAAAGCCTAACGACCTTGGGAAAGGGAGAGCGGAGAGTGAATCAGCTGGCCTGAAGGTCAGGCGTATAGTCTGAGCGTTCAATTAGAACCAAGGTTTAATTGAGATGTTTATTGTTATATAAACGCAATTTAGTGTTTTAGGTTTTAAAGGCAGTTTAAAGTTAGTTAAAGAGACGTCTCGTTTAGTCGTGAGAAAAGGAGGGGTTAGCGTTAGATAACTAAACGTTGGGTTTATGGTTGCTAAGAACCCGAAAGAGATGTAAAGAGTTGGGAATTATTATACAGATAAAGAGAAGTTAATAGTTATCATTTGTATCATTCTTAAATGTTTGCTGATTCATTTAAATAAAGTGGGAATTTTGTTAATATATTCTATTTGGTCTGTTTAATTTATTCATGCTTATTGAAAAGAAAAGGATCTATGTTTAAGAACAGAACATTACATTTATTATAAATTAAGTTAAATTCACGTAGATGTTTACTTAAGTTTCATTAATTTACATCAACACACCCGAAGGGAGTTGCGTCCTTTATTCATCGTTTTCAGAGTTAATCCTAAGTTAATTTCAGGAGGATATTTTAGTATTGATGGGTTGTTCTATTTATCCATGGTGGTTGTTATCCGTCGATATGAGTATGGGCCCAGGTATCGGTCGGAAGCATCGTTGATACATTAGGTAAGACAGCTCACGAGGAGATTATCGGGTACTCGCCACCTTTAGACGGTAAGCTTTAGAAAAGGAGCGCCGGAGTGAGTGTCCGTCGACTACTGAGGATTCTGCCGGGAATTGGTGGTTGGTATTAAGGTGTGAAGTTTTATCACTGTTTAGTTTTAGGTTTTATTTGTCCATTTTATTTTTCTAGCTCACCGTGTGTAAAGAAACAGCACGTGACATTGGTAGAATTCTTTTGGATGCCAAAAAACGGTTCTTATAAACACCATGTTTTAACAGAAGATATTTACGCGGTTGGTTTACAGTTAAAAAAATTATTGTAATAAAAGAAGCTTACACACATTGTAAGGCACATTAAATTACATCTAAAAAGGCTAAAATTACAACATGTTTCATTGCCGTACATGGATGTATTCGGGCAATACAATTAAAATTGAAATACATTTTAAAAAGAGTTCTTAAATTTTTAATTTGTGTGTCTGTTTCAACTTTGTATAGTTAAATGCACATGTTAAAATTTCAAGTAAAATTTTATTTAAGTATAAAAAATAAAATGAAAATTAAATAAAAGAAAAAAAATATTAAATAAAGTAAAACTTGAGAAGGAAAAACAACTACTTCCAACAAACCACAGGTCTATTCATAGACCTCATTACTTGTGGAACTCTCAATGATACACGTAGAAGAAAAGGCTATGACTGCATTTAAAACTGGTGAAATTGAAATTTCTCTGTAAATGAGATATGTCGATGACCTCATAATAATCTCCAACCAACAAATAAAATTAAGCTTTAAAGACTTATTTCATATGATTTCGACGGACATTGAATTTGACATTAAAATCGAACGTAATAATGTGATATCCTTCTAGGATTTAAAAATGAGAAGACCCAATTCTCATATCAACATATCCGTACACTCAATATTAACTTAAAAAGAACTTAATAAGATACGTTGATATAAGATAATATTATTTCGATGTTTTTGAACAGAGCATTCCGTCTCTCTTCTTCTGAAGACCTTTTCTTCTGAAGAACTTACCACTATACTTTCCCTTTTGCTGCAGAACGATTATCCCAGTTCTTTTATCAATTATCACTTCAAAGTATAATCTACAGAATTTATAATAATCATCGTCCGCCATCAAACATTCTATGATTATGTTACAATTTCTTACCAGCACAAAATTTATTCAAAATTAGTACGCCTATTAAGAGACTTGAATATTCGAGTTGTAGCTTCAGCCACTAACCCCATCAGTTCATTTCTTCACAGAAAATAAGAGCAGGTCTCTTAATCATTACATCAAGCCAACGTCGTCTATGCCATACTATGCATTACTTATCCTTCCTGATATATTGGCGACACACCGGTCAAACGCTCCACCACTGCTTGTCATAACATGATAGAGCTACCTCAAAAAGAGACCTTTCCTATACTACTAAGCACGTTCTCATGACAGGACATCAGCCCAACACTTCCATTCCCATATTTTTAGAAGATGCAAGAAATCAGTGCATATCTCAACTAATATATTGACAATATTTCTATTTTAGCCATCACCAAATCGTGTCTTGAAAAACAATGCAAAGAAAAAAAAGACAACAACCTAAGAAGTGAAAAAAGAATAAGATGAAGGAAGAGAAGAAATTAATAAAATTATTTTTGGTTTTCTTCCTCAAATTTTACTTTACTTCCTAACTTTTTCAAATATGGCCAACTAGAGACCACGAAATTAGCTCAAGCTGACAACGTCAGGACAAAGCTACTGAAATTCTAGAAGGGGGGACGAGATTCATATCTCGTCCAGGATAACCCTGAGATAAAAAGAAATTTTACGTTATTTATTTTTGATTCCTTTAATTTGCATTTGATTTTATTATTTTATTTTTAAATATAATTTTTTTCGGTATTTTTTTCGTGTTTTCTTTTTTTTCCTTTCTTTTTAGATCTGGTCTTGAAGTTACTCTGGATCCTGCTTAGGGTTCAAGTTCCTCTTATCCTTTCAAGTAGATCGAGTCCAGAAACCAGACACTCAGTTCACCATGGAACGGTCTAGATGTGCACCTACTATTATACGCAGTCACCACCTTTATCGGATGGATTTATCTTCATTTTCCGCCAATGAACTTTGTTGAATGTAATTTGAATATGTGGTTTCTTCTGCTTTGTAAATAAAAAAATCAATGTATTTCAATTTTAATTGTTTAGCCCGAAGACATCCACGTACGGCGCTGAAACATGTTGTAATTTTAGCCTTTTTAAATATATTTTAATTGTCTTAGAATGTTTGTAACCATTCTTATTTCTACAATTTTAGCAACTCACATATTTTAGTTAAAAAGTTAGTTTTTCTTTTCTATTCAACTTGTCATCTGTTTTGAGAATGCTTTTTGCCAACGAATGATTAATTAATAGTTAATAAATAATTTTCGTTCAGCATAAATTCTATTTTGATGATTTACGTTAGTGACATCACTTTGATAATGGGTTGCTTAGCTTGCCTTCTCCAGTGCGTCTGAGAACGATTGACGGATTTGGCAATCGAAAAATATTACGCTTTGCATTTTCAATTTTTTTATTTTAATGTCTGTGTCCGTTTTTCATTGTAATAATTTAACTCGTAATTTTGCACAATTCAAAATTGTTTCCTAGAAAAATGTTAATAACCGGCAGAGTGGTATTATTCAACCAAACAAACTTTGATATCTCTTTATCAGTATGACTTCAGAGGAGAAGCATCTGGTTAGAAAGCAATTCTTATTTTATTCTGGTATATAGAAACTGGATGAAAGGAAAAGAAATATACAATAATCGTGTAAGTTGATATTCAATGGACGTTTCATTATATTTAGATACGAAGCATTATAAATAAATGAAATACTGTCAATTATCCTTCATATCTAACTAATCAAGTTATCTAATTAAAAAATCTTAAATTTGGAAGATAAAAATTGGTTTTTGTAGCTAACAACATTCAGGGAAATATTTGTTCACGTGTTCTATGAAATGTATCTATTGAAACAGGTTACAGGATATGCCATAAAATTTATTGTTTTTACAGATGACTTACAAGGAGACTAGACACCCTGTATCTTTAAAATGTGAGTGCCCTTTTGTAAGATGAAAGTACACATGAAGTACTTCAAAAATATCTTGAGGATTTGGGGCCAGCGCCCCGTAGATTTCGAGATATTCGGCGTTATTTTCATCGATTTTTAAGTATTATTAGCTAACTGCTATCATAAAAAAGCAAGGGTTACCGTGAACTAATGGGATGTTCCTGGCCTGAAAATCCATGGATCCCCGGTTCGATCCCCACTGCAGGGTGAGATGTAATTTTTATTATTTTTTTTTTGCCTTTTTTCTTTACAATGACTTTTTATGTTTTTTTATACAAGTTTTTATGTAAAGAGTTTTAAGTGTGAATTTTACGTTTTCGTTATTATAAAAAACAAAACAAAGTTAGTACTCTTTGACGTACTCTATCACATTATAATATTCTTTTTTCTCAGCAGTTCTTTGCATATTTGGAAACTATCACTAATTTCTTGTTTGGAAAAGCATAACTTGGTCTGAACTTTTTCCATTTCATGTTTTTCAGTACAAAGAGAGGAAGAACCTGCTGAAGTCATTGCAGACTGACTCGCTCATAAACAATGGGGATGTTTAAGGTTCTTTGGTTCCAGGCTAAAAAAGTCACGTGATGAAGGGACTCACGTTTTAATCCTTCCTAATACTGCTGAATTTCGGATCTTTATTCAAGAAGATTCAAACTAGAATTCTAGTTTGCATTTTCTTGAATAAAGATCCGAAATTCAGCAGTTTTTAGGAAGGATTTAAAACGTGAGTCCCTTCATCACGTGACTTTTTTAGCCTCGAACCAAGGACCTTAAACATCCCCATTGGTTAGGAGTCTTTTCTGAAATTGTCCCAGTAAACGCATTACCCCTCTTAAGTAAATGTAGCTATCCTAATTGTTCAACTATTCAACTGTGCAATAAAAATCCTTAAAATAAAATTCTGTTAGTTACGTATTACATATAAAAAAATTAATTTTTCCAAAAAAAAAAGTACAAATGAAAAATTTAAAATACAAACAGTAAAAGAGTTTCACCACCAAATTATAAGAAAAAAAAAGTTTTGTTAATTAAGTAACTAATTAATTAAAAACCAAAGTTAAAGAGGATATTATAAAAGAAAAAAAGAAAAAAAAGAAAGTAAAAAAAGAAAAAAAGAAAGAAATGGAATGAAAAAAATTATATCTCACCCCGCAGTGGAGTCAAACCTGGGATATTTAGATTTACAGGTCAGGCTAATTCTTGCTTTCTCCTGACAGCAGTCACCTAACAAGCCAATTTTTTTGAAAATCGATGAAGATAACGGCCCCAAAACATAAGTTGATATATATATATATATATATATATATATATATATATATTTATATTGTAACATGGCCCATAATTTTCAAATACAGGAATTGTAAATAGTTTTTAGGTTTAAAGTTTTAAAAAAAAATAATAATATTTTTTTTTATGTTTGTTATATTTTAAGAATATTTAAAAGGTTGTAAAGTACGAAAGCTTTAGTTTAATTAAGTGAGAAATAGAATTTAGCTTAGATTTAATTAAGTTTATGGAATGCGATTGTTTGTATGACTCATTCGCACCTGCATCGAGAGAGATTCTAGGAATTCTAAAGGTCAGCGTTTCCATAAAAGGAGATGTCCGAATGCCGTAATTTCATTGACAGATGAGCGATTACGTCATGTCAAAGCGATAGCCCATTTGACATTATGTCATTTTCCATATTTGGAAAGGTTTTATTTTCCTTAATTGTGATTCGTTTTAAAAAATAAATAAATAAAAGAACTTGTGATTACGTCACAATGGATATAAAACGCCGTGCAGAGCTATTATCGCTCTCTTATCGCCGCATCCCTTACATTGATCATGGACGGTAGCTTAGGCTGTGTTAAAGCAAGAGTTATTATTGCTTAGGTGGGCAACTACTTGGATATAGCCCTACATTAACCGTCACCTGCAGCCAAGTCCGTCAGAAAGGTAAATCCTCCATGCGAATTTCCGAAGCGGTAATTTCAAACTTTAGATACCTTCTAGCCACGAGACTTAGCCAGATTAGTTCCCAGTGTTAATTATTAGTAACAATAATTCAACAGTGCTACGAATAGTATTAGGGCCTAGGAACAGGGATTTGGAATTTACTTCGCCGCAAAACGCGAGTGCCTCTTCGCATTTAGTAATTGGATTACCCTGAAAAGATTAAGTTCAACCTTAACATTAAAGTGCCGCCATAGCGATAGTGCATAAAAAGAATTAAAATTAAAAGAAAATTTTTACTAAGTTCTTTGTGACGACGACGTAATGACAAAGTATCAGAGGAGTAGAGTAAACCAATTTGACACAGAGCTTTTGTATTATTAGTAAGCGTGTTGAATTAATAACTACGCTACTGTAATTCTTTAGTTCAAATTGAATTAGAGCGAGCGACGAGACGTCCCTCAATTATGTTTTAAGTGAATAAACTTTATTATTGTTGAATTTTGACTGTGCGTAATTTTGTGTGAGCGAACTCGCTAGGAAGTGCAGACACCACGACCAAGGGATAGCTGAGTTAGATACCAGGTATTGTGAAGGCAAAGGAGCGATGGGTTGCAACGGGAGTCTAAAACTTTATCGTTAAATCGATTGGCGCCCAACATAAAATTATTAGACAGAAATATAGGAGTTTTCCTACATCCGTTGCTATTCCCTGCGTTCCGTCACAATATATATACAGTAAAACCCCGTTATTACGCTCCCGCTTAAAGCACTATCCCGTTCTTTACACTCCTTTCATACGGTCCCTGGAATTTTCTATGTAACTCTGTATACTTTTACCCTCTTGTAACGCTTCAAATCCCGCTTGTAGCGCTTTTTTTGATATCGTAAATTTTGTATCGAAAAGAAATGTAACACTGTAAAGATTCTTTTCTTTCCCTGGTAGGAGGGAATCTTTGAACTCTTTGGAGTGCGGGTCTGTGATACAGTAAGTTAGTGCAAAATGTCGAAGCGGAATTCCCTTTCTATAAGTGAAAAATTGTAAATTCTCCGTAAGTACGACGGGAATTCTACACTAAGTCAGAAGGATTTCGCAGAATCTCTAGGAATTCCCTCATCCACTCTTGAGAACAATAATAAAAAATAAGAATGGAATTACCAATGCAGCGAAGGGTGGTTGCAAACGTAAAAAAGTAAAATGTGGAAAATACTTAGATATGAAGATGTCGAGGAAATTCTAATTGAATGGATTCATCAGTCCCGTGATGCATCAGTGCCATTAAGTGGCCCAATCATTCAAGAAAAGGCGCGTGAAATAGCGGGCAGAGCACTAAATCTGCTCCGAAAATATATTAGTGTTGCTCCTAGTGGTGTATCAATTGATGTTAATACTTACTTGAACCGCATTGAAAATGTCATAATTCATAACAGTAGCACACACACACGGCAAACCACAATCAAAGAATTTTTTAATAGGAAATAAGCTCACATTTGCACTATATCTATTTCAGAATCAAGTATCTTTCCTGTAAATAGATGTCTAAATGTTTCCCCATCTAATAAAACATTTCCCGTCTATAGCGCTATCCCGCTTATTACGCTTATAGGTCAAGGTCCCTTGACGAGCTTAATAACGGGGTTTTACTGTATATATATATAAGAAAAATACAGGGTGGATCGTCTCCTAGTTAGTGCTTATTTGCCAGGGTTCTTGTATTGAAATTCTGCAAAGGATTATAAATTCTATGTTAAGGAAATATCAGAATAAGAAAGGGTTAACTTATATTTAATTTCAATTTTAATTTGACAGATAGTACGGTAATGATCCTTTAAAAAAATATGAATTGAAATATACTTACATATTTTATAACTCAAAAATATCACGGAGTTATAAATGGATTCAACCCCGGATTATAATAAGCATTTTGAATTATAGTAGGAAAAACAAAGCAACTTAGTGACTCCTTGTAAAATGTACAACATGTATCTGAATTTTAAACAATGCTCAAAATAGAATAATTAGTGATTCCATTATATTGGAATCTATTATTCGAAATTCCGTATCAGCTACTGAGAGGGTTTTTAAAAAGTTATCTCTAAGAAAATAATAGGAGGTAAGCTTTTGGTCATAAAAAGAAATCAAACAATATATATTGAAACTTTATCAGTTTTATCACAGCTCCCACGACCATCCCTTCTCATACAAAGCAAAGTTCTTCATCGATTAATTCATGCACTTCATGAACAGCAACCACTGACGATTAGAATTAATACTTTTCCTGTGGAGTTATAAAATATAGACGAAACACATAATAAAATATTTCATCAAGCCTGAAAGTCAGATGTTGTGATTATAATTGTATTTTTAAAATTTTACTATTTAATTGTTTGTTTGACCTAATCTTAATTACTCTTAATGAAATTACAAACGTTAAATAATTGTAAAACGTAATTGTAAATATATTTCGTTTTCAAAATAAAGTAATCCAATGCAGTCATCGACCAAAAATTGAAGTTTCTACAAATGATCTTAATACAAATTCAATTTAAGTAGTTGGAACCGACAGTATTTGTATAGTTTCATTTAATGTAATTCAACTCATGAACCAATCCATATTATAAAAAAAAAGTTTTTAATTTACTTCATATTTTTCAGAAGGATTTTGCAGTCTTACACTAAGGGATATTATGTAGCTCTAAACTCAACTATAGATTGAACTATAAGATTCAACTATAATATACCGGTTCATCTGTATTAAGTCGCTCTAAATCATCTCAAAAATCATAATTTAACTAGTAAATTACTTTTTATTATGTTCTTGGATATTCTGACGTAATTTGAATTTAATTTATTTTATTTTTTTTATTCGAAAATTTAATTAATTTATTCGAAACGTAATACTTGATACTGAAACACTTATTTTGACCATTCTCTCTTCATTTCATCAAGGGGAATAACTAAATCTGTTTTACAAAAGTTTATAATTGAACAGAAAAGAATTCATCTGTAAGAATATAGAATGGAAATAGGAATATTCAAACTTTCAGTCTTTTATTTCAGACAATTATTTACGTTATCATGCCGCAAAATTGACACTTGTTACCACCATCAATGCTGCTCATTGTAACTATTTTCGTCTCTGTTTTACCCACACTTCAAACCGGATTTCTATAATATTTGTTACAATGTCTATCAATGCTCCCAATTAAAAATAACTCTTCCAATCAAGGAAGAAGAGGATATCCTTCATCATTATATAGCAACAGATATATCGTGTTATTTATCACCAATGATGTGGTTAGATTTTAAACTTTGATAACAAATTTTTTGGGTACCAATTTTTTGTGAAATGAAATAAAATCTAAATATCAAAATATGAAAGTGGAATTAGATTTTAGAAACAGTAGAACACCTATAGTAATTAAATGAAAAAGATTATTTTGCTGTATTATGGACACATCCCTATAACAAAATCAGAATGAAGTGGCTAAAAATAATATTTAAAGTAATTTTTCAGAAACACGAAACAGCAAACAACAAATGTATCAAACCAATAATGACCACATCCCCAAACTAAACGAAATTGGCATGGTCTATCACTTAAGGTTCAGTTGCCAAAAAAAAAATAATATCAAATTATCAAAAATTATTTAAAAACCTCATAATAGGACAAAACAGCGTTTGAATATCACGAAGGCATGAAATCAGGTTTCGTAGAGCATCTATTGGCCAAACCGTGCATACATGAGACATGAGCAATGTTAAACTCTTGGAGAGAAAAATGAATGTAGGTTTAAATATCAATTAAATGATGCTTTTTCGATCACAAAATGTGCTAATAGTACATTTTTTTCCAAAGAAAAAATTGCAGTAAATATTTGGAATGATGTAGTAACACTCGAATTAGATTTTAAATTTAATTGAATTTTTTTATTGTGAAATAGAGATGTTGACGGTCACATTTGTTTTGGCATGAAAACAAATATACCATCTGAACAGAAATGAAGGGTAAGCAACAAACTGACTATCAGAAAAACAAATTTTTTTACTTGATATAATCAAAAAAAATCAAAAATAGAAACCGAAATTTACAATATAATCCAGTGATCGAAAAGTATTGGATCCTGACTGGCAATAGAGCTGAAATTTCTTCACGGGGACGCAAATATTTCTTTTCCGTTTAATTTACTTATTTTTTTTTTATTTATATTAGATTCTAATAAACTTTATTTTTATCTTTATTCTAGATTCTAAGTTCATTGATTCACTGAAGAGATAAATTCTGAGAAACGGCTCAAAAGGCATTGATTGCTTTCCTTTTACCCTTTAAGAGTTTATTAGTTTTTCTTTTCTTGTGGTAACCAAAGTGATGCGCATGGTTTTGTATTCTACATTTTGTTCTTATTAAAATTTGAGACCAATGTTCAAACTGACATCTCAAGACAGCCTGTTTCACGCTAATTTGGAGATCATTAGTTGAGAGTAATCAGAATGAATAAGCAGGTCAATGAACAATATGTTAGGTTTTAGACTTAAAACTTTCATTTAAAGAAAACTATATTAAGCTATTTTCGGCAAAATACAGATAGGCAACAAAAACTTAACAGAAGATAAAAGAAGAACTTAATAATGAGAATTAACGTTTTTACTTAAATAATCCCACACTTACTTACTGATCCACAGAGTCTCTTGAGGCATTATTTCCAAAACAATGAACAAGTAAACAATAATGCACATTAAAAATTAAGAAAAAGAATGTGTTTTAATGTGTTTATGCATTTTTATGCTCTTTTTATTCATTTAAATGCGCATTAGAAATTCATTGAAGCTTGCAGAGCTCAGCACATGACTTTACTTTTTTTTATTATTAATATGTATTATTGTTTTTAGTTTAGATTTGCAGAGGTTCCATTTGTCTATCCATTGACACATTTTGTTCTTGTTTTTTATTTTGTTTTTCTTTTAATGTTGAGGGATCACTATTTCGATCTTGATTAACTTATTCTTCCACTCGTTCGCCTTTTTGCTTGTGAGTAGCTCTGGCTGAGGAGAGCTCAACATGCTCGAAACGGCACTCTCAGAGTCTCAGCTCGAAATCAAAGAGCCTTCTTATTTCTAATATTTATTCTTTAACAAATATTTTTAATAGTTTACATGACTGGACAAAACAAATTAATTTAATATGTAATGAAACTAATTTGAATTGTGTGCTTTCTATAAAGTGTGTCCGAGAAGTTTCCGTACCCCTTAATAGCTAGACATATTTAAGAAAATATTAAGATACTAAATGTCCAATGCATCTGTGTTCGTCATCGTGCAGTACACAGAAGTTCATATGCCGCCACGTTCTAGTTAACATTTTTTGTAGATGTTTCAGTGTGATGGTTCGAAATGCTTCCTCAACTGCATTGCACAATTCTTCATTTGTTCGAACATTCGAACGACTTTCAGACATTAGGCCTTGATGACAAAATGAGTTGTCAGGCGGCGTAAGGTCTGGACTTCGCGGTGGCCATTTCAATAAAGCTGGCGATGTTGGAGTAACGCGACCAATCTAGAGTCCTGGAAAATGTTCATGAAGAAACTCACACACAGTAACAGCGAAGTTAGCAGGTTGCCCATTCTGCATAACCCATACGCGTTCTATGATACCTACGTTTTCAAGCTGTGGAATTAATCATGTTTGTAACATGTGTAAATAAGTTTCGCCATTAATATGACCATCACAAAAATATGGTCCCAACGAATGACGTGATGTTATCGCATTCCATATTATTACGGATTTCTTTCCAATTCTAGACTGTAATGAGGGTTGTCTTTCACCCAAAAGGCAATATTTCTGTTGAATGAACTGCGATCAACACCTTGCAGTGAAACAAAACATTAGGGAATTGTACTAACAATGCACGACATGCTGTTGCGCGCATAACTCGTTGAAGAATGTCGGGCGAAACGATGTGAATTTTCCAACACGAACACATGCATTCCAGTTTCAACAATTGAAATAATACTTCATATTCTATCTTGTACTCCTATTAAATTAAATTAGAAAACTCCATCTACGGATAAATTTCATTTTATTACTGGTGATATTTCGCGGAGAATACCATCTTCCCGCTTTTTCAAACCGTTTTGAATAACAAAGATTAACTTCCATTACATTCACTCGTTTGCACGATACTAAGAAGAAGAGAAGAATATTTTTTGAAATAACAGGAGTTTATTAATTGAAATAATATTCAATGCTAAATATTTACATTTATTACTACATAATAGATGACACATAGTACCGGCATGGTATAGTGGATTGTGTGTGTGTGTGTGTGTGTGGTCGGTTCGCACCGAAGTGCGAGCTTCGTTGCCGAAGCATCCGTGCTCCAGGGAGCGCTAGTGTTCCCAAGACGGCGAACCCCTAGCAGACTCCCTAGAATTACAAGGGAAAGATACTGGGGTGGTTTCCCGTGGCCTTCCCCAGGACGCCATTAATGAATGACGTCAGACCGAAGAGAAAGTGAAGAAGAGGCTACAACACAGGAAAGGAAATTTTTGAAACATCCATGCTCGCTACCGGGATTTGAACCCGGGCGCTGGCACATTGATCTCACAACAGACCGACGCCGGAGTCCGCTCGACCACACCAGCGCGGCTATAGTGGATTACTGTCTGACAAATGGTTCTTGATCGCGTTTGCGCGGGAATCACGAAAATCACGAGATTTGGCCATTAGCCTCTTCAGCAGGTCTCAAGGAATGTAGTATAGTGAATGTCTGTCACTAGGAAAATGCTAGAGAAAAAATGTTAAAAGTTGGAATTTTACCTTCAGTGTAGAGGCAATGGATGCAGCGGCGAATAAGGCATCGGTCAAAAACGTCGACATCAGTAATGGGGCTTGCTCGTGGCCGCTTCTTCCCCGGAGTCGATAAGCCCTCTTTCTCGCCATTTCCTGAGAAGACATGGATAGAGGCTATTCTCGCGTCAATCACGTGAAATCGCGAAAATTCGGGATCGTCAAGAACGATCTGTCGACCTATAGAAGGCGGTCATCCATGAGGCCGATACGTCGGCACCAGGGTTGGAATCCCAGCGCCGGCTTTGATGTTTGCTTTCTTTCCTATGTTTGTCTCCTCCTTCTCTGTTCCCTTTCTCTTAATGTAACATTATCCCAGTCAGATTCCTTTAACTTATTGGGAACCCTTCATCCAGCCTTGGACTGCAACAAGAGGCCTTAAATAAAAAAAATAGGGGTTAAGGGAACTTCCCGGGCATTTTCCATAAGAAGGCTTAAGAAAAATGTTCATTATTTAAAATCTAGCATCGAACCATTTATTAACGTAATTACATTTATATTATTATAACATAATTTACTTTTTTTGATGAAATTATCATAGCAGAAGTTAATGTAATAATGTTACTAGAAAATTATCGTCAGTTAATAAAGGCGTTACGGTACTAAGAAACTACAAAATAATGGGCTGCCGTATGTCACTCAAAATCGACTTCCTACATTCATATTCGGACTTCTTTCCTGAGAACTTGAGGGCTGTACGTGATGAGCAGGGAGAGCGATTTCACCAAAATATTGCTAGAATGTAGCAACGATATCAAGGAAGATGGGATCCAGCGATGATTGGCGATTATTTCTGGTTTTTAAAAAGGTAAGATTCAAGTTCTCATAAAAAAAAGAAGGTTTGTTATACATTTTTCTATTTTATTGCATAAAGAGTGGTTTTTTTAGATGTTTTAACAGCTGGTAAGGTATTTATTTATTAGTTTAATCATAGCTAAAATGCCCTTGAAAATTTCACACAGAAAATGAGAACAAAATAGTGCTTAATAGATCAAAAATCCTTATTTTTCAATGTATCAAGTAAATATCTATAACACAAAAACGTTATGTGTTACGAACTTTTAATTGGCATTTTCTTGGTCAGCGCATGAAAATTAATTAAGATCAGCGTAATTCATTCACGTTATGAAACAAAAGTTCAAATTTGTTGAGTAGTGTAATAATCACGTCACAACAACTAGACACATTTACCAAATTCAAATATTTCGCAAAGACAACACTTCCTTCCGCTGCACATTACTACCGAGACCAGCCGCAAGGCACCGTCATACATATCTACAAAAATCCACATCTAATTCTTAATTATATATACAGAATTCTTATGAGGCAAGACATTTGCTTTCCTCATCCATCTCTTACAAACACAATGAGTCCAGTTCCCTGCCAAATACTGCTATGGATGGGTAGAAAGAAGAATGCTAGCATTAATAATGTTATGATTTTCAACAGTTCAGAAAGGGCAAGAAAGTACTGCATATATGGGAACAAAGTTGTTCGTTGAAGTTCAAAGGAACGTGGTTTCAGCAGAGTAAGATTTCTAAAGTCCTCCCGCTCAAAGATGAATCTCCCAGAATGCAAAGCAGATTATCGATTGTCCTTTCCTGTCGCTTCGCTAACATTGAAATAGGAGAAGCGACCTCTTCTATTTCAATGTTAGCGATGGGCCAGGAATGGACAATCTATAATCTGCTTTGCATTCTAGGAGATTCATCTTTGAGCGTGAGGACTTTAGATGATCTGAAAATTGAAGAACCAAACTGTTCGAAACTGACAGGAAAGAAGGAAAAAACAATGAAACCTAACAAGAGATGTTAAGAACGAGGAAATATAGACATCCGTAGTAAAAAGTATATAATTTGAAAAATTATATTATTACATATTAATAAATAATAGTGACAATTTATGAGAAATAAAAAAAAAAATATGAAATATGTTAATTTGAAGTGGTAAGAAACTTAAGAAAGATAGTAAAAACTAAACAAGAGTTTAATAAAATTTACAGAAAAAAAAAATCTTTTAAAAACAACGCTTTTATTTAAACTGCACTAAAAAGAATATTTTGCGTATAAAATTTAAGACATGTGACGAAAAATAAAAGCTTGGGGAGCTCATAGCAAATGTAGAAATGAGTGCTATTAAATAAATGCTATTAATAAATAATAAAATAAATGCTATTAATAAAGTATCATTTTTCTCTACACTCTTTAAGTATTACACAATATTACTAATATTTACTTTCTTACTTGAAATTCGAAATACATTAGTTTCTAAATATAGAACAAATTCCTAAGATCAAAATATTATTTCGACTTAAGAAATATGTTAAAAAGTAAAATTAAATGAATTGTGAAATTTTAAAATCATTAGATTGAACTATTACTTCTTAAACAAAATGTAGAAAAATAAAAGTAACAACAAATTTTTCTAAATTTAGATTACATATCAATGAAATTTAATACAAACTGTCTTTATGTTATGTTAATTAGAAGTTGTTGTTTGTTGGTGTTTTAATGGCGCAAAAGCAGCAGTGGCTAAGCTGCGCCAAAATTAGAAGTAATGCTACTAATAAAGGTATCAACTTTCTCTGCACTCTTACTATTACATAATATTACTGATTCTTACCTACTTACTTACTTGAAATATTCGCTAAGAGCGTCACACGCTTTTATTTTTAGTCCTATTTTTAAATTTTATACATTGCAGAAAAAAAATTATTTTCTACTTTTAAGGGCAGTTTAGATAAAAGCGTGGTTTTCAAAATTTTCTTTTATAATTTTGCCATTTCTGTTTTCATTGAATTTATCTTAATACTAGATATTATTTAGATTGTTTAAACATGATTTTTAAGTGATTGTTTCTTCGTCTTATTGTTTTATATCTTTGATATAATTTATCTTTTCACTTATTATGTCTAAATAATTATCAGTCATCCAGTGCTTTTTATATATTTTTTAAATTTTTAAAGGGAGAGATTTCGTTGTTGTCGATTTATTTTTATCATGTTAATCATTTCAATATTTATTTATTTTTTTATTCATGAATGCATTTCATTTATTAGTTAGTAATTTGTTTGGGTTGTGAATGTAGTATAGCATTATTTTATTTTGTTAGTAATTGTATATTTTTAAAGAAATTTGATTCATTTTTTTTAATTGATTTAAGTTATTATATTTAATAATTTGATTATTATTTTGAGAATTCTTGACAGAATTATTACTTTTGAATTATGATCATGAATCTATCTGAGATATTATTTTGAATTACACTGCCAATACTTTTAGTATCGCAGTAAAACGCCGGTTAACCGAACTAAAGGGGGGGGGAGACGTTTCTTGGTTAAGCCATCAACATCGAATACACCTACAGTATTTTGTATTGTAATTACAGTACGTATTTCTGAAAATCTCTTTGTATGCTACACATATGTTCTTTATAAAAGTTAAAATTACATTTTTAGGATTACAGTAGGATACATCAATATGCAATATTCTGTACTTAATAGTTTGTAGCCTTTGAATTACTCATTTAAAAAACTTTTATTTGTTTGTTTTATGCGTCCCAACGTTTTCAAGCAACGATGTTCCGCCATCTTTTCGATTTTCGGAGACGTTTCGAATAACCAGGGTTTCGATTGACCCGAGATCGGTTAACCGGGGTTTCACTCTAATTACTTTTTCAAAAATAATCATCAATACAGGTTTTTGAACGAGATATATTTGTTTTAGCCTCGCTAGTAACATCGTAGATGTAAATCTTCATTCCAGGTTATGATATAATTTTACATGGGTACGGAACGCACCGAAGTGCGAGCTTCGAGTCGAAGCATCAGTGTTCCAGGGAGCGCTAGTTTCCCACGAGGGAGAACACGTAGCAGACTCCCGAGAATTTCTAGGGAAAGATACTGAGGTGGTTTCCCGTTTCCCTTCCTCACGACGCCATGAAGGAATGACGTCAGACCGAAGAAAAAAAGCGGACAAACACAAGAAAGGAAATATGAAAAACCATACCCGGATACCGGCACACCGGGATCAAGGCAGATCGCCGCCTCAGACCACATGATCACGCCGGCACGACATATTTTATGTTTTACGTAACTTTTCGGATAATGTTTTCAGTGAAGCCATGAACATCTAATACTCCTACAGTATTTTGCATTGTGATTATAGTACGTATGTTTGAAAGGTTTTGAAGTTCAAACGAATTGAAAAAATCTCTTTGTATGGTACATATATGTTCTGTATTAAAGTTAAAATTACATTTTTACGATTACAGTAGGCTAAATCAATATACAATACTATGTACTTAATAATTTGTAGCATATGAATTTCTTATTTAAAAAAACTCAGTAATTTTTGTTTGATTCTTGCGGCCCACCCAACGTTTTCGAGTTACGATGTCCCGCCATCATTTTGCTTTTCGTTTTCGGAGGCGTTTGGAATAACCCGGGTTTCCGTTTACCCGAGATCGGGTAACCAGAATTTTACTATATTTGTTTTTGCAAAACAATCATCAATACAGATTTTTGAATGATATATATTTGTTTTAGCGTCGCTAGTAAAATCGTAGATGTAATTCTTCATTCCAATTTATGATACAATTTTACATAATTCTGTATTAATTGGTTACTTTTATTATTTAATAAATTAATCTTGATATCACTTATTGATAATGCTGGATGTTTGTTGTTAACTTTCTTGTCTAGTCGTGTTAATAATTCTATTATGAATTCGTTTCTGTTATTATTAGATGGTCCATAAACTGCTATTATTGTAGTTTCTATGTCTTCTTTTTTAAATAAATAGGATACTTTTTTTTTTTTAAAGTTCAAATAGATTTTTATTAACTTCCCCTAAGATAAATACATCAATTACATCAAAAAGTAATTTATATTATAATTACGTAATGTAATTACGTCAAGAAATTGTTCGATGCTGGATTTTAAGTAATGAAAATTTTTCTTATCCTTCTTATAGAAAATGGCCGGAACATTCCCCTATCTCCTATTTTGCTTTTTTAAGGCTGGATGAAGGGTTCCCAAAAACTTAAGGGAATCTGAATGGGATGATGTTACATAAAGAGAAAGGGAACAGAGAAGGAGGAGACAAACATAGGAAAGAAAGCAAACATCAAAGCCGGCGCTGGGATTCGAACCAGGTGCCGACGTATCGGCCTCAACGAAGACCGGCTTCTAATCCACTAGACCATGCCGGTACTATGTACCCCTTATTATTTAGTAATAAATGTAAATATTTAGGAATGAATGTTATTTCAATTGTTGAAACTAGAATGCATGTGTTCATAATGGAAAATTCACACCGTATCGCCTGACATTCTTCAACGAGTTATCAGATGGAGACGGGGATCAAATAACAAACTCTTCAAGAGTAAAACCAAACAATCAATTTGAGCCGTTTCTCAGAATTAATCTCCTCAGTGAATCAATGAACTTAGAATCTAGAATAAAGATAAAAATAAAGTTTATTAGAATCTAATAAAAACTAAAAAAAAAAAAAGAAAAAAAAATAAGTTAATCGAACAGAAACAAAATATTGGCATCTTCGTGAAGAAATTTCAGCTCTACTGACAGTGAGGATCCAATGCTTATAGATCACTGGATTTTACTGTAAATTTCATTTTATTTTTTATTTTTTTTATTACATCTGGTAAAAAATTATTGAATCTTTAGGGTATGTTAACTAATTACGCTTCATTTCTGTTGAGATAGTGTATTTGTTTTCATACCAAAACAAATGTGGCCTTCCACATCGTTTTTTCACATAAAAAAATTAAATGAAATTCAAAATCGAATTCGAGTGTTATTAAATCATTCCAAATGTTAATTGCAATTTCTTCTTTGGAATCTCATAAGCACACTTTTGTAATTCAAAAAGCGGCATTTAATTGTAATTTAAAAACTATTGTCATTTTTCTCTCCAAGAGTTTAACATTCCTTATGTCAAATGTACGCATGATTTGTCCAATTGATGCTCTACGAAACCTGATTTGATGCCTTGGTGATATTCCAACGCTGTTTTGTGCTGTTATGAGATTTTTAAATAATTTTTGATAATTTAATATCATATTTTTGGTAACTGCAGTTTAATATGATTTTGTTACTGGAATGTGTCCATATTACTGCAAAATAATCTTTTTCATCTAATTACTTAGGTGTTGTTCTTCTGTTTCTAGAATCGAATTCCACTTTCGTATTTTGATGTTTAGATTTCATTTTATTTCACACAAAAATTGGTACCCAAAAAAAATTGTACCAAAGTTTAACATCTAACCATATCATTGGTGATAAATGACACGATATATCTATTGCTATATAATAATGAAGGATATCTCCTTCTTCCTTGATTGGAATTGTTATTTTTAATTTGGAGCATTGATAGACATTGTATTAATATTACAGAAATCCGTTTAGCAAAATTTCCAAGAGAAATTTTTGGGTCGGTTTTGAAGTGTGAGTGAAACGGAGACGAAAATAGTTACAATGAGCAGCATTGATGGTGGTAACAAGTGTCATATTTCGCCATGATAACGTAGAGACGTAAATAATTGTTTGACATAAAAGATTGAAAGTTTGAATATTCCTATTTGCACTCTATATTCTTACAGATGAATTCTTTACTGTTCAATTATAAACTTTTGTAAAACAGATTTGATTATTCCCCTTGATGATGGCTGAAATCAGATGAAGAGGGAATGGTCAAAAAAAGTGTTTCAGGATCAGCTGTTATATTTCGAATAAATTAAATAAAATTCGAATAAAAAATAAAAAAAATAAATTCAAATTACATGAGAATATACTTGGTCATAATAAAAAGTAATTTACTTAGTAAGTACTGAATCTGAAATTATATTAATATAATCTATGTTAAATTATAATTTTTAGGTTGATTTAGAGTAACTAAAAACAGGTTAACTGGTATATTATAGATGAAAATTGGAGTTTAGAGCTGTATAATATCAATTTGTGTAAAACTGCGAGATCCTTCTGAAAAATATGAAGTAAATTAAAAACTTTCTTTTTATAACTTGGATTGGTTGATGAATTGAATTACATTAAATGAAAGTACACAAATACTGTCGGATACAACTACTTTAATTGAATTTGCTTTAGGATCAATTGTAACCCGATTACCTGAGTTAATGTGGACCAAGACTATTTCGAATAACCGAAAGACTCGGTTAAAGCGAAAACTGTAAAATAAATCGTGTAGATTTAAGTGTATATTTTAACACACTCTATGCAGATACACCACATGCAATTCATATTGTTATGATAATTGAAGAGTTCTTTTACTTAAATAAGTCCTTAATTGTTTTTTTTTTGTTTTACGTTATCTTGGCATTTTTCTACAGCAATGTTTCGCCATTTTTTTTAAGGATAACAGGATTGTTGGTGTCGCTTCTTCTTAATGTTTTATATATTCAATAGCACTTTAGATAGCTTTTAGTCCATCTGTATGGAAGATTTTCATATGTCGATTTTCATTGTAACTGTCTTCATCATCATCGCTAGATTCATTTTCCTTATTGACGATGATGATTATTTCATCTGTAATGTCTTGTTGTCCGTCAGCGTTTATCCAGTCACGTATATCCTCTTCGTAGACAGAATTTTTTTCGGTTGTTTGAAAAAAAATGGAAAATGTAGAACCAAAAAAAAAATTCTAGAAATGTTTGATAGCTCGGTTAAATCGGATAATCGGGGTTTTACTATATATTTACAATTGCGTTTTACAATTATTTAACGTGCGTAATTTCATTAAGAGCAATTAAATTTAGGCCAAACACACAATGCAATACTAAAATTTTAAAAATTCAAATATAATGACAACATCGACTTGCAGGCTTTTTTAAATGTTTTATTATGTGTTTGGTCTAAATTTTATGACTCCAAAGGCAATATATTAATTCTAATCGTCCGTACTTGCTGTTCATGAAGTGCATGAATTAGTCGACGAAGAACTTTACTTTGTATGATCTTATTAGCTCACTGCTGTCGTAAAAAAGCAAGTATTACCGAAGACTAACGGCATGTTGTTGGCCTGTAAATCTAAATTTTCCCGGTTCGACCCGACTGCTGGTTGAGGTATATTTTTTCTTTAATTTCATTTCTTTTTTGTTTTTGTTTTTTCTTTCTTTTTTTGTTTTTAATTTCTTTCTTTATAATAATTAGTTTTTTCCGTTTATATTGTGAATATTAGACAGAAAACCAATTTACGATTACAAGTAAATAAATAATATTCTCCTTAACTTTGGTTTTTTAATTAATTAGTTACTTAATTTACTAAACGGTTTTTTTTTCTTATCATTTTGTGGTGAAACTCTTACTGTCTGTATTTAAAGTTATTTCAGTTGTGGTTTTTTTTAAGAAAAATTATGTTTTTTAAATGTAATACTAACTAATAGAATTTTATTTTAAGGCTTTTTTTTGGCACAGTGCAATAGTTGAACAATTAGGATAGCTACATTTACGTAAGAGGAGCAATGCGTTTACTGCAGAAAAATTCAGTAAAAACTCCTAACCAATTGTTCATTAGTGAGTTAGTTTGCAATGACTTCAGGACGTTCTTCATCTCTTTGTACCGAAAAACAACTTGGACTGAATTTTTTTCCATTTCATGTTTTTCATGCTTTTCCAAACAAGAAATTTCTGATGGTTTCCAAATATGAAAAGAACTGCTCAGAAAAGAGAATATTATTGGTGATAGAGTAAGCCAAAGTAAAGCTTCTGATAGAAAAATATTAGGGGAATCAGATTAACGAGAAAACTAAAGTTGTTTTTCTATATAATAAAGAAAACATAAAATTCGGTAGGTAAGTATTACACTTAAAACTCTTACATAAAAACTTAATTTTTCCTAAAAAAAAGTACAAATGAAATAATTTTAAATGCAAATAGTAAAAGAGTTTCTCCGCAAAATGATAAAAAAAAACTAGTTAATTAAATATCTAATTAAATAAAAACCAACGTTATCGAGAATATAAGAATATTTGCATCTTATCATAAATTGGCTTTCTGTCTAATACACATAATATAAACGGAAAATACTAATTATCATAAAGAAAAAATGCAAAAAAAAAATATTAAAAATAATTACGTCTCACCGTGCAGTGGGAATCCAACCGGGGATCCATGGATTTTCAGACCATCAACATGCCATTAGTCCACTGTAACACTTTCTTTATTATGATAGCAGTCAGCTAATAATGTAATACTTAAAAATCGGTGAAATAACACCCAATATCTCGAAATCTATGGGGCGCTGGCCCCAAATCCTATATATATATATTTGTAAAGTACTTTTAATTTTAACCAGATTCATCTCCTCTCAAGTCATACTGTTGAAGAGATATCAAAGTGTGTTGAATAATAATATCACTCTGCCGGTTATTAACATTTTTCTAGTAAACAATTTTAAATTGTGTAAATTTGCTAAGTGAATTGTTACAAAGAAAAACGCTCATAGAGATTAAAATAAAAACAATTCACAATTCAAACCGTAGCATTTTTCGATTGCCAAATCTGTCAATCGTTCTCAGATGAACTGGAGAAGGCAAAGCAACCCATTATCATAGTGCTATCACCAGCCTCAATCATCAAAATAGAATTTATGCTGACCGAAAATGATTTATTAACTACTAATAAATATTCGTTAGCAAAAACCATTCTAAAAACAGATCACAGGTTGAAAAGAAAAGAAAAACTAACTTTTTAACTAAAATATGTGAGTTCCTAAAATTGTAATAATAAGAATGGTTACAAATATTGTAAGATACAATAAAATATAATTAAAAAGGCTAAAATAACAACATGTTTCATCGCCGTACGTTTAGGTTTTGGGTCAATACCAATTATAATTGAAATACATTGGGTTATTTATATATATAGCAGAAGAAACCACATATTCAAATTAGATTCAAGATTGTCGATTGGAGGGAAATGAAGATAAATCCATCCGATAAAGGTGGTGACAGCATGAAGTAGTAGAGGCACATCTAGACCGTTCTATCGTGAACTGAGTGTATGGCTTCTGACTCGATCTACTTGTAAGGAAAGGAGGAACTTGAACTCAGGAACTTGAATAACTTCAAGGCAAGAACTAAAAAGAAAAAAAAAAGAAAACACAAAAAAAAATACATAAAAAAATCAGATTTGAAAATTAAAATCAAAACCAAATAAAAGGAAACAAAAATCAATAAATTTGAATATTTAAAATTAAAATAATTTTCTGAGGGTTATCCTGGACGAGATGTGAATTTCGACCCCCCTTCCCGAATTTCAGTAGCTTCGTCCTGACAAATTCGAAAAAGGAAGGAAATAAAGTAAAACATCAGAAAAAGAAAAATTATTTTATTAATTTCTTCTCTTCCTTCATCTTGTTCTTTTTTTACTCTTTAGGTTGATGTCTTTTTTTCTTTTTTATTCAAGTATTGCATTCTTACTCAAGACACTATTTGCTGATGGCTAAAATAGAAATATTTTCATTGTATTAGTTGAGATATATCACTGATTCCTTGCATCTTCTAAAAATGTCGGAATGGAAGTGTTGGGCTGATGTCCTGTCATGAGGACGTGCTTAGTAGTGAAGTATGAAAGGTCTCTTTTTCTGATAGCTCTATCATGTTATGACATGTGGTTGTGGAGCGTTTGACCGCTGTCGCCAATATATCAGGAAGGATAATTAATGCATGGTATTGCATAGACGACGTTGCCTTAATTCTTATTTTCTATGATGAAATGAAATTTTGGGATTAGTGGATGAAGCTGCAACTCGAATATTCAAGTCTCTTAATAGGCGTACAAATTTTCCAAATTCTCATTAAAACTGATTGTAATTGCTGATTTTCTTTCCATTTTGACAAAGACGCTTAATATTACTTCCTAATCTCTGATTTTCCTAAAGTTACATTCTCTCCGTCAGTCGACACCTTAAACACTAAATGAAACCAACATATATTCATTTAAAATCACATAGAAATAAGTGTTTCCTCTGAAATCCTCTTGTAAAATTGTGGAATATTCCAAATTCTCATTAAAACTTATTGTAACTGCTGATTTTCTTTTCATTACCACAAAGACGCTTAAATTACTTTCCTAATCAACTACTTTCCTAAAGTTAGATTCTTTCCTGCAGTAGACACCCTAAAAACTAAATCAACAGATATTTATTTAAAATAACATAGAAATAAATTCTATTTTAGGAAATATATCGAATTCCTGCTCAACCAACAGCTTTGGGAGCGGTAGTCGGAATCAGTCAAAAACCTATGCTTTTAAAAAGAAATACCGTATATGCTCCAATAGAGGCCCCCGGCGTTTATTTGCAAAACTAGCCTCGGCTCCCGGCACTTAATAGAGACCGGCCATTATTAACAAAAACCTTCAGAACGCAATATTTTTACACATAAATACCGGCTAATATTACAAACAGCTACTTTATTTGAATGTCACTTGCTACCTAAGACTGTTAAGATAAATGGCAATGTCTTTCTGTACCTTTCGCTGCTATTCGTCGCATGAATCCTCAAAGACGGGCGGCCCCCTCACCGGAAAGTTCTTTCGCGTATTCCACAGCGCGAATCTTAAAGGCAATGTCAAATGACCGTTTCGGCGGCATTTTGTAAGGCAATATACCGTAATGTATTATGCACGACTATAAAGATACAGGTAGAATAAGAATATATACTTCTGGGTGTCCAAAAAATCAAAATAAATGTTGATAAAGGATGGGATCTCCTCCTCCTGTAGGCGGACGCTTAAACTAGTACCGTTAGGCAAATATCAAAGACCCGGCTATTATTCGAGACCGGCTACTATTTGGCCGTGTCCCCTCTGCAGCCCGGCGCTTATTAGAGACCGGCGACAATAAGAGCCTCGGCGTTTATTGGAGCATATACTTAAAAATGATACTCAAGTATTTCCTCTGAATTCCTCCTGGACAACTGTGGTAAATATCAAATTCTCTGTAAAATTGATTCCAACTGCTGATTTTTCTCTCGATTTACACAAAATCACTTAAAATTACCTCTTAACCACAGACTTTCCGAAAGTTACATTCTTTCCTACACTAGACACCTTAAAAACTAAGTGAAAGCAACAGATACTTATTCAAAATCACAAATTTATAAAGAAATAAGTTTTAATTTTGAAAATATATCGAATAAAGGAACAAGGGTGAATCTACAGAAAACCTGCAATTTCAGTCAAAAAATGTTGAGATTTTAAATTTCAAGATTTCCTTTTCAAACAAATTGAGATGACTGCTTTTGACGTTCTTACATCGCTGATATATGTGGTTCAGGTCAACGCATTTTGGTTATTTAAAAAAAAAAAAAAAAAAAAAAAAATGATGATAGGCTATGTCCACAGAAGTGACTTCTGTTAATAATGATGTCGAATTTTAATATAAATTATATTCGAAATAGTGAATTTACGTGGGAAAACTATGAAATAAATAAATAGAAGACTAATTTAGGAATTAAAAGAACTTTTTATTAAAAGAGGAATTCATGTACAATAAAAATGAATCAGACTGTCAATCTTAAACGTCTTTAAAAATGTAAATATATAATTACATTTATCATAAATTATATATATTTATATAATTATAAATATCTTTATTGGCATTTAACAAAGACTGGAAGTGAAAGACAAGTCTTCGTGAAAAACATAGTAGCCGCTGTTGTTGATGATCATCACTTTCACGGACCCCAAATGTCCACGGAAGTGATGTCCACGGAAGTGACGAAAACTTATGTTTCTTGACCCATGTGCTCATCATTTTCAGGTTAGGAACACGTATCATTCAGAAAATTAAATTTACCATATTTCAATTATCATGCCTAATAATTTAGGTTCTAAACAAACCTAATAATTATTATTAATAGTTTTTCCATAGAAAAATTAGGTTCTAAACAAGACCACAGAAGTGATAGGTTGAGCTGTGCAAACGACGAAAAATGAATAAAATGGTAATATTTTCCTGACAAATGTGCGACTCAGACGAATAAAATCACTTCCCAATTCAAAATCGCCGTGTAAACTTTTGTTTTTAAGTGGAATGGAAGACAACTAGAGCATCGGGTGGATTTTTTAGAAAGTTTAGGAATGTCCACAAAAGTGATGGCAAAACCTTGTGACAAGACTTGATTGCAAAAAAATTTTACTGATAATTCGAAAAAAAATTTCACTCAATATTATGTTAAATTTAAGTATTTTATGTTTTCACAATATATATATTATTTGAAAAATATTAAAAAATAAAGCAGTTTGGGTCATTAGAAGCTATCCAACTGTAGCTTGTGACAGTCCACGGAAGTGACGAATCACCATCTGTGGACAACTTTTTTTTTGGAAATTCCATAAAATTTAAAGAAAAAAATATACTAAACTATTGTATATTTTGTACTTCAATGTGTGATTTTGAAAATTGACAAATATTTTCAATCATTTTCAATGTATTGCTCTGTGACACGAACTACAGGTTTTCCGTAGATTCACCCACAAGCAACTTGTTTGGGAGGTAAGTGAAAATTTAGTTAAAAACCTGTGCTTCTAACAAAAAAAATACTTAAAAATAAAACATAGTTCCTTTTAATTGCAATTAAGTGTTTCCTCTGAATTCCTAATGGCCAGTTCTCGAATTCACCAAATTCTAATTAAAATTGATTGCAACTGCTGATTTTCTTTCGATTTCCACAAAAACACTTAAAATTACCTCCTAATCATAGACTTTTCATAAGTTACATTCTTTCCTATACTTTACACCCTAAAAACTAAATGAAAACAACACATATTTATTAAAAATCACTTAGAAATAAGTTTATTTTGGGAAATATATCGAAATCCTGCACAACCAACAGCTTTGGGAGGGAAGTGGGAATCAGTCAAAAACCTATTCTATTAAAAAGGAATATTGAAAAATGAAACGTAGTTCCTTTTTATTACAATTAAGTATTTCCTCTGAATTCCTCCTGGACACTTGAGGAATATACTAAAATCTCATTAAAACTGTTCGTACTTGCTCATTTTCTTTCGATTTCCATAAAAACATTGTAAATTACTTCCTAATTACTTCCTAATTTCTTGCTAATTTTCTTATGGGTAACATTCTTTCCTGCACCAGACACCTAAAAAGTAAATGAAACCAACAGATATTTAAAAAAAACTCTACTTACCTTATTATAGTATTTAAAATAGATTATTGATGTGTTTATTCATGGAACAACAAACAAATTGTATGATTCACGAGTTTTTAAAATTCGTTTAAGTTTCGGACCATTGATGCTTTTGTTATATTCATTCCACTCATGTTAATAAGAAGAGTTAAAGTTTTGAAAATTTGCAATTTGCAGTATTTTTAATAAATATATTTTAAATATTACAATGAGGAACGTGGAGTTTTTATAAATATATGCTGCGGTATTGTGCAGAAGGCATACTTGGTATAGCAAAGTAAAGAGAAATAGTAGTAAGAGGCAAATTAAAATCATAAAAAGATTTATTTGAGTGGACATTTAAAACTTAATAAGGCTTATGTACATTTTTCAAATTTCAATTCCTCTGAAATTGTTGTCTTCTAAGTTTAGTACACAGTTCATTAATCCTATAATGAATAATCAATAGTTCTGAATCTCATTAACAGTTCCGATATCACCTTGATATCACATAAACTAAATAGCATATATCACAAACTCTGTGATTTACTTGAAATTAATTCCTCAATTAATTTCTCTTTAATGCTAATTATTTACTAGGGCACGCTAATAATATTATAAGAATGAATGCTGAACCTCTCTATCTCAATTAAATAATAAATCACTATTTAATTTCACCGTTTCAGAAAACGCGATAGTTCGTTCCGTTATATCTCTATTTGAAATAACGTCTCACTGACTTTTATCTTTCGCCTGTGTGAATTCTAAAGCGCGTGAATGATGATGACTTTTATTCTATTCACCTGTGTAAATTATTCTTAATATAAGTAATGGCTAATCTCTTTCACTTGTGTGAATTATATCCGCTTACTATATTGAAATGGCTTTTACTATTAACACCTGTGTGAAATAATATTAACTTTATCCTCAATAATAAAGTTCACTAAATATATTTCAGCTCTCTATAATTAATGGCTTTTATATTTAAACACCTGTGTGAAATAATATTAACTTTATCCTCAATAATAAAGTTCTCCACTAAATCAGCTTTTCTCACTATCATTAATCGGTAATAATTCTGTCCGTGACCGCTTACACGTATTCCCTCCAAAATGGAATAAGAACTTATTACTTATAGTTCGATGTATTCTAACGGCTTTTCACCTTAGTGTATCCTTCCTAGTTGAATTCGTTCGGTCGGAATTCTCCCTTCAGTTTCCATCTATTAGGATCAACGTTGAATCCGGAACCTGCCTTCAGTTGACACAATTCGAATATGGCGCGTCTCACCTCGTCAGATGATTTCTTCTCCATTTGATACTCCCAGAATGCACTGGCACTTATCGTCTGCTATCGGTGGGAAAGCTTCAATTACTGACGGCGCTTTTATTTGGGCTGGTTTTAAGGCTTTTCACTTCGAGTGAAATATTTCTCTAGGATAATTCCTTTTCTTTCAACTACGGATAATTATTATTTCTAGTTCTTAATTACTATTATTTCAAGTTGCCATTATTAGAGTTAGAGCTCACATTCTTCTATCTACCCAGTTAGGTTCTAGTTTCGTCTGCTTCATTCTAGATTTAACTCAACTTAACGCTCTTTATGAGTCGTTCTTTTTCCATGTGACATCTAGACTTCTGAAGCTCATAGGTTCACTATTGGGGCTCGTGCTTTACGACTTTAGTGCTTCTAGTGTTCTGTTATTCAGTCTTTCCGCTAGTTTGTTTCACTAGTCTCCTTAGTTTTCACTAGGCTAGTAGTTCCATTAGTCTGAGAATGAGGCTGTGAGGCACCTTATATCTCTGCCGTCTCAATACGTAATTAACCTCATTTACATATTCAAATTTTATAATTGAATTTTCACGAGAGGAAAAAATTATAAAAATGAAATAAATTTCTTTTCAAGCTCTCTCGATAATTTATAATATAACTAATACTAATTAAATTATTTTTATAATAATTTAATATCTCAACAATATAATAATTTAGTAATGAAATGGAAGAGTTTACAGGAACAGATATTTACTCAAAATCAAATAGAAATGTTTTATTTTTGGAAATATTGTTATCTGCGCTTTTGTCCGCATCCCCCTTCTACAGAGTGAACGCGCTCAACCCAGCATCCCTACTCGTAGTGGACTCTTCCGTGAGTGAGAGGGAGGATGGATTCTGCTATATAACGCGGCGCAGAGAGAATCTAACCATTCAGTTCGTGGCAGGAGCCACACAGCCAGCCTCCAGATGAGAAAGAGAGAAGTCAGTTCGTGGCAGGAGCCACCCAGCAAGCCTCTAGCTGAGGAAGAGAGAAGGCATTTCGTGGTAGGAACCACCCAGCAGGTTTACAGCCGAGGAAGAGAGCATTAGTTCCTGACAGTAGCCACGCCAAGGCTTCCGGCTGAGGAAGAGAGAGACAGTTTTCGTTGGCATCAAGCCACATTGGTAACTACACGAACCTAGAGTGAAGCAGATAGCTTTTGGACATCATTCCAAGAAGGAAGCAGCTCCTTCTGAGTCCCGGGTTCCCTTCTCAAGTGGGTTTCGTGATGGTGGACGATCGGCGATGCGCAGGTTTTCTCGGGATTCTCTCATTTCCCCTGTGAGTCCCCCACCAAACTTAATCAGTCTTTCTCTCCGTTTGTCCTGCTTTCCGTGGGTTGGCACAATAGATCATACAGGTCGCAGTGCTTGGCTTTTCTGCCGCCCACATTCACTCCATGTAATAATAATAATAATAATAATAATAATAATAGTTCCTTTTTGTTACAATTAAGTGTTTCCTTTGAATTCCTCCAGGACAACTTAGGAATATTCAAAATTGTTAATAAAAACTGATTGCACCCTACTGATTTTCTTTCGATTTCAAGAAAAACATGTTAATTACTTCCTAATTACATTCTTTAACGTTAAGACTTTCTATAAGTTACATTCTTTTCTACACAATACAGCCTAAACATTAAATCAAACTAGTATATATTTTGTTCAAAATCACATAGAAATGCCAGTACAACCAAGAGCTTTGGGAAGTAAGTGGGTATTAATCAAAAGCCTATGATTTTAAAAAGAAATTCTTAAAAATGCAACGATTTTTTTTTTTACATTAAACAGGTTTCTCTGAATTCCACCTGGACAACTTAGGAGTATTCCAAATTCTTGTTAAACAGATTGCAACAGATGATTTTCTTTCGATTTCCACAAAAACACTTAAAATAACTTCCTAGTCAACGACTTTCCAAAAGTTACATTCTTTCCTACACTAGACAACCTAAAAACTAAATCAAACCAAAAGATACTTATTCAAAATCACATACAAACTCCTGCACAACCAAGAGCTTTGGGAGGTAATTGGGAATTAGTCAATAACCTATACTTTTAAAAAGAAATCCTTAAAACTGATATTTAGTTCCTTTTTCTCTCAAATAAGTCTTTCCTCTGAATTACAAAAGTAAAGTTCTTTATCGATTAATTCATGAACAGCAAGTATGGACGGTTAGGATTAATATTTTTCCTTTGGAATTATAAAAATTAGACCAAACACATAATAAAATACTTAATGAAGCCTGCAAAACAGATGTTGTGATTATATTTTTATATTTCAAATTTTAGTATTTAATTGTATGTATGACCTAAATTTAATTACTCTTAATGAAATTATGCACGTTAAATAATTGTAAAACGTAATTATACAGGGTGTTTATAAATGAATATCGGGGTTTTAACGCTTTGTAGTATTTATTTCGTGAAACTTACAATCAAAGTTAATAAATGAAATGAAAGAGCATCTCAAACAGTTTTGGTCTCAAAAAGACCTGTACGCATGCGCTAGAAAGCGTCAGTAGCAAACATAGCGACTAGTGAACGGGAAGCGTTTTGTGTTCTGCAGTTTGCAAAGACGAAATCTGTAGTTACTGTGCAACGTGCGTTCCGGAATAAGTTCAGATGTGATCCCCCAAGTGTACCCGAACGCTGGATTGGCCGCAAAGGGCCCACTGACAGAGCCCTTTCAATGGCCTCCACGCTCCCCCGATATGACGCCATGTGATTTCTACCTGTGGGGTTTCATAAAGGATCGTATGTATGTGCCTCCACTACCAGCTGATCTACCCGACCTAAGAAACAGGATTGCGACAGCTGTTGCAACAATAACCCCAGAAACACTAATCAACATTTGGGAAGAACTGAGCTATCGACTTGATGTGTGCCGTGTAACAAAAGATGCTCACATTGAACACTCGTAGGCTTCTAGGGAAAACTGTTTGAGATGCTCTTTCATTTCTTGTATTAACTTTGATTGTAAGTTTTACGCAATAAATACTACAAAGCGTTAAAACCCCGATATTCATTTATAAACACCCTGTATATTTCGTTTTGAAAATAAAGTAATCCAATGTAGTCATCCATCAAAAACTGAAGTTCTTACAAATGACCATAATGAAATTTCAACGACAGTATTTGGGTAGTTTCATTTAATGTAATTCAACTCATTAACCAATCCATATTATAAAAAGAAAGTTTTAAATTTACTCCATATTTTTCAGAAGGACCTCGCTGTCTAATACTAAGGAATATTATTTAGCTCTCAAAACTCCAAGATTCAACTATAATATACATGTTCACCTGCATTTAGTGACTCTAAATCAACTCAAAAATCATAACTTAACATAGATATATTAATACAATTTCAGCTTCAGTACTTACTAAGTAAACTCCTTTCTAGTATGTTCCAGGATATTCTGAAGTAATTTTAATTTAATTTAATTTATTCGATTTTCTTTTCTTTCTTTTTTTTTACAAATGCCCGGGCTCACAGCTTGATCAGCTTTCTTTCGGCTGCAACTAGGTGCGAGATATGATGCCTTTAACCGACGAATCGTTGTCCAGGGTACGCCAAGGAAGGGAGCATAAAGTGATAACCGCTGGAACGGATAGAAGGAGAAATAGAAAAAAAAAAAAAACATCCATGCTACGAGCGGGATTCGAACCTGGGTACCGGCACATTTGCCACAACGACAGACACCACGGCCACGCCGGCACGGCTATTTATTCGAAAATAACAGCTGATATTGAAAAACTTTTTTTTGTCTATTCTCTCTTCATTTGATTTCAGCCATCTTCAAGGGGAATAATGAAATCTGTTTTACAAAAGTTTATAATTGAACAGTAAAGAATTCATCTGCAAGAGTATAGAGTGCAAATAGGAATATTCGAACTTTCAGTCTCTTATTTCAAACACTTATATACGTCTTTACGTTATCATGGGGCAAAAATGGCACTTGTTACCACCATCAATGCTCCTCATTGTAACTATTTTCGTCTCCGTTTTACCCACATTTCAAAACCGACCCAATAATTTCTCTTGGAAATTTTGCTAAACGGATTTCTGTAATATTTGATACAATGTCTTTCAATAGTCCAAATAAAAAATGCCTAATCCAATCAAGGAAGAAGGATATCCATTATCTAGCCGCAGATATATCGTGTCATTTATCACCAATGATGTAGTTAGATGTTAAACTTTGGTAAAAAAAATTTGTGAAATGAAATGAAATCGAAATAGCAAAATGCCAAAGGGGAATTAGATTCTAAAAAAAAGAACAACATCTACAGTAATTAAATACAGGGGCCTAGTCGGAGAGGGGCCCCAAAAGCCAGCCTAGGGGGTCCACCAGCCAGCCACAGGGGCCCCATCCAGTCATGTATCCCCTTTGCAACGTTTTTTTTTTGTTTGTTGAATTGGAGATTCCGTTTTTGTTTTTTTTTTGTTTGTGGAATAATGGAACTCCCGCCCCGGGCCCCCAAAGGCGTTGCTACGCCACTGATTAAATGAAAAAGATTATTTTGTTATATTATGGACAGATTCCTGTAACAAAATCAGGATAAAGTGGCTAAAAATTATATTTAAAGTAATTTTTCATACTAGAAACACCAAACCAACAAATGTATCAAACCATTAATGACCACATCCCCAAACTAAACGAAATTGGCATGTGCTATCAATTAAGCTGCAGTTGCCCAAAAAAAAAATGATATTAAATTATCGAAAATTGTTGAAAGACCTCATAATAGCACAAAACAGCGTTTGAATATCACGAAAGCATCAAATCAGAGCGTCTATTGGTCAACCATGCATTCATGTGATATGAGAAATGTTATTGACGCAGACTCCTAAACTGTTAAAAACACTTAAAAAAAAAACCCTAATAAACTAACCTATTCTAGACCTATATATATAAAATGTGTAAACTGTAATTGAAATCCAGAGCTACCATTGGAGTAACCCTCAAGTTACCTTGCACCCTTTTATGAGCTGCATGATGCTGAAATGAGCCACAGAAGCCTTTCTGTTATAAGGGACATTTGACTGAAAATATATATAAAAAAAATGCTCCTTTAGTAAAGAAAAATGTTTATTTTATTATTTATTTAGTTTATTAGGTGTGTTTTTTAAGTGTTAGGAGTCTGCATCAATGTGCGTCGTACTGTGTATTTTTGCTTTTTTCTTTAATTAAAAAAAATACTTCTGATTAAAACACAATGATGAAATTTCATGTGGTTATTACCAGATACTAGAAGAGTAATTTTTGATTCAGTCCCTATTTGAGATATACCTGTTTGAAAATCGGCAATTTTGAACAAATTGCGATATTTCAAGGCATGTAAAACCTAAAGGTGGCATTTAAAAGGTTTCAAATTTTTTCTAAGTCTTCTTCTCTATTATATTTTTAAGAGGAAAAAACATTAAAGTTGTGTTTTAAATCCCTTCTTGGAAAAAAAATTCCCCAAATCTTCAATTTATTCTAATCGAAAACACATTTTTCTAGTTAAATTTTAGGTTATTCCTTACAACTTAACACATTTTTGATCAAAATATGATTTGTAGATGGTTTCATTTAGAATAAGATGATTTTTATTTCAAGTTAATATCTTAATAAACAAAAAAGTTATTTAACTTATCGCTAACCTCTGAAAACGCCAAAAACGACCCTCGTTTACAAAATGGCCGATAAACGCCAAAAAATTATTAATATTTTTTTTTAAAAAAATCGTTTTGTACTCCCAAATGTATATATAAACAGAAAATGTATAATCAAAAATAAAATAAAATATGTCAGCAACACTCATTGGTTGATTTCATATGGATTGACCCCAAACAACAAATATATCAAACCAATAATGAGCACATCCCCAAACCAAACGAAATTGGCATGGTCTATCAATTAAGATTCAGTGGCCAAAAAAAATAATATTAAATTATCAAAAATTATTTAAAAACCTCAAAATAGGACAAAACAGCGTTTGAATATCACGAAGGCATGAAATCAGGTTTCGTAGAGCATCTATTGGACAAACCATGCATACATGAGAAATGAGACAAATGTTAAACTCTTGGGTAGAAAAAGGACTGTAGGTTTAAATTACAATTAAATGACGCTTTTTCGATCAAAAAATGTGCTAACAGTACATGTCTTAACAAAGAAAAAATTCCAGTAAATATTTGGAATGAATTACTAATACTCGAATTAGATTTTGAATTTAATTGAATTTTTTTTGTGAAATAGAGATGTTGAAGGTCACATTTGTTTTGGCATGAAAGCAAATATACTATCTAAACAGAAATGAAGTGTAAGCGAGAAACGGGTCTTAGAGATGTAAATAATTTTTACTTGATATAATCAAAAAAAAAAAAATAGAAACCAAAATTCATAATATCATCCAGTGATCGATAAGCATTGGATTATGTCTGTCAATAGAGCTTAAATTTCTTCACAGGGACGCAAATATTTCTTTTCCGTTTAATTTACTTATTTTTTTTGTTAAACTTTATTTTTATTTTTATTCTAGATCCTAAGTTCATTAATTCATTGAGGAGATAAATTCTGAGAAACGACTCAAAAGGCATTGATTGCTTTCCTTTTACCCTTCAAGAGTTAATTAGTTTTTCTTTTCTTGTGGTAACCAAAGTGATGCGCATGGTTTTGTATTCCACATTTTGTTCTTATTAAAATTTGAGACCAATGTTCTAAATGACATCTCAAGACAGCCTGTTTCACGCTAATTTGGAGATCATTCGTTGGGAGTAATCAGAATGAATAAGCAGGTCAATGAACAATATGTTAGGTTTTAGATTTAAAACTTTTATTTAAAATAAACTATTTTAAACTAATTTCGGCAAAATACAGATAGACAACAACAACGTAACTGAAGATAAAAGAAGAACTTAATAACGAGAATTAACGTTTTTACTTAAATAATCCCACACTTACGTGCTGATTCACAAAGCCTCTTTTTATTCATTTAAATGCGCATTAGAAATTCATCGAAGCTTGCAGAGCCCAGCATGACTTTACCTTTTTTTTTATTATTAATATGTCTTATTGTTTCTATTTTAGATTTGCAGAGGTTCCATTTCTCTACCCATTGCCACATTTTGTTCTTGTTTTTTATTTTGTTTTGTTTTTTTTGATGGTGAGGGGTCTATATTTCGATCTTGATTAACTTATTCTTCCACTCGTTCGCCTTTTGCTTGTGAGTAGCTCTGGCTGAGGAGAGTTCAACATGCACGAAACGGCACTCTCAGAGTCTCAGCTCGAAATCAAAGAGCCTTCTTATTTCTAATATTTATACTTTAACAAATATTTTTAATAATTTACATGACTGGACAGAACAAATTTATTTTATATGTAGTGAAACTAATTTGAATTTCTATATGCTTTCTATAAAGTGTGTCCGGGAAGTTTCCGTACCCCTTAATAGCTAGACATATTTAAGAAAATATTAAGACATTAAATGTCCAATGCGTCTGTCTTCGTCATCGTGCAGTACACACAAGTTCATATGCCGCCACGTTCTAATTGACATTTTTTGTAGGTGTTTCAGTGTGATGCATCGACATGCTTCCTCAAATGCATTGTGAAATTCTTCATTTGTAGCATAACGACATTCAGACACTTAGGCCTTGATGACACAATGAGTTGTCAGGCGGCGTAAGGTCAGGACTTCGCGGTGGCCATTTCAATGAAGCTGGCGATGCTGGAGTAACGCGACAAAACTAACGTCCTGGAAAATGTTCAGGAAGAAACTTACACACAGTAATAGCGAAGTTAGCAGGTGTTCCGTTGTGCTTAAACCATACGCATTCTATGATACCTACGTATTCAAGCTGTGGGATTAATCATGTTTGTAACATGTGTAAATAAGTTTCGCCATTAACATGACCATCACAAAAATATGGTCCCTAACAAATGACGATATGTCATCGCATTCCATATCATTACGGATTTCTTTCCAATTCCAGACTGTAATGAGGGTTGTCTTTCGCCCAAAAGGCAATATTTCTGTTGCTTGAGCTGTGATAAATCTCACATTCATCCGAAAACAACACCTTACAAAGAAACAAAAACATTAGGAAATTGTACTAACAATGCACGACATGCTGTTACGCGCTGATCCCCGTCTCCATCTGATAACTCGTTGAAGAATGTCAGGCGAAACGGTGTGAATTTTCCAACACGTTTACATTCATTCCAGTTTCAACAATTGAAATAACATTCAATACTAAATATTTGTATAGTACCGGCGTGGTCTAGTGGATTAGAAGCCGGTCTTCCATGAGGCCGATACGTTGACACCTGGGTTCGAATCCCGGCCTCGGCTTTGATGTTTGCTTTCTTTCCCATGTTTGTCTCCTCCTTCTCTGTGCCCTTTTTCTTCATGTAACATCACCCCAGGCAGATTCCTTTAAGTTATTGGGGAACTCTTCATCCAGTCTTGGACTGCAACAAGAGGCCTTAAATAAAAAAAAAAATAGGGGTTAAGGGAACTTCCTTGGCATTTTCTATAAGAAGGCTTAAGAAAAATTTCATTATTTAAAAAGTAATGTCGAACAATTTATTGACGTAATTACATTATATAACTATAACATAAATTACTTTTTTTGATGTAATTGATGTAATTATCTCAGAAAATTATCGCCAGTTAATAGAGGCGTTACTAAGAAACTACACAACAATGGCCTGCCGTATGTCACTCAAAATCCACTTCCTACATTCATATTAGGACTTCTTTCTTGAGAACTTGAGGGCTGTAAGTGATGAGCAAGGAGAGCGATTTCACCAAAATATTGCTAGAATGGAGCAACGATATCAAGGAAGGTGGGATCCAGCGATGATGGGCGATTATTGCTGGTTTTTAAAAAGAGAAGATTCAAGTTCTCATAAAAAAAAGATGGTTTGTTATACATTTTTCTATTTTATTTCATAAAGAGTGGCTTTTTTATATATTTTAACAGCTGGTAAAGTATTTATTTATTAGTTTAATCATTGCTAAGCTGCCCCTGAAAATTTCACACAGAAAATGAGAACAAAATAGTGCTTAATAGATCAAAAAATCCTTATTTTTCAATGTATCAAGTAAATATCTATAACACAAAAACGTTTTGTGTTACGAACTTTTCGTTGGCATTTTCTTGGTCAGCGCATGAAAATTAATTAAGATCAAATTTGTTGAGTAATGTAATAATCCTCATCACGACACAACAACTAGACACATTCGTCAAATTCAAATACCGTATTTACTCGCATAATTTCCCCCATCGCGTATTTTCCCCACTCCAGTTTTTGTGGATTACAAAATTAAATTTTTATTTTTATCGCTTAATTTCCCCACCTCTACTTCAACGCGTTTCCAACATGACCTTGACTGGCGGTCAACTCACGACGACGCGACAATGTACCGTTACTATCGCATTTCTCTATCCCACGCTACTTTAGGGGAAGATTCTCCCCCCACCCCGGTCAGTATAAGAGCAGACTCCTTCTAAATCAGTACAACAATTTCGAGTGTTTTGCGAAAACGTGAATTTCGCGAATAAAGTTAAGTTCTCTATTAGCAGGCAGCTGATGCTGACGTCATGCGGTGAGCAGCTATAAAGATGGCGGGCTGCGCTGCGTGAGTTACGAAATTACGTCATAGTCGCACACACACTTCCGTGCATGCCTATTGCTTAACTGTACTTTGAAGAGATGTGATTTCTTATATTTTAAATGCTGCGTGTTAATAAAATTGTTGTTAATTACATTTCTTGCTTTAAAAATCAATATTTAACATGGTTTTCCTTACACTTTCACCATATTTTTTTTCCTCAAATTGAAAAACATCGCGTAATTTCCCAACCCCCCTTTTTTTTGTCAAAATATTGAGGAAAAAAAAGGGGAAATTATGCGAGTAAATACGGTATTTCGCAAAGACAACACTTCCTTCCGCTGCACATTACTACCGAGAAAAGCCGCAAGGCACCATCATACATATCTGCAAATATCCTCATCTAATTCTTAATTATATATACAGAATTCTTATGAGGCAAGGCACCATTTGCTTTCCTCATCCATCTCTTACAAACACAATCAGTCCAGTTCCCTGCCAAATACTGCTATGGATGGGTAGAAAGAAGAATGCTAGCATTAATAATGTTATGATTTTCAACAGTTCTGAAACTGCAAGAAAGCACTGTGTATATGGGAAGAAAGTTGTTCGTTGAAGTTCAAACGTACGTGGTTTCAGCAGAGTAAGATCTCTTAAGTCCTCGCGCTCAAAGATGAATCTCCCAGAATACAAAGCAGATTATCGATTGTCCTTTCCTGTCGCTTCGCTAACATTGAAATAGGAGAAGCGACCTCTTCTATATCAATGTTAGCGATGGGCCAGGAATGGACAATCTATAATCTGCTTTGCATTCAGGGAGATTCATCTTTGAGCGTGAGGACTTCAGGTGATCTGAAAATTGAAGAACTAAACTGTTCGTAACTGACAGGAAAGAAGGAAAAAACAATGAAACCTAACAAGAGATGGAAAGAACGAGGAAATATAGACATCCGTAGTAAAAAGTATATAATTTGAAAAATTATATTATTACATATTAATAAATAATAGTGACAAATTATGAGAAATAAAAAAAATTAAAAAACGGAATATGTTTAATAGGAAGTGGTAAGAAACTTAAGAAAGATAGTAAAGACTAAACAAGAGTTTAATAAAATTTACAAAAAATTTTTTTTTAAAAACAACGCTTTTATTTAAACTGCACTGAAAAGAACATTTTGCGTATAAAATTTAAGAAATGTGACGAAAAATCAAAGCTTGGGGAGCTCATAGCAAATGTAGAAATGATGCTATAAATAAATGCTATTAGTAAAGTATCATTTTTCTCTACACTCTTTAAGTATTATACAATATTACTAATATTTACTTTCTTACTTGAAATTCGAAACACATTAGTTTCTAAATATAGAACAAATTCCTAAGATCAAAATATTATTTAGACTTAAGAAATATGTTAAAAAGTAATAATTAAATGAATTGTGAAATTTTAAAATCATTAGATTAAACTATTACTTCTTAAACAAAATGTAGAAAAAAAAAGTAACAACAAGTTTTTCTAAATTGAGATTTCATATCAATGAAATTAAATACAAACTGTCTTTATGTTTTGCTAATTAGAAGTAATGCAACTAATAAAGGTATTAACTTTCTCTGCACTCATACTATTATGTAATATTACTGATTCTTACCTACTTACTTACTTGAAATATTCGCTAAGAGCTTCACACGCTTTTGTTTTTAGTCCCACGTTTTAAATTTAATACATTGCAGAAAAAACATTATTTTCTACTTTTAAGTGCAGTTTAGATAAAAGCATGGTTTTAAAAATTTTCTTTTATAATTTTACTATTTCTGTTTTCATTGAATTTATCATGATACTAATTATTATTTAGATTGTTTAAACATGATTTTTAAGCGATTGTTTCTTTGTCTTATTTTTCTTATATCTTTGATATAATTTATCTTTTTCTTTATTATGTCTAAATAAATTATCAGTCATCCAGTGTTTTTTATATATTTTTTAAATTTTTAAAGGGAGTGATTTCATTGTTGTCGATTTATTTTTATCGTGTTAATCATTTGAATATTTATTAATTTTTTATTCATGAATGCATTTCATTTATTAGTTAGTAATTTGGTTGGGTTGTGAATGTCGTATAGCATTATTTTACTTCGTTTGTACTTGTATATTTTAGAAAACGAAAATCTTGTAAAAAATTTTCTTCTCAAATTTTTTAATGCACCAAAGTAAATAAGGATTCTCGCACCCCAAGTTACCATTCTGGGAATCTGCGACAGGTGTTTCAGCCTTGTTAGGCTATTACTGTCAGTTTTACCCATAATGATAACTCAAAAATTGTATATTCTTTAAGAAATTTGATTCATTTTTTTTCTTTGATTTGAGTTATTATATTTAATAATTTGATTATTATTTTGAAAATTCTTGACAGAATTATTAACTTGAATTACTAACATGAATCTATCTGAGATATCATTTTGAATTACACTGCCAATACTTTTAGTATTACAGTAAAACCCCGGTCAACCAAACTAAAGAGGGGGGGGGAGATGTTTCGCATAAAAATTTTTTCGATTAAGCCATCAACATCGAATACACCTACAGTATTTTATATTGTAATTACAGTATATATTTTTGAAAATCTCTCTGTATACTACACATATATTCTTTATTAAAGTTAAAATTGTGGGCCCGGTAGCCGAGTGGGTAAGGGCACTTGGCTGCGGGTTGGAAGTAGCGGGTTCGATTCTCGGCCTCGGCGGAGGACGGGAATTTTTCCACGCTTCTTTCTCCTCCAAACGCGCTCTAGGCTCTACCCAGCCCTCTATAGAATTGGTACCGAGTATCTTTCCCGGGAGTTAAAGGCGGGCGAGCGACGGGCCGACCCCCCGTCCTCAACTTTGTCCCGTAAGTTCTGAACACTGGAGCCTACCCTCCAGTTGCATTGCGCGGTCCTCTAGGCCTGATCGCAACTTTAACTTTAAAGTTAAAATTACGTTTTTAGGATTACAGAAGGCTACATCAAATACAATATTCTATACTTAATAGTTTGTAGTATATGAATTACTCATTTAAAAAAGTTTTGTTTGTTTGTTTATTGCGTCCCAATGTTTTCGAACAACGATGTTCCGCCATCTTTTCGATTTTCGGAGACGTTTCGAATAACCAGGGTTTCGGTTGATCCGAGATCGGTTAACCGGGGTTTCACTGTAATTGCTTTTCCAAAACAATCATCAATACAGGTTTTTGAACGAGATATATTTGTTTTAGCCTCGCTAGTAACATCATAGATGAAAATATTCATTCCAGGTTATGATACAATTTTACATGGGTAGGGAACGCACCGAAGCATCAGTGTTCCAGGGAGCTCTAGTTTCCCACGAGGGCGAACACGTACTGAGGTAGTTTCCCGTTTTCCTTCCTAACGACGCCATGAAGGAATGACGCCAGACCGAAGAAAAAAAGCGGACAAACGCAGGAAAGGAAATATGAAACATCCACGCTCTCGACCGAGTTTTGAAACCGGGTACCGGCACACCGGCCTCATGGCAGATCTCCACCTTAGACCACACGATCACGCCAGCAAGGCGTAACGCACATTAAAAATTAAGAAAATGAATGTGTTTATGCATTTTTATGCTCTTTTTATTCATTTAAATGCGCATTAGAAATTCATTGAAGCTTGCAGAGCCCAGCACATAACTTTTCTTTTTCTTTATTATTAATGTGTATTATTGTTTTTATTTTAGATTTGCAGAGGTTCCATTTGTCTACCCATTGAAGAAACTTACACACAGTAACAGCGAAGTCAGCAGGTGCCCCGTTCTGCTTAAGCCATACGCGTTCTATGATACCTACGTTTTCATGCTGTGGATTAATCATGTAACATGTGTAAATAAGTTTCGCCATTAACATGACCATCACAAAAATATGGTCCCAACAAATGACGTGATGTCATCGCATTCCATATCATTACGGATTTCTTTCCAATTCCAGACTGTAATGAGGGTTGTCTTTCGCCCAAAAGGCAATATTTCTGTTGCTTGAGCTGTGATAAATCTCACATTCATCCGAAAACAACACTTTACAAAGAAACAAAACATTAGGGAATTGTACTAACAATGCACGACATGCTGTTACGCGCTGATCCCCGTCTCCATCTGATAACTCGTTGAAGAATGTCAGGCGAAACGGGGTGAATTTTCCAACACGATTACATACATTCCAGTTTCAACAATTGAAATAACATACAATATTAAATATTTACATTTATTACTGTATAATAGAAGATACATAGTACCGGCATGATCTAGTGGATTAGAAGCCGGTCTTCCATGAAGCCAATAAGTCGGCACCTGGGTTCGAATCCCGGCGTCGGCTTTGATGTTTGCTTTCTTTCCTATGTTTGTCTCCTCCTTCTCTGTTCCCTTTCTCTTTATGTAACATCACCCCAGTCAGATTCCCTTAACTTATTGGGAACCCTTCATCCAGCCTTGGACTGCAACAAGAGGCCCTAAATTAAAAAAAATAGGGGTTAAGGGAACTTCCTGGGCATTTTGATGTGATTATCATAGCAAAAGTTAATGTAATAATGTAAATAGAAAATTATCGCCAGTTAACAGAGGCGTTACGGTACTAAGAAACTACAAAACAATGGGCTGCCGTATGTTACTCAAAATCCACTTCCTACATTTATATTCGGACTTCTTTCCTTAGAACTTGAGGGCTGTAAGTGATGAGCAGGGAGAGTGATTTCACCAAAATATTGCTAGAAATGAGCAACGATATCAAAGAAGATGGGATTCAGCGATGATGGGCGATTGTTGCTGGTTTTTAAAAAGGGAAGATTCAAATTCTCATAAAAAAAAGAAGGTTTGTTATATTTTACATTTTTCTATTTTATAGCATAAAAAGTGTTTTTTTTATATGTTTTAACTGCTGGTAAGGTATTTATTTATTAGTTTAATCTTAGCTAAGCTGCCCTTGAAAATTTCACACAGAAAATGAGAACAAAATATTCCTTAATAGATCAAAAATCCTTATTTTTCAATGTCTCAAGTAACTATTTCTAACACAAAAACGTTATGTGTTACGAACTTTTTATTGGCATTTTCTTGGTCAGTGCATTAAAATTAAATAAGATCAACCTATTTCATTCACGTTATGAAACAAAAGTTCAAATTTGTTGAGTAGTGTAATAATCCACATCACGACAAAACAACTAGAAAAATTCGCCAAATTCAAATATTTCGCAAAGATAACACTTCCTTCCGCTGCACATTACTATCGAGACCAGCCGCAAGGCACCGTCATCCATATCTACAAAAATCCACATCTAATTCTTAATTATATATACAGAATTCTTATGAGGCAAGTCAACATTGGCTTTGCTCATCCATCTCTTACAAACACAATCTGTCCAGTTCCCTGCCAAATACTGCTATGGATGGGTAGAAAGAAGAATGCTAGCACTAATAATGTTATGATTTTCAATAGTTCAGAAAGTGCAAGAAAGCACTGTGTATATGGGAACAAAGTTGTTCGTTGAAGTTCAAACATACGTGGTTTCAGCAGAGTAAGATTTCTAAAGTCCTCGCGCTCAAAGATGAATAGCCCAGAATATAAAGCAGATTATCGATTGTCCTTTCCTGTCGCTTCGCTAACATTGAAATAGGAGAAGCGACCTTTTCTATTTCAATGTTAGCGATGGGCCAGGAATGGACAATCTATAATATGCTTTGCATTCAGGGAGATTCATCTTTGAGCGTGAGGACTTTAGGTGATCTGAAAATTGAAGAACTAAACTGTTCGAAACTGACAGGAAAGAAGGAAAAAACAATGAAACCTAACAAGAGATGGAAAGAACGAGGAAATATATACATCCATAGTAAAAAGCATATAATAATAAATAATAGTGACAATTTATCAGAAATAAAAAAAAAATATGAAATATGTTAATTTGAAGTGTTAAGATAGTAAAGACTAAACAAGAGTTTAATAAAATTTACAGGAAAAAAATATCTTTTAAAAACAACGCTTTTATTTAAACTGCACTAAAAAGAATATTTTGTGTATAAAATTTAAGACATGTGATGAAAAATAAAAGCTTGGGGACCTCATAGCAAATGTAGAATAGATGCTATCAATAAATGCTATTAGTTAAGTACAGTATCATTTTTCTCTACACTCTTTAAGTATTACACAATATTACTAATATTTACTTTCTTACTTGAAATTCGAAATACATTAGTTTCTAAATATAGAACAAATTCCTAAGATCAAAATATTATTTAGACTTGAGAAATATGTTAAAAAGTAATAATTAAATGAATTGTGAAATTTTAAAATCATTAGATTAAACTATTACTTCTTAAACAAAATATAGAAAAATAAAGGTAACAACAAAGTTTTCTAAATTTAGATTACATATCAATGAAATTAAGTAAAAACTGTATTAATGTTTTGCTAATTAGAAGTAAGGCTACTAATAAAGGTATTAACTTTCTCTGCACTCTTACTATTACGTAATATTACTGATTCTTACCTACCGGTACTTACTTTCTTTAAATATTCGCTAAGAGTGTCACACGTTTGTTTTTAGTCCTATTTTTAAATTTTATACATTGCAGAAAAAAAATTATTTTCTACTTTTAAGGGCAGTTTAGATAAAAGCGTGGTTTTAAAAATTTTCTTTTATAATTTTGCCATTTCAGTTTTCATTGAATTTATCATAATACTAGGTATTATTTAGATTGTTTAAACATGATTTTTGAGTGATTGTTTCTTCGTCTTGTTGTTTTATATCATTGATATAATTTATCTTTTCCTTTATTATGTCTAAATAAATTATCAGTCATCCAGTGTTTTTTATATATTTTTTAAATTTTTAAAGGGAGAGATTTCTTTGTTGTCGATTTATTTTTATCATGTTAATCATTTCAATATTTATTTATTTTTTTTATTCATGAATGCATTTTCTTTATTAGTTAGTAATTTGTTTGGGTGTGAATGTAGTATAGCATTATTATATTGTGTTAGTAATTGTATATTTTTTAAGAAATTTGATTCATTTTTTTAATTGATTTAAGTTATTATATTTAATAATTTGATTATTATTTTGAGAATTCTTGACAGAATTATTAACTTGAATTAAGATCATCAATCTATCTGAGATATTATTTTGAATTACACTGCCAATACTGCCCCGGTCAACCGAACTAAAGTGGTGGGAGACGTTTCTCGGTTGAGCCATCAACATCGAATACACCTACAGTATTTTGTATTGTAATTACAGTATGTATTTCTAAAAATCTCTTTGTATGCTACACATATGTTCTTTATCAAAGTTAAAATTACATTTTTAGGATTACAGTAGGCTACATCAATATGCAATATTCTGTACTTAATAGTTTGTAGCATATGAATTACTCATTTAAAAAACTTTTATTTGTTTGTTTTTTGCGTCCCAACGTTTTCGAGCAACGATGTTCCGCCATCTTTTTGATTTTTGGAGAGGTTTCGAATAACCAGGGTTTCGATTGACCCGAGATCGGTTAACCGGGATTTCACTGTAATTGCTTTTCTAAAACAATCATCAATACAGGTTTTTGAACGAGATATATTTGTTTTAGCCTCGCTAGTAACATCGTGGATGTAAATCTTCATTCCAGGTCGTGATACAATTTTACATGGGTACGGAACGCACCGAAGTGGGAGCTTCGAGTCGAAGCATCAGTGTTCCAGGGAGCGCTAGTTTCCCACGAGGGCGAACACGTAGCAGACTCCCGAGAATTTCTAGGGAAAGATACTGAGGTGGTTTCCCGTTTGCCTTCCTCACGACGCCATTAAGGAATGACGTCAGATCGAAGAAAAAAAGCATAGAAACACAGGAAAAGAAATAAGAAACATCCATACCCAGGTACCGGAACACCGGGATCATGGTAGATCACCGCCTTAGACAACACGATCACGCCGGCAGGACATATTTTATGTTTACGTAACTCTTCGGATAATTTTTTCAATGAAGCCATGAACATCTAATACTCCTACAGTATTTTTGCATTGTAATTATACTACGTATGTTTGAAAGGTTTTGAATTGAAAAAATCTCTTTGTATGGTACACATATGTTCTTCATCAAAGTTAAAATTGCATTTTTAGGATTACAGTAGGCTACATCAATATACAATACTCTGTACTTAATAATTTGTATCATATGAATTTCTTATCTAAAAAAACTCAGTAATTTTGGTTTGATTCTTGCGGCCCTCCCAACGTTTTCGAGTTACGATATCCCGCCATCATTTCGATTATCGATTTCCGGAGGCGTTTCGATTAATCCGGGTTTCGGTTGACCCGAGATCGGTTAACCGGGATTTTACTGTATTTGCTTTTGCAAAACAATCATCAATACAGGTTTTTGAATGATATATATTTGTTTTAGCGTTTCTAGTAAAATCGTAGATGTAATTCTTCATTCCAAGTTATGATACAACTTTACATAATTCTGTATTAATTGGTTATCTGTATTATTTAATAAATTAATCTTGATATCACTTATTGATAATGCTTGATGTTTGTTGTTAACTTTCTTGTCTAGTTTTTTTAATAATTCGATAATAAAGTCGTTTCTGTTATTTGGATGGTCTATAAATTGCTATTATTTTAGTTTTTATGTCTTCTTTTTTATATAAATATGATACTTTTTTTTTAAAGTTCAGAAAGGATTTTTATTAACTTCCGCTAAGATAAATACATCAATTACATCAAAAAAAGTAATTTATATTGTAACTACATAATGTAATTACGTCAAGAAATTGTTCGATGCTTCTTATAGAAAATGGCCGGAACTTTCCCTTATCCCCTATTTTTTTTTATTGAAGGCCTCTTGTTGCAGTCCAAGGCGGGATGAATGCAGTCCAAACATCAAAGCTGACGCCGGGATTCCAACCCAGGTGCTGACGTATCGGCCTAATGGAAGTCCGCCTTCTAATCCACTAGACCATGCTGGTACGATGTACCCCTTATTATTTAGTAAATAAATGTAAATATTCAGTATTCAAAGTTATTTCAATTTTTCCAACTGCAATGCATGTGTTCGTGATGGAAAATTCACACCGTTTCGCCCGACATTCTTCGACGAGTTATCTGATGGAGACGGGGATCAAATAACAAACTCTCAAAGGGTAAAACCAAACAATCAATATCTTTTGAGCCGTTTCTCAGAATTAATCTCCTCATTGAATTAATGAACTTAGAATCTAGAATAAAAATAAAAATAAAGTTTATTAGAATCTAATAAAAAGTAAAAAAAATAAGTAAATCAAACTAAAACAAAATATTTGCGTCCTCGTGAAGAAATTTCAGCTCTATTGACAGTCAGGATCCAATGGTTATCGATCACTGGATTATATTGTAAATTTCAGTTTCTGTTTTTCCTGTTTCTTTTTTTTTTTTTTTTTTTTAATTACATCTAGTAAAAAATTATTTGATAATCAATATTATTGCGATGCTTAGGCTTCATTTCTGTTTAGATAGTGTATTTGTTTTCATGTCAAAACAAATGTGGTCTTCAACATCTTTATTTCACAATAAAGAAATTCAATGAAATTCAAAATGTAATTCGAGTGTTAGTATATTATTCCAAATATTTACTGCAATTTTTTCTTTGGAATCTCATAATCTGTAAGCACACTATTTTGATCCAGAAAGCGCCATTTAATTGTAATTTAAACCTATAGTAATTTTTCTTTCCAAGAATTTTTTTAATATTCCTCATGTCACATGTATGCATGGTTTGTCCAATTGATGGTGATATTCAAACGCTGTTTTGTGCTGTTAAGAGAATTTAAAATAATTTTTGATAATTTACTATCATTTTTATTTAATTTTTTTATTTATTTTTATTGCAGTTTAATTTGATTTTGTTATAGGAATGTGTCCATATTACAGCAAAATAATCTTTTTCATTTAATTACTATAGGTGTTGTTCTTCTGTTTCTAGAATCTAATTCCACTTTCACATTTTGCTATTTCGATTTCATTTCATTTCACCAAAAATTGTTACCCAAAAAAATTGTACCAAAGTTTAACATCTAACCACATCATTGGTGATAAATGACACGATATATCTGTTGCTAGATAATGGATATCCTTCTTTCTTGATTGGAAGTGTTACTTTTAATTTGGAGCATTGATAGACATTGTGTCAAATATTATAGAAATCAGTTTAGCAAAATTATTAAGTCCGTTTTGAAGTGTGGGTAAAACGGAGACGAAAATAGATACAATTAACAGCAAAAGGAAATATATTTACAAATGTACGTTACAATTATTTAACGTGCGTAATTTCATTAAAAGTAATTAAATTTAGGCCAAACACACAATGAAATACTAAAATTTTAAAAATTCAAATATTATGACAACATCGACTTGCAGGCTTTATTAAATGTTTTATTATGTGTTTGGTCTAAATTTTATAACTCCAAAGGAAATATATTAATTCTAATCGTCAATACTTGCTGTTCATGAAGTGCATGAATTAATGGATGAAGAACTTTTCTTTGTATGATCTTATTAGCTCAATGCTGTCGTAAAAAAGCAAGTATTACCGTAGACTAACGGCATGTTGTTGGCCTGTAAATCTAAATATCCCCGGTTCGACCCCACTGCTGGTTGAGGTATATTTTTTCTTTAATTTCATTTCTTTTTTGCTTTTGTTTTTACTTTCTTTTTGTTGCTTTTTTTCTTTATGATAATTACTTTTTTCCGTTTATAATGTGAATAATAGACAGAAAACCAATTTACGATTACAAGTAAATAAATAATATTCTCCTTATCTTTGGTTTTTAATTAAATAGTCACTTAATTAACTAAACGTTTTTTTTTTCCTTATCATTTCGTGGTGAAACTCTTACTGTCTGTATTTAAAATTATTTCAGTTGTGCTTTTTTTTTTTAGGAAAAATTATGTTTTTTAAATGTAATACTTAACTAACAGAATTTTATTTTAAGGCTTTTTTTTGCACTGTTCAATAGTTGAACAATTAGGATAGCTACATTTACGTAAGAGGGGTAATGCGTTTACAGCAGAAAATTTCAGTAAAGACACCTAATCAACTGTTCAGTAGTGAGTTAGTTTTCAATGACTTCTTCAGCAGGTTCTTCATCTCTTTGTACTGAAAAACATGAAATGAAAAAAGTTTAGTCCAAGTTATGCTTTTCCATATAAGAAATTTCTGATGGGTTTCCAAATATGCAAAGAACTGCTGAGAAAAGAGAATATTATTGGTGATAGAGTAAAGCCAAAGTAAAGCTTCTGATAGAAAAATATTTGGGGAATCAAATTAACGAGAATACTAACTTTGTTTTTTTTTTTATAAAAAATTCGGTAGGTAAGTATTACACTTAAAACTCTTACATAAAAATTTAATTTTTCCTAAAAAAAAAGTAGAAGTGAAATTATTTTAAATATAAACAATAAAAGAGTTTCACCACAAGATGATAAAAAAAAAAATTAGTTAATTTTTTTTTATTATTATTATTAATAATTTTTTGTTATACAAAGCCAGTCCTACTAGGTGACATAAAAGCACCTTTATTGGAGGTGCTGGTATTGATTCTATAAATTTTATAACAAGAGTTTCACAAGAAATTCAAATTAAATCATAATAAATACAGATTATTGCAAATATTACAAATATAACTTAAAGAATTATGCTTATTATGATGAGTTATTTCATTATAATAAATTATATTACATAGCCGTAAATAAGTTATTTAAAATAAGAAGGTTTTTTTTTTTTTTTTTTTTTTTTTTTTTTTTTTTTTTTTTTTTTTTGAATGAAGAAAATTTAACTATAATTTTTATTTTAAGAGTAATATTTATTATATTTAAAATGAAATTTTTCAAGAATATTATTAATAAATCTATTTTAATTCTTAATCCAAAGTTTTTTTTATTTAATTAATCCATTTAATCTTACCAGTTATAATTTTTTTTATTACAATATTTTTTAATGTAGAAATTATTAGTATAAATGTCTAATTCATTCATTTCTTCCATTTTTTTTTTTAATGCATTAAAGATTTTTTAAGTTTTTTTCAGTATCAATACGTACTATCTTTGCTGTTTCATTTTTTCTTATGAATATTCTTTGATTTCTTATCCAAGTAAACTGATATCCTTTTTCTTTTGCTATTTGTTTGGTTTTCCAAAATACTTTCTTTTCCTGGAGAGATTTTCGTTTTCGAATATCTTTTTTGAGTTATTGTTATTGTAAATTTCATCATTTGTCAAGTGTTTCTTTTTCTTCATATATTCTAACCACTTATTTCTAGCTTTTTGAGTGACAAACTTTACAATTATAGGTCTAGGTTTACTTTTATTGAGTGATTGATATCTGTGAAAAATATTAAATATCTTTTAGAGTATCCGTTACATTAAGTTTTTCTGCTATTTTTTCTATCACTTCCGTTAAATTTTCATTCTGTAATTCGACTAGTTCATTATTTTCCAAATTGCTTTTTCTGCCTTGGTTTTCCAATTGGTCGAGCTGTTCTTGTAAAATGTCTATAGTCTCTTTGTTTTGTTGATTCTCCTTTTTAATAATAGTTAACTGTTCACTTATTTTCTTTATATTGTTTTCATTAGCTGTTAGTTTTTCCATTATTTCTTGATTTTGTGAGTTTATGTTATACTAAATTATATATTAATTTTTTATTTAATGAAAAGATTCTTTAATTCCTTTTATTTCAAGTAGAATGATACGGGCCATTTCCATTGTACAATATGAGTCTGGTTGCTCCATTTTTGCAAAATCAGGAATATCAGTTAGATCCTGAATTTTCTGAGTTATTTTATTTTCTTCTTGGTTAAGAACTTGTTGGTTTATTGTTCTAGTTGTAATATTTCTGCACCGTAGACATTTCCAATTTCGTAGTGCTTTGGAATTTGTTTTGTGATGTTGGATTCACTATCAACGCACTTACGGTGTAATTCATGGCCACATCCACTGCACCGTATTTTTTCAAAATTCATTAATTTTTTTACATTTCTGACAGTTAATATTAAATTTGCTATAATCACTCATCTTGTATTCTTTAAGTTTCCAGTTGTGAATGTTGTAACTATAATAATTATTACTTACAAATTTTTTGTTGTCGGGAGCGAATTCTCCGTGCGTGTGTTCTCACCTACGCATGCGCCCTCTTTTAATTAAATATCTAATTAATTAAAAACCAAGGTTAACAAGAATATAATATTTACATCTAATCGTAAATTGTTTTCTGTCTAACATATATATTATAAACGGAAAAAACTAATTATCATAAAGAAAAAAGGCAAAAAAAATATTAATAATAATTACATCTTACCCTGCAGTGGGGATCCAATCGGGGAACCATGAATTTTCAGGCCAGCAACATGCCGTTAGTCCACGGTAACACTTGCTTTCTTTTGATAGCAGTCAGCTAATAATGTTATACTTGAAAATCGATGAAATAACGCCGAATATCTCGAAATCTATGGGGCGTTGGCCTCGAAACTATATATATTTGTAAAGTACTTGTAATTCTAACCAGATTCTTCTCCTCTGAAGTGATACTGTTGAAGAGATATCAAAGTGTGTTTAGTTGAATAATACCACTCATCCGGTTATTAACATTTTTCTAGTAAACAATTTTTTAAATTGTGTAAAATTGCGACTTAAATAATTGCAATGAAAAACGCATGTACAGATTAAAATATAAACAATTCAAAATTTAAACTGTAACATTTTTCGATTACCAAATGTGTCAATCGTTCTCAGACGCACTGGAGAAGGCAAAGCTAAGCAACCCATTATCAAAGTGCTGTAACCACCATTAATCATCAAAATAGAATTTATGCTGACCGAAAATTATTTATTAACAACTAATAAATCATTCATTGGCAAAAACCATTCTAAAAACAGATGACAGATAAGAAAAGAAAAACTAACTAAATAAAATATGTGAGTTTCTAAAATTTTAGTAATAAGAATGGTTACAAATATTCTAAGACACAATAAAATATATTTAAAAATGCTAAAATAACAACATGTTTCATCGCCGTACGTTGAAGTCTTGGGGCAATACCAGTTGAAATTGAAATACATTGGTTATTTATATATAAAGCAGGAGAAACCACATATTCAAATTTGATTCGAAATTGTTGATTGGAGGGAAATGAAGATAAATCCTTCCGATAAAGGTGGTGACAGCATTAGTAGTAGGGACATATCTAGCCCGTTCCATCGTGAACTGAGTGTCTTTTTTCTGGACTCGATCAACTTGTAAGGATTAGAGAAACTTGAACTCTAAACAGGAACTTGAGTAACTTCAAGACAAGATCTAAAAAGAAAGAAAAAAAAAAGTTAACACACAAAAAAAATACAGAAAAAAATTATATTTAAAAATAAAAAATTGTGGGAAAGAAGGTGAGCTGTATAAAGCTGGTTAAATAAACTATCTACTAATGTCTTAGATCCCCACAACGAGTTACTGATAATAGCATTTGATTGAAATTACTTGCATATACTGGTTTAGCAAAGCAGTCTTAATCTACACAAGGCGAGAAATGAAAGATAAACACTTTAGAATAAAACAACATAGTTTATAAAATCAATGATTACATTAACTTTGTAACTTTAGTATCAAACGATAATTATTAGCTTTAATGCATTCCAATTAATGAAAGTTCATTTAAAGTTCTCTTGTTATAATAATAAAATGGTTTTCCACCTCACGTGAAATACATTCAAACTTAAGGTTCACCATTAATACTTGGTCAGGAACCTTTCGTATAAATATGAGAAGTTACTAAACTCAATGTTTTGTATTATTCTTTAATGCATTTAATTCACCTAATACTTGTGTGATTATAATAATCTATCTTGTGTATTAAGTTTATACTTATTGGATTGTACTTTAGAAATCACCTTCTTGAGTTAATTTCTTTCTAATCGATTTATCTTTATTCTTGAACAACAAAATTCCTTTACTTGTTACTTTAAGTAATCTTGCAATAATGTCTTTAAAACTTTTACCTTAAAAGTCCTTTGCTTTCATCAAGAATCTTTAATCATTAAAATCTTTACTATTCTTTATAAATCACTTACATGAACACTTCGATTGAATAGTTCTTTGACTTTATTAACTCTGTCTTTCAATTATCCTTATTCAAGGAATCTCTGACTTTAATATATCCTAGCAGTAATTTATCCTTCTTGTGATTAATTACTTTATTAATCCTAAAATGCATAGGTAGTATATTCACTTCCATTTGTCTTAATGTTTTAATCTAAAAGTTCTTTATCTTTAATATATATGCTTGTTCCTATATTTCTTTGTCAATGGTATTTGATTTTCATATACGTTGGCAATCTTCCAATGCTGCGATGGGAGACACAATTCTACTTACAATAGTAAAAAAGTTCTACTTACAATATCGATGAAAAACGGTTCAACAGTTCGTTCCTCAATCGTCACTTCCTGCGATGAAAATTAGTTTCCTGGCCATTTCTTTAATCGTCAGGTCGCTTTCTCTGGTGATCGATTTCGGCATAGCGTCTTCTTTCTTGAGCTCGATTAGTTAGGTTTAACTTGTTACCAATACTATGAATTAACTTTGAGATTAATTTATTTTAACTCAGTTAATACTTAAAGTTCTCCATCTATTAATCAAAATACATTACAACCATAATCTTTACACTATCGGATATTTGATTTCTCCGATGTCACCATTTCGCAAACATAGCATTCCTGCTAATATTCGGTTGTACATGGTAATGCCATTTCTATTTTTCGGTGATTTCTCTTCTCTCTTTTTTCCTAACAATCCAACATAGGCATCAGTCATATATACGAGATTTCCATTGTTACTTCTTTTAACGTCACATGACAAATGAACAACCTTCAACTTTCGGTTTCAAACAACATTAAATATTTCAAAGCCTAGAAGTTACTATTAAATTTAATTTTGTCATTAAGGAAAAAAAAAAAAATTCCACAAAAATAAAATAAAAACCAAATAAAGGGAAACAAAAATCTTCTTATTTTCTTATTTTCTGAGGGTTATCCTGGACGAGATGTGAATCTCGTCCCCTCTTCTAGAATTTCAGTAGCTTCGTCCTGACGTTGTCAGGTTGAGCTAGTTTCGTGGTCCCTAGATGGCCAAATTCGAAAAAGGAAGGAAATAAACTAAAATTTGAGGAAGAAAACCAAAAATAATTTTATTAATTTCTTCTCTTCTTTCATCTTGTTCTTTTTTCACTCTTTAGGCTGTTATCTTTTTTTCTTTTTTATTCAAGTATTGCATTCTTACTGAAGACATTATTCGCTGATGGCTAAAATAGAAATATTGTCATTGTATTAGTTGAGATATGCACTGATTCCTTGCATCTTCTAAAAATATCGGAACGGAAGTGTTGGGCTGACGTCCTGTCAGGAGGACGTAGTTAGTAGTGAAGTATGGAAGGTCTCTTTTTCTGATTGCACAATCATGTTATGACGTGTGGTGGTGGCATTTGACTGCTGTCGCCAATATATCAGGAAGGATCATTAATGCCTGTATGGCATATACGACGTTGGCTTGATTTTTATTTTCTGTGAATAAATGAATTGATGGGGTTAGTGGCTGAAGCTGCAACTCGAATATTCAAGTCTCTTAATAGGCGTACAAATTTTCAAAATTCTCATTAAAACTGATTGTAACTGCTGATTTTCTTTCCATTTCTACAAAGACGCTTTCGACAAAGACGGTGATACTTCCGAATCACCGATTTTCTAAAGTTACATTTTCTCCGGCAGTGGAGACCTTAAACACTAAATGAAACCAACGTATATTTATTTAAAATCATATAGAAATAAGTTTTAATTTGAGAAATATATCGAAATCCTCCACAACCAACAGCTTTGGGAGGTAAGTGGGAATCAGACAAAAACCTATGCTTTTTAAAATAACTACTTAAAAATGATACTTAGTTCCTTTTTATTACAATTAAGTGTTTTCCCTGAATTCCTCCTTGACAACTGTTGAATACTCGAAATTCTCAATAAAACTGATTGGAGCCTGCTAATTCTCCTTCGATTTCCATAAAAACACTTAAAATTACTTACTAATCAACGACTTTCCTGAAGTTACTTTCTTTCCTTCATTAGACAGCCTAAAAACTAAATGACACTAGCAGATATTTATTCAAAAGTCACATAGAAATAACTTTTATTTTTTGGAAATATATCGAAATCCAGCACAACAAACAGCATTTGGAGGGAATTGGGAATCAGTCAGAAAGCTAAGCTATTAAAAAGAAATACTAAAAAATTGAAATTAATTAATAAGGACCAAGCACAAAAAATGTTGAAAACAAAAAAGCAACTAATAAAGTACATTACATGTTATGGGGTATATTCCTCATTCTCATATGTGATATAAGTAAATAAAAAAACAGGCAGAAATGGATATACATAAAATTTTATCAATAATAGCATACAAAAATTCAACACCTTTAAAATAAAGGAATTAGATATGGATAATGAAAAGAAAAAAGTATTTATCCCTTACCTTAATAGAAATAGTATTAGATTAGAGAAGATTTGTAAAAATTTTAACATTGATATTGGTTTCTATTATAGTAATAAAATAAGAAATATTATTTGTAATAAAATAAATGTCAGTGACAAAAAAGGGGAAATGGGAGCTATTTACAAAATAGAATGCATGATTTGTGATGCGTTCTATCTTGGAGAAACTAAAAGAACAATAAAAGAACGTAAGTTGGAACAAAATTACTACATAAAACACAATTTAAAGGACAAATCTGAATTCGCTGAACATTGTATGAATAAAAATCATGGTGTAAAAAATGAAATCAAAATTTTGCGTATTGAAAAAGATAGTAAAACTAGGAAGACTATGGAAAGTTTACTTATTAGGAATACAAAAAAGATGAATATAAATAGAAATGAAGGTGTTGAAGTAAACAATTATATTGTCGACATGGCTAAAGAATTTAATATTATATGTTCAAATTGTAAGAATAAGGTGATGATTGAAGAATTAGGAGAGTAACACTTTGTAAGTATTGTTTATTACAATATAATTTCATGAGTGTCATACCTGTATAACGTATTCCTCTATTTGTTTGTAACTTATTATTGTTGTTGTTTTGCTTTGAAGAAGAAAAGAAGATGTATGTCTTTTCGAAAATTCAGATGTTGATTTAATAAATGTATGGTTTTGTACATTTATTTTTATTTTATTTGAAGATCTTGAAGATTTTTAAACAGGTATAAATGTTTAAAACCTAATAAATTCAAAAGGAACATCAATAATATTTCATAATTTAAAAACGTAAGAAATTATAACGATTATATTAGCTCTTGATTGTTTCACGTTTTTAAATGATGAAATATTATTGAAGTTCCTTTTGAATTTATTAAGTTTAAACGTTTATACCTGTTTTTTTTTTTATTTATATCACATCTGAGGATGGGGAATATATCCCGAAACATGTAATGAACTTTATGAATTGCTTTTTTGTTTTCAACATTTTGTGTGCTTTTTCCTTTTTTAATTATATTCTTCACAATAGGAATGATGATAATAACAATAACAATAATAATAATAATTGTGAGAAATTCAATTTTCAATCCCTGATAAAATTCAATTAAAACTAACATCAAGGCTTTGAAATATTTATATTTTTTATTTTCATTAAAACCGAAAGTTAAGAGTATGTTTTTTTGTTGTGTGTAAGCACGTGAGAACAATGGATGTGTAGAACACAGCATGAACGCGGACGTTCAATTGTTAATGGTAAATCCTGGAGGATCGAAAAATGGCGTTACGATGAAAACCGAAATAGCAAGGATGCTAAGGTTTTGAAAATGGGAATCGGATGAGTTCCTTCCGATTGTGCTATAGATTAGTTTTGATTTTAAACTCATATTGTGTTCAGTAAAAGGCGGACGGCCTTGAGAATTAAATAAGTAAGGATTAATGGTAAAGTTAAATTAATTCTTAATAAACGGTTAGGCCCAAAAGATTGAATCTCGCAAATGAGGACTGGCGGACCCAAGTGGAATTATTGCCAAGGTATTATCTTCAACGTTTGACTGGAATTGACGAGAAATTGATGGATGGTTGCTGAACTTTTGTAAGTAGGATTTCTATTTTACTTCACCCATCGAGAATTTGAAATGGAGCCATCGTTAGAATTTCGAACACAAGAAAATGAAGTTTAGGACAAAGCGGAACGTATACTAACGAATATTAAAGATTAAACATTACCAACACATAAACATTTGTTCGTTGATTAAAGAAATAGTAAAGTTATTTATTTCAAGTAAAACCATTAATACTAGGATTTATTAAAGTCAAGGGAAATCGAGTTATTACAAATGTTGGACTGAATCAACTAAAGTTAAAGAACTGTAAAGTTGAAAAGGATTTAAGTATTTATACAGTAACATTTGTGTTTATTAGCAAGAGGTTTATTTTAAAGATTATTTCAACGAGGTCAAAGAAAGTTATGATTATAAACTGTTTAGAGTGTTTTGGTAAAGATTATAATACTAGCATGTTTAGTCAAGAAAGGATTGGAGAAATCAAGTTTACATAAACATTCATATTATTAAAGACTGTTATAGCACATTCAGTGAACATTGTTTATAGCCATCTCATACAAGTTAAAAGACATATGAGACATAAGAAAGTTCTATGTGTTAATGAGTTTATACATTAAGATAAACTTCAGTAATTATCACACTAGATGAAAATAGCCATTTATCAACGTTGTTAATTGAACAGTTGATGTTAAGAAAGATTTAAAGGAACTTTAAGTTTTAAAGTAAAGAACTTTCAGTGAACTTTCAGTGATTCATAGACTATTTGAAACAACTGTTTCACATCTTGTAAATATTTAATGCTTATAAAACAAGTTAAGTTTAAATCAGTTTTGCTTTTCATTTTCTCCCTACTCTTAAAGACTTAATATGCTCTGCTAAACCAGTACAGGCAAGTAAATAAATTAAAATGCCGTTTAGAAAATTTATTGTGTGGAACCTCAATGACAATTATATTTATTTATAATCCTCCCACAATAATAATAATAAATTGAAACTTTGTTTCTTTTTCATAAATAATAGATCATCATAGATAATACCATTAACTTATAAAACTTCTTTTATTATATCTAATGTCTCCATATTACACGATATTCCGTAATGCCTAATCGACTTTTCTTTTTCAAGCTCCACAACTAAAAAAAACAAAAAACAGCAAGATATATAGAAGGCTTAATCTGCCTTCTTTTTACAAAAAATAAAAATAAATAATCATGAATTTTTAACAATTCAAAACGTGACATGCTTCACATGAAGCATTATTACAAAAATAAAATAAAATATTCAATTTGCCTTTTTGAAAATAAATTTTCCTTTTTTTGAAGGAATAAAATCCTTAAATTGTCCTTTATATCTAAATCTTTAGAATAAATAAATAAATTTCTTGTCTTTGCTTATCCTTTCGAAATTAATGTTCAAATTTTCGAAATTATACGGCCCTTTTCGAAATAAATGTTCAAATTCATGTCCAAATATCCTTATTTTTGAAGTATCCTTTTGATAAAACAAACTAAAGTACCTTTTCGAACTAAATATCCAAAAACTTGCTAAGAAATCCTGATTGTCATAAATTTAAAATCTTCTTTCTCCTAAGAAAGTCGTCAATTACATTCAAAATCATCATAAATAATACCCATTAACTTATAAACTTCTAACCAACGTTCATTTTGTGTGATAAAATATTAATGGAGGACCGTACACACAATAATAAGGAGGAAATAATAAAATTCTTCATTACCTGTTTCGAGGAATACACATTCCTCTTCTTCAGATGATACAGTAAAATAAATAAAATTAAAAGGAAAAACAAGGCATATTGTTACCAGTGGAATTGTCCACCCCCCTAAAAACAAAGTTGTGAATTCGTCTTACGCCAATCCACCTTCTGAGTAGAGTAGTTAAGACCAACCCAATCTCCCTTTCGGTAGTGGACTCTGTCGGAGTGAAAGGGAGGCAGCCGGCGTGGCGGGCATATAAGGCAGCGCTGAGAGATGCAAAGGCAGTTAGCCAGTGGCGGTCAGCCACGAAAGGTTCTCCACCTGGAGACAGAGAGAGGCAGAGACGTTTGTTGGGCAGCCGCTCAGAGAGAGATAAACAGATAGAGATAGAGATACATAGATACATAGATAGATAGATAGAGAGAGAGAGAGAGAGAGAGAGAGAGAGAGTAGAAAAGTACCTTTGTGGCTGCCAAGCCAAAGCAAGATCTCCAAGTCCGGCGATAGAGAAGAAGCAAAGCCAAGCCAATCGCACTATTTTCCGAAGAGAATCCAAGAAGCACGCTGAAGGTTAGAAGGTACGAGGAAGTCAGATTTACGCCGCACAACTCAATCCCGTTACCGAGAGAAGATACCTAGGGCCGTCCCGTTCACGAAGAGTACCAAGAAGATAGACTTACGCCGCACCACTCGATCCAATCAACGGGAGACGATAATATGGACCGTCCCGACATAAGAAGGTTAGGAGGAAGACAACTCTGGGCCGCACGATTCGATCCGAGTTCCGGGAGTATTCGAGGAGGATTACGTTGGTTAGCCAGAACAAGAGCGAAGCCACCAAATCGATATTTTTGAGACCTGTAACTGTCGTATTTGCTCTTATTGAATAAATTCTCTGATTTTATTTTAAACCTGGTCTTGTCGCACTTTATCCCCCAGTGCAACCGAACGTGTGAAACAAGTTCGGTAGCAATATGAAACCCAAATCGTTAAAATAGTATAGAACATTATTAATAACAACGTGATGACATTTTTAACAATAATTATACAGCTGATTTTATAACAATTAACAATCCTATCAAAATTATTTACTTAAGGTTATAATCTAACGCATTACTAATGGAAATGTCAATAATGATTCAATGAATGATACCAAATTCTCATTAACACTGATTGCAACTGTTGATTTTCTTTCGATTTCAACAAAAACAGTGATTACTTCCTAATCACCGATTTTCCTACACTAGTCAGTGTAAACATTTAATGACATCAACACATATTTATTCAAAATCACGTAGAAATAACTTTCATATTGGGAAACCGTAGTTCGGTTTAATTACAATAAAATGTTTCCTCTGAAATCCTCTTGTAAAATTGTGGAATATTCCAAATTCTCGTTAAAAATGATCACAACTGCTGAATTTCTTTTCATTTCCACAAAGACGCTCAAAATTACCTCCTAATCAACTACTTTCGTAAAGTTAGATTCTTTCCTGCAGTAGACACCCTAAAACTAAATCAAACGGATATTTCTTCAAAATAAAATAGAAATAAATTCTAATTTAAGAAATATATCGAATTCCTGCACAACCAACAGCTTTGGGAGCGGTCGTGATAATCAGTCAAAAACCTATGCTTTTAAAAAGAATACTTGAAAATGAT
>JAFIDM010001029.1:94594-111147 GCA_023159025.1 Thereuonema tuberculata
GACGTTCGTGAGATATGGGACGACTTCGGAGAAGACATCCTAAAGCCGTTGCCGGCGAGCCGGTTACCGCAGAAGCCAAAGGCGTTCGTACGTACCGGGAGAACTTCGGAGGAGTGACCTCAAGCCGTGGAAGCCCTGCGGAATTCCGAGTGCATGCAGTTCAGCATTTATGGACTTTTAGCTATGACACTTCAGCGTTTAGTTTAATAAAGTTTAGAGATTATCCTTAGCTTAATAAACATTCACGCAGGGGAAGTTTAACTCTTATAAATCGAACTTAGATCTAATCCCAACCTCCCGGCCACCGGAGTTCAGTGGACAAAGGTCCCATTGCCACTTTCCCCGGTATCAATATTATTTAGCTCTAAACTCCAAGATTCAACTATAACATACAAGTTCATCTATTTAGTGACTCTAAATCAACTCAAAAATCATAATTTAACATTACATTAATACAATTTCAGCTTCAGTACTTACTAAGTGAATTCCTTTTTATTACGTTCCAGGATATTCTGAAGTAATTTGAATTTAATTTAATTTAATTTTTTACTCGAATTTTAATTAATTTATTCGAATTTTTTTTTTCAATGCCTGGGCTCACAGCTTGATCAGCTCTCTTTCAGCTACATCTAGGGGCGAGATATGATGCCTTTAACCGACGAATCGTTGCCCAGCGTACGCCAAGGGAGGCAGCATAAATTGATAACCGCTGGAACGGACAGAAGGAGACACAGACGAAGAAAGAAACATTCATGCCACGAGCGGAATTCGAACAAGGAACGGCACACTTGCCGCAACGGCAGAGCGCAGTCTAGACTCCACGGCCACGCCGGCACGGCTATTTATTCGAAAATAACAGCTGATAGTGAAAGACTTTTTTTGACCATTCTCTCTTCTTCTGATTTCAGCCATCATCATGGGGGAATAATTAAATCTGTTTTACAAAAGTTTTTAATTGAACAGAAAAGAATTCATCCGTAAGAGTATATAGTGCAATTAAGAATATTCAAACTTTCAATCTTTCATGTCAAACAATTATTTACGTCTTTACATTATCATGGTGCAAAAAGGACACTTGTTACCACAATCAATGCTGCTCATCGTAACTATTTTCATCTCCGTTTCACTCACACTTCAAAACCGACCTAATAATTTCTCGTGGAAATTTTGCTAAACGGATTTCTGTAATATTTGTTACAATGTCTATCAATGGTCCAAATTAAAAATTCCTCTTCCAATCAAGGAAGAAGATATCCTTCATCATTATATAGCAACAGATATATTGTATCATTTATCACCAATGATTTGGTTAGATGTTAAACTTTGATAACAAATTTTTTGTGAAATGAAATGAAATGTAAATAGCAAAATGTGAAAGTGGAATTAGATTCTAAGAAGCAGAAGAACAGCACCTATAGTAATTAAATGAAAAAGATTATTTTGCTGTATTATGGACACACCCCTAAAACAAAATCAGAATGAAGTGGCTAAAAATAATATTTAAAGTAATTTTTCATATTAGAAACACCAAACAACAAATATAACAACCCAATAATGACCACATCCCCAAACCAAACGAAATTGGCATTGTCTATCAATTAAGGTTAAGTTGCCCAAAAAAAATGATATTCAATTATCAAAAATTATTTAAAAACCTCATAATAGCACAAAACAGCGTTTGAATATCACGAATATCATGAAATCAGGTTTCGTTATTGGACAACCGTGCATACATGTGACATGAGGAATGTTAAAATCTTGGGCAGAAAATGACAATAGGTTTAAATTATATTTAAATGGCGCTTTTCGGATCAAAAATGTGCTAATAGGTTATGAGATTCCAAAGAAGAAATATGCAATTAATATTTGGAATGATTTACTAACATTCGAATTAGATTTTGAATTTAAATGAATTTCTTTATTGATAAATAAAGATGTTGAAGGTCACATTTGTTTTGGCATGAAAACAAATATACTATCTCAACAGAAACGAAGGGTAAGCAATCTCCATGATAGAACAAATCATATAATTTTTTACTTGATATAATCAAAAATTACGAAAAATAAATAATAAAAATACAGAAACTCAACTTTGCAATATTACCCAGTGAAAGATAAACATTGGATCTTGACTGTCAATAGAGCTGAAATTTCTTCACGGAGACGCAAATATTTCGTTTCCGTTTTGATTTACTATTTTTTTTTTAGTTTTTATTAGATTCTAATAAACTTTATTTTTATCTTTATTCTAGATTCTAAGTTCATTAATTCACTAAGGAGATAAATTCTGAGAAACAGCTCAAAAGATATTGATTGTTTAGTTTTACCCTTGAAAGGGTTTGTTATTTCTTTTTCCTTTCGTGTGGTAACCAAAGTGATGCGTAAGGTTTTGTATTCCACATTTTGTTCTTAATAAAATTTGAGACCAATGATCATTTCTGACATCTCAAGACACGCTAATTTGACGATCATTAAAGAAACAAGGCGAAGCTCATGCATCTACTTAAATCACAATTTACTAACTCAAATGGTAAAAATACACATTAAAATATTAAAACAGAATCGATTTCCGATCCGAATGTATCCTTCTTCATGCTGAAGAATTACAAAATGAAGGGCGAGATTTTATACAAACAGCAAAGAATACTTTCGAATACTTTCCATTAAATGTAGAGATCACCCTTGTTTTTTTTGTTGGGGAGATACAGCGAAGGGCGGAGGACCGTGCCAAGGAACACGCAACAGCTATAACGAACAGAAACACAGACTACCTCATGTATGTGCATGGAATGAAATCTGAGCATGTCATCGATGTTAAAAATCTGAATATTCTGGCAGTATGTCAGCAAACATTACAAACGAAGTGCCTGGAATCCTTTTACATTCTAACATTGCCCCAAGCTTATAATGAGCAACTATCTGTGCCCAGGATGCGAGAATACGGGATTTTACACCCAAAAAAATAAAGTAAATTAACAATAACTTTTTAAAAGAATTGCAAAGTTCAACATTCCCATAGCAAGTTATTGTTGGTGTAATTTTTATATATATATATATAATTTTGTTTTATTTTTTATTTTGCAGGTATTTGAGGCCTGATGTCAACGTTTACATGCAATTACGAGATTCGGTCCATAGTCATGAACGAATTTCATCTGTTTGGCAACAGGGGGAGTTGGGCGTGGCTGATAGTTCTTAGTGCATCCCACCAGGTGTCGCTGGCGTAGACTGTTCTGCAGTAAATATGATGTCAGGAAATGAAGACAGTATGCGTCACCCATTGGAGAATATTAAGATTAATTTAATTTAAAATTCTTTGCTGTTTTTATAAAATCTCCCCCTTCATTTTGTAATTCTTCAGAATGAAGGAGGATTAAGTCGGATCGGAAATCGATTCTGTTTTAATATTTTAATGTGTATTTTTAACATTTGAGTTAATGAATTGTGGTTTAAGCAGATGCAAGAGATTCGTCTTGTTTCTTTAAATAAGAGCAGTGCATGTAAAATTATCGTATAGTTGGCGATCATTAGTTGAGCGTAATCAGAAAGAACAAGCAGGTCAATCAACAATATGCTAGGTTTTTAGATTTAAAACTTTAATTTAAAATAAAATTAGCAGAGCTATTTTCGGCGAAATACCAGATTGGCGTTTTTATTTAAATAATCCCATACTTAAGAGCTAATATTTCCAACACAATGAACAAGCAAACAATATTGCAGATTAAACATTCAGAAAAAGAATGTGTTTTAATGTTTTTTTATTCATTTAAATGCCCATTAGAAATTCATTGAAGCTGGCAGAGCCCAGTACATGACTTTTCTTTTTCTTTATTTTTAATGTTCTTGTTTTTTATTTTGTTTTTTTAGATGGTGAAGGGTCACTATTTCGATCTTGATTAACTTATTCTTCCATTTGTTCGTCTTTTGATTCTGAATAGCTCTGGCCGAGGAGAACTCAACCTGCACGAAACGGCACTCTCAGAGTCTCAGCTCGAAATCAAAGAGCCTTCTTATTTCTAATATTTATCCTTTAACAAATATTTTTAATAGTTTGCATGACTAGACAGAACAAATTAATTTAATATGGAGTGAAACTAATTTGAATTGTGTGCTTTTTATAAAGTGTGTCCGGGAAGTTTCCGTACCCCTTAATAGCTAGACATATTTAAGAAAATATTAACACATTAACTGTCCAATGCATCATCGTATTCGTCATCGTGCAGTACACACAAGTTCATTTGCCGCCACGTTCTAGTTGACATTTTTTGTAGGTGTTTCAAATGTGATGGTTCGAAATGCCATTCTTCATTTGTAGCATAACGACATTCAGACACTTAGGCCTTGATGACACAATGAGTTGTCAGGCGACATAAGGTCAGGACTTCGTGGTGGCTATTTCAATGAAGCTGGCGATGCTGGAGTAACGCGACCAATCTAGCGTCGTGGAAAATGTTTATGAAGAAACTTACACACAGTAACAGCGAATTAGCAGGTGCCCCATTCTGCTTAAGCCATACGCGTTCTATGATACCTACGTTTTCAAGCTGTGGGATTAATCATGTTTGTAACATGTGTAAATAAGTTTTCCATTAACATAACCATCACAAAAATATGGTCCCAACAAATGACGTGATGTCATCGCATTCCATATCATTACGGATTTCTTTCCAATTCCAGACTGTAATGAGGTTTGTCTTTCGCACAAAAGGCAATATTTCTGTTGCTTGAGCTGTGATAAATCTCACATTCATCCGAAAACAACACCTTACAAAGAAACAAAACATTAGGGAATTGTACTAACAATGCACGACATGCTGTTACGCGCTGATCCCCGTCTCCATCTGATAACTAGTTGAAGAATGTCAGGCGAAACGGGGTGAATTTTCCAACACGATTACATGCATTCCAGCTTCAACAATTGAAATAACATTCAGTACTAAATATTTACATTTATTACTACATAACAGAAGATATATCCACTACCGGCATGGTCTAGTGGATTAGAGAGCGGTCTTCCATGGGGCCGAAATGTCGCCATCTGAGTTGGAATCCCTGCGTCAGCTTTGATGTTTGCTTTCTTTCCTATGATTATCTCCTCCATCTCTGTTCCCTTTCTCTTCATGTAACATCACCCCAGTCAGATTCCCCTAACTTATTGGGAACTGTTCATCCAGCCTTGGACTGCAACAAGAGGCCTTAAATAAAAAAAAAAAATATGGGTTAAGGGAACTTTCCGTGCATTTTCTATAAGAAGGCTTAAGAAAAATTTTCATTATTTAAAATCTAGCATCGAGCAATTTAATGACGTAATTACATTATATAATTACAACATAAATTACTTTTTTTGATGTAGTTATCTTAGCAAAATTTAATGTAATAATATTACCAGAAGATTATCGCCAGCTAATGGAGGCGTTACGGTTCTTAGAAACTACAAAACAATGGGTGCTGTATGTCAAAATTCACTTCCTACATTCATATTCGGACTTCTTTCCTGAGAACTTGAGGGCTGTAAGTGATGAGCAGGGAGAGCGATTTCACCAAAATATTGCTAGAATGGAGCAACGATATCAAGGAAGATGGTATCCAACGATAATGGGCGATTATTGCTGGTTTTTTAAAAGGGAAGATTCAAGTTCTCGTAAAAAAAGAAGGTTTGTTATACATTTTATTGCATAAAGAGTGGTTTTTTATATGTTTGCATGGTCAGCGCATGAAAATTAATTAGAATTAATTAGCGTAATCCATTCACGTTATGAAATAAAAGTTCAAATTTGTTGAGTAGTGTAATAATCCACATCACGACACAATAATTAGACACATTCGCCAAATTCAAATATTTCGCAAAGACAACACTTCCTTCCGCTTCACATTACTACCGAGACCAGCCACAAGGCACCATCATACATATCTACAAAAATCCACATCTAATTCTTAATTATATCTACAGAATTCTTATGAGGCAAGACAACATTTGCTTTCCTCATCCATCTCTTACAAACACAATCAGTCCAGTTCCCTGCCAAATACTGCTATGGATGGGTAGAAAGAAGAATACTAGCACTAATAATGTTATGATTTTCAACAGTTCAGAAAATGCAAGAAAGCACTGTGTATTCTCCAGTAATCCACTTGGGAACGAAGTTGTTCATTGAAGGTCAAACTTACGAGGCTCTCAGCAGAGTGAGATCTATAGATGGTCTGAAAATTGAAGAACTAGACTGTTCGAAACTGACAGGAAAGAAGAAAAAAATAATGAAACCTAACAAAAGATGGATAGAACGAGGAAATATAGACATCCGTAGTAAAAAGTATATAATTTGAAAAATTATATTATTACTTATTAATAAATAATAGTGACAATTTTTGAGAAATAAAAAAAATTAAAATATGAGTTATGTTTGATAGGAAGTGGTAAGAAACTTAAGAAAGATAGTAAAGACTAAACAAGAGTTTATAAAAATTTAGAAAAAAAAAAAATCTTTTAAAAACAACGCTTTTATTTAAACTGCACTAAAAAGAATATTTTGCGTATAAAATTTAAGACATTTGACGAAAAATAAAAGCTTGGGGAGCTCACAGCAAATGTCGAAATGATGCCATAAATAAATGCTATTAGTAAAGTATCATTTTTCTCTACACTCTTTAAGTATTGCATAATATTACTAATATTTACTTTCTTAGTTGAAATTCGAAATACATTAGTTTCTAAATATAGAACAAATTCCTAAGATCAAAATATTATTTAGACTTAAGAAATATGTTAAAAAGTAATAGTTAAGTGAATTGTCAAAATTTGAAATCTTTAGATTAAACTATTACTTCTTAAACAAAATGTAGAAAAATAAAAGTAACGACAAGTTTTTCTAAATTTAGATTACATATGAATGAAATTTAATACAAACTGTCTTTATGTTATGTTAATTAGAAGTAATGCTACTAATAACGGTATCAACTTTCTCTGCACTCTTACCATTACGTTATATTAATGATTCTTACCTACTTACTTACTTGAAATATTCGCTAAGAGCGTCACACGCTTTTGTTTTTAGTCCTATTTTTAAATTTTATACATTGCAGAAAAAAAAGTTATTTTCTACTTTTAAGTAAAGTTTAGATAAAAGCGTTGTTTCAAAAATTTTCTTTTATAATTTTGCCATTTCTGTTTTCATTGAATTTATCATAATACGAATTATTATTTAGATTGTTTAAACATGATTTTTAAGTGATTGTTTCTTCGTCCTATTGTTCTTATATCTTTGATATGATTTATCTTTTTCTTTATTATGTCTAAATAGATTATCAGTCATCCAGTGCTTTTTATAATTTTTTAAAATTTTTAAAGGGGGGAATTTCGTTGTTATCGATTTATTTTTATCGTGTTAATCATTTGAATGTTTATTAATTTTTTTATACCTGAATGCATTTCATTTATTAGTTAGAAATTTGGTTGGGTTGTGAATGTCGAAAGCATTATTTTATTTTGTTAGTAATTGTATATTTTAGAAAACGAAAATCTTCTAAAAAAATGCAAATTTTTTAATGCACCAAAGTAAATAAGGATTCTCGCATCCCGAGTTATCATTCTGGGAATCTGCGACAGGTGTTTCAGCCTTGTGAGGCTTCTTCAGTCAGCTTTACCCATAATGGTACCTCAAAAATTATATATTCTTTAAGAATTGTATATTCTTTAAGAAATTTGATTCATTTTTTTTATTTGGTTTGAGTTATTGTATTTAATAATTTGTTTATTATTTTGAGAATTCTTGACACAGTTATTAACTTGAATTACGATCATGAATCTATTTGAGATATCATTTTGAATTACACTGTCAATACTTTTAGTATTATAGTAAAACCCGGTCAACCGAACTAAAGGAAGGGGGGAGACGTTTCGCAAAATAATTTTTTCTGTTCAGCCATCAACATCGAATAACCCTACAGTATTTTGTATTGTAATTATGGTACGTATTTTTGAAAATCACTTTATATGTTACACATATGTTCTTCATTAAAGTTAAAATTACATTTTTAGGATTACAAAAGGCTACATCAATATACAATCTTCTATACTTAATAGTTTGTAGCATATTTGTTTGTTTTTTGCGTCCCAACGTTTTGAGGCAACGATGTTCCGCCATCTTTTCGATTTTCGAAGACGTTTCGAATAACCAAGGTTTCGATTGACCCAAGATTGGTTATCCGGGGTTTCACTGTAATTGCTTTTCCAAAACAATCATCAATAAAGGTTTTTGAACGAGATATATTTGTTATAGCCTCGCTAGTAAAATCGTAGATGTAAATCTTCATTCCAGGTTATGATACAATTTTACATGGGTACGGAACGCACCGAAGTGCGAGCTTCGAGTCGAAGCATCAGTGTTCCAGGGAGCGCTAGTTTCCCACGAGGGCGAACACGTAGCAGACTCCCGAGAATTTCTAGGGAAAGATACTGAGGTGGTTTCCCGTTTGCCTTCCTCACGACGCCATTAAGGAATGACGTCAGACCGAAGAAAAAAAGCGGACAAACACAGGAAAGGAAATATGAAACATCCATACTCGGGTACCGGCACACCGGGATCATGGCAGATCACCGCCTTAGACCACACGATCACGCCGGCACGACATATTTTATGTTTTACGTAACTCTTCGGATAATTTTTTCAGGGAAGCCATGAACATCTAATACTCCTACAGTATTTTGCATTGTGATTATAGTACGTATGTTTCAAAGGTTTTGAAGTTCAAACAAATTGAAAAAATGTCTTTGTATGGTACACATATGTTCTTCATTAAAGTTAAAATTACATTTTTTAGGATTACAGTAGACTACATCAATATACAATACTCTGTACTTAATAATTTGTAGCATATGAATTTCTTATTTAAAAAAACTCAGTAATTTTTGTTTGATTCATGCGGCCCTCCCAACGTTTTCGAGTTACGATGTCCCGCCATCATTTGGATTTTCGATTTTCGGAGGCGTTTCGATAACCCGGGTTTCGGTTGACCCGAGATCGGTTAACCGGGATTTTACTGTATTTGCCTTTGCAAAACAATCATCAATACAGGTTTTTCAATGATATATATTTGTTTTAGCGTCGCTAGTAAAATCATAGAGATAGTTCTTCATCCAAACTATGATACAATTTTATATAATTCTGTATTAATTGGTCACTCTTATTATTTAATAAATTAATCTTGATATCACTTATTGATAATGCTGGATGTTTTTTGTTAACTTTCTTGTCTAGTGATGTTAATAGTTCTATTATGAAGTCGTTTCTGTTATAATTAGATGATCTATAAATTGCTGTTATTGTAGTTTCTATGTCTTTTGTTTATATAAATACATTACTTTTTTTTTCTAACGTTCAGAAAAGATTTTCAAATGATTTAGAATCAAAATTCCATTTATCAACACTAATAGTAATTTTTTAAAGTATTAATAAACCACTTTCATAAACCATTCCATAAACCATTTTCCTTGACATAATGTTTATATTGTATTGAAATTATTTACTTAAAGCTTCTAATTTCTTCATGTTAAATTAACTTCAGGTTCTTATTAACATCCGCTAAGATACATACATCAATTACATCAAAAAGTAATTTATATTATAACTACGTAATGTAATTGCGTCAAGAAATTGTTCGATGCTGGATTTTAAGTAATGAAAATTTTTCTTAACCTTCTTAAAGAAAATGGCCGGAACATTCCCCTATCCCATATTTTGTTTATTTAAGGCCTCTTGTTGCAGTCCAAGGCTGGATGAAGGGTTCCCAAAAACTTAAGGGAATCTGACTGGCATGATGTTACCTGAAGAGAAAGGGAACAGAGAAGGAGGAGACAAACATAGGAAAGAAAGCAAACATCAAAGCCGACACAGGGATTCCAACCCAGGTGCCGACGTATCGGCCTCAAGGAAGTCCGCCATCTAATCCACTACACCATGCTGATACGATGTACCCCTTATTATTTAGTATTAAATGTAAATATTCAGTATTGAATGTTATTTCAATTGTTGAAACTGGAATGCATGTGTTCGTGATGGAAAATTCACACCGTATCGCCTGACATTCTTCAACGAGTTATCAAATGGAGACGGGGATCAAATAACAAACTCTTCAAGGGTAAAACCAAACGGCTCTTTTGAGCCGTATCTCAGAATTTATCTCCTCAGTGAATTAATGAACTTAGAATCTAGAATAAAGATAAAAATAAAGTTTATTAGAATCTAATAAAAACTAAAAAAATAAGTAAATCAAACGGAAACAAAATATTAGCGGCTCCGTGAAGAAATTTCAGCTCTACTGACAGTCATGATTCAATGCTTATCGATCACTGGATTATATTGTAAATTTCAGTTTCTGTTTTTTTTTTGGTTACATCTAGTAAAAAATTATTTTATAGATAAGGGTTGTTGAGATGCTTGCGTCATTTCTGTTTAGATAGTGTATTTGTTTTCATGCCAAAACAAATGTGGCCTTCAACATCTTTATTTCACAATAAAAAAATTAAACAAATTCAAAATCGAATTCGAGTGTTATTAAATCAATTCAAATATTAATTGCAAGTTCTTCTTTGGAATCTCATAACCTGTAAGCACACTTTTTTGATTCAAAAGGCGATATTTAATTGTAATTTAAACCTATTGTCATTTTTCTCTATAAGAGTTTACATTCCTCATTCACATGTATGCATGATTTGTCCAATAGACGCTCTACGAAACCTGATTTGGTGCCTTGGTGATATTCAAACGCTGTTTTGTGCTGCTATGCGATTTTTAAATGATTTTTGATAATTTAATGTCAATTTTCGGCAAGTGCAGTTTACTTTGATTTTGTTACAGGGATGTGTCCATAATAAAGCAAAATAATTTTTTCATTTAATTACTATAGATGTTGTTCTTCTGTTTCTAGAACCTAATTCCACTTTCTCATTTTGCTATTTAGATTTCATTTCATTTCACAAAAAATTGGTACCAACTCAATTGGTTACCAAAGTTTATCACATGATTGGTGATAAATGACACGATATATCTGTTGCTATAAAATGATGAAGGATATCTTCTTCGTCCTTGATTGGAAGAGTTATTTTTAATTTGGAGCATTGATAGACATTGTAACAAATATTACAAAAATCCGTTTAGCAAAATTTCCAAAAGAAATTATTGGGTCGGTTTTGAAGTGTGGGTAAAACGGAGATGAAAATAGTTATAATGAGCAGCATTGATTGTGGTAACAAGTGTCATTTTTGCACCATGATAATGTAAAGACGTAAATAATTGTTTGACATAAAACATTGAAAGTTCGAATATTCCTATTTCCATTCTATATTCTTACAGATGAATTCTTTTCTTTTCAATTATAAACTTTTGTAAAACAGATTTAATTATTCCCCATGATGATGGCTGAAATCAGATGAAGAGAGAATGATCCAAAAAAGTGTTTCAGTATCAGCTGTTACGTTTCGAATAAATTAAATAAAATTCGAATAAAAAAATAAATTAATTAAATTCAAGTTACATCAGAATATCCTGGAACATAATAAAAAGTAATTTACTTACTAAGTACTGAATCTGAAATTCTATTAATATAATCTATGTTAAATTATACTTTTTGAGTTGATTTAGAGTCACTAAATACAGGTGAACTGATATATTATAGTTGAATCTTGGAGTTTAGAGCTGTATAATATCCCGAGATACTTCTGAAAAATATAAAGGAAATTAAAAACTTTCTTTTTCTAATATGGATTGGTTGATCAATTGAATTACATTAAATGAAAGTATACAAATACTGTCGGATCTAACTATCGTATATGCTCCAATAGAGGCTCCGGCGTTTATTTGCAAAACTAGCCTCGATTCCCGGCGCCTCATAGAGACCAACTGCTATTTCAGGCCGGCCATTATTAACAAAAACTTTCAGAACGAAATATGTTCACACATAAATACCGGCTAATATTACAAACAGCTCATTTGTTTGAATTTCACATGCTATATAATATCGTTAAAGATAAATGGCAATGTCTTTCTGTACCTTTCGCTGCTATTCGTCGTCCGAATCCGCAATGACGGGCGGCCGCCTCACCGGAAGTTTCTTTCATGTATTCCACCGCGCGAATCTCAAAGGCAATGTCACTTGACCGTTTCGGCTGCATTTTATAAGACAATGTAGCCTAAGATATTACGCACAACTATAAAGATACGGACGCTTACACTAGTACCGGTAGGCAAATATCAAAGATCCGGCTACTGTCAGAGACCAGCTACTATTAGACCGTGTCCGCACTGCAGTCCGGCGCTTATTAGAGACCGACGACAATAAGAGCCTCGGCGTTTATTGGATCATATAAGGTATTTTAATTGAATTTGCTTTAAGATAAATTGTAAAAACTTAAAATTTTGATGGATGACTACATTGGATTACTTTATTTTGAAAAGGAAATACAATCGAGTCCCGATTATCCGAGTTAATGTGGACCAAGACCATTTCGGATAACCGAAAAAGCGAAAATTGTAGATTAAATCTTGTAGATTTAAATGTATATTGTAACAAATACACACTTTATGCAGATACACCACATGGAATTCATATTGTTATGATAATTGAAGAGTTCTTTTAATTAAAAAAGTCCTTAATTGTTATTTTGTTTTAGGTTATCTTGGCATTTTTCTGCAGCAATGTTTCGCCATTTTTTTTAAGGATAACAGGATTGTTGGTGTCTCTTCTTCTTGTTGTTTTATATATTCAATAGCACTTTAGATAGCTTTTAGTCCATCTGTATGGGAGATTTTCATATGTCGATTATCATTGTAACTGTCTTCATCATCATCGCTAGATTCATTTTCCTTATTGACGATATTGACGATTATTTCATCTGTAATGTCTTGTTGTTCGTCAGCGTTTATCCAGTCATGTATATCCTCTTCGTTGATTGGCGAGATCAACTTCAGAATTTTTTTCGATTGTTTCAAAAATGGAAAATGTAGAACCAAAACAAAATCCTAGAAATGTTTGATAGCTCGGTTTAAAGCAGAAATTCGGATAATCGGGGCACGGTAAATCGTGGTTTTACTGTATATTTACAATTGCGTTTTACAATTATTTAACGTCCATAATTTCATTAAGAGTAATTAAATTTAGGCCAAACACACAATGAAATATTAAAATTTTGAAAATTCAAATATAATGACAACATCGACTTGCAGGCTTTATTAAATGTTTTATTAAGTGTTTGGTCTAAATTTTATAACTCCAAAGGAAATATATTATTTCTAATCTTTCATACTTGCTGTTCATGAAGTGCATGAATTAATGGATGAAGAACTTTACTTCGTATGATCTTATTAGCTAACTGCTCTCGTAAAGAAGCTAGTATTACCGTAGACCAAGAGTTCTCAACCGGGATCAACCTGAGGGTCCATGTAAGATTCTTCGGGGTCCACGGGGATCTCATTTAATCACACTTATTTTAAAATGGTTTATAATGAATGATTTACCAGTGTGTAGAATATGTATTATTTACCACTGTAGAATAATTTATTTGCATAAAATTAGTTTTCATTCAAAATAAAGCATAATCATTTTCTTTTTCATTGATTATTAATATAATCCCTTTACTTTTTAGCTATGAGGGGGTCCACCAAAAAAAAAAAAAGAAGGTTAAAGGGGACCACGGGTAAGAAAAAGGTTGAGAAACCCTACCGTAGACTAACGGCATGTTGTTGGACTGTAAATCTAAATTTTTCCGGTTCGACCCCACTCCTGGTTGAGGTATATTTTTTCTTTAATTTCATTTCTTTCTTTTTTTTTTTTACATTCTTTCTTTATGATAATTACTTTTTTCCGTTAATATTATGAATATTAGACAGAAGACCAATTTACGATTACAAGTAAATAAATAATATTCTCCTTAACTTTGGTTTTTAATTAATTAGTTACTTAATTTACTAAACGTTTTTTTTTTTGGTATCATTTTGTGGTGAAACTCTTATTGTCTGTATTTAAAATTATCTCAGCTGTGCTTTTTTTTTAGGAAAAATTATTTTTTTTAAATGTAATACTTAACTAACAGAATTTTATTTTCAGGCTTTTTTTTGCACTGTTCAATAGTTGTACAATTTGGATAGCTACATTTACATAAGAGGGGCAATGCGTTTACTGCAAAATTCAGTAAAGACTCCTAACCAATTGGTCATTAATGAGTTAGTTTGCAATGACTTCAGCAGGTTCTTCATCTCTTTGCACCGAAAAACATGAAATGGAAAAAAATTCTAAAATAGAAATATAGTCATTGCATTAATTGAGATATGCACTGATTTCTTGCATCTTCTAAAAATGTCGGAATGGAAGTGTTGGGCTGATGTCCTATCATGAGGACGTGTTTACTAGTGAAGTATGAAAGGTCTTTTTTTTCTGATAGCTCTATTATATTATATGACGTTGGTGGTGCAGCATTTGACCGATGTCCCCAATATATCTGGAAGCATAATTGATGCATGGAATTGCATAGACGACGTTGCCTTGATTTTTATTTTGTGTGAATAAATGAATTTATGGGGTTAGTGACTGAAGCTGCAACTCAAATATTCAAGTCTCTTAATAGGCGTACAAATTTTCCAAATTCTCATTAAAACTGATTGTAACTGCTGATTTTCTTTCCATTTTGACAAAGGCGCTTAAAATTACTTCCTAATCACTGATTTTCCTAAAGTTACATTCTCTCCGGCAGTCGACACCTTAAACACTAAATGAAACCAACATATATTCATTTAAAATAAATTTTAATTTGGGATACATACAAATAAATTTTAATTTGTGATACATATCGAATTCCTGCACAACCAACAGTTTTGAGAGATTTTTGGGATTCAGTCAAAAACCTATGCTTTTATAAGAAATACTTAAAAATGAAACGGACTTCCTTTTTATTACAATTAAGTGTTTCCTCTGAATTCCTCCTGGACAACTGAAGAATATATCAAACTATCGTTAAAACTAATTGGAACTGCTGATTTTCTTTCGATTTCCACAAAAACATTTTAAATTACTTCCCAATCAACGACTTTCTTATGGGTAACATTCTTTCTTACACTAGACAGCGTAAACATTAATGACATCGACACATATTTATTCAAAAACACTTAGAAATAAATTTTATTTTGGGAAATATTGTTACCAGGCGTTTTGTCCGCTCCCCCTTCAGCGCAGTCGACCCGACCCACCCTGCATACCTCAATAGAGTCGACCAGTCCAGAACCTCGTTTGCAGCGTTCTACGCCTATAAAACTAGGCGCGGAGCGCCTGAAGGACAGAACGTCGTGGGGCAGCAGCCCATCCAGGTCTCCAGTTAGGAGCGGAGCGTTCGAGGACAGGTCTTGGGCAGGAACCCAGGTAGAAGGTCTCTACCCGTAAATAGATAGAGTCCGGCCAGCCGATAGAATGCAGCCGTAGAAGAGGTTCGTTGGGCAGTCGCCCAGAGTGAGGTTTGATAAAGCCAAGACGAGTGCATTCGCTAGTGCGAAGACGGTGCAAAATCGACGCCGAGACGACAGCGCCCATTCCCGGGAAGAAACCTGAGAAGACCGCTAGTCGTTGCGTTAGGAAGGCACCGTGAGAGAGAAACGACGCCGAGACGGCAGCGCCCATTCCCGGTAAGGAACCTGAGAAGACCGCTAGTCGTTGCATTAGGAAGGCATCGTGAGAGAGATCCGACGCCGAGATCCGAGCACCCGTCACCGGAAGAACCCTGAGACGACCGCCAAACGATAGGAAGGCATCGTAGAGGTTAACCGAAGCCGTGATTGCAGCACCCATCCCCGGAAGAACCCTGAGACGAACGCTTGCCGGTAGAGGACTGCGAAGAAGACAGCCATACCATAGTATCCTTTCGATATCCGAATTACTTGTAAATGACCACTGATCTTAAATAATAAAGTCTCTTTGGTTTTTAATTACCTGGCTCCCGTCGCATTCTGTTAACCTCCGCCACCGAGCCTTTACAAAAGCTCGGTAGCAATATATCGAATTCCTCCATTACCAACAGCCTTGGGAGGTTATTCGAAATAAGTCAAAAACCTATGCTTTTAAAAAGAAATACCTTAAATGAAACCTAGCTCCTTTTCATTACAATTAAGTGTTTTCTCTGAATTTCTCCTGGAGAACTGAGGAATATACCAGTTCTCATTAAAACTGAATGCAAATGCTGATTTTCTTTCGATTTCCATAAAAACACTTAAAATTACTTCGTAATCATCGACTTTCCTAAAGTTATATTCTTTCCTGCACTAGATACCCTATAAACCTTTTTAGGGTTAGATACTTATCTCATCCTCACGATAATTTTATAATCTTCTAAAATATAAAGTATTGAAATAAAACCACTTCTCCATCTTAGAAACATCAGATCTATATTTCAGCCCAATGACGGGTCTTCTTCAGGATAAAAATTAAATACAGGAAAATAAAGAGAAAAGAAACATCTTCTTCCTCTTTCAAATCATGATCGAATATAAAATAAATAATCATGATGGTACAAAGCAAAT
>JAFIDM010001029.1:111157-122439 GCA_023159025.1 Thereuonema tuberculata
AACCATAGTTTCTTTTCAACTTCTGCTATGACATTACAAGTGTTAACTTTTCCTTTTACATTGAAATCTAATCCTTTGTTTAAGGCAATAATCTCTTTCTTTTTGAGAATCTTATTACTAACATTTGTGATATAATTAGAATTTTTACAAAATTTGTTATATTTGGTATTATCTGACTCTCTAACTCGTTTGTTGAATTTTATTTTCTTATGATTTGATATTAGTTTCTTCTTATCTTTATAATATAACCAATCTTCTTTCATGGTATTTTCATATAATTCCTGATTCAGTAACGATTTCAATGTCTTATTATATACCAATTCTTCTTTTTGTAAAGAGTCAATTTTTTTCTTAATCACTTGTATCTGGTTGTTTAAAATGTTCCATTTAAAATTCGAAATCAATCGTTGAATACTCTCTTCTTCGATTAAAACTGGAATCTTGAGATTTTGAATCGGGTGTGGATATAATAAAGCATTTCTACTTATTAAAAGAAAATCATGATGAGTTTCCCAAATAGCTAATTTCTTAATGCATTGTCTATGATTTGTCCATAGTCTCTTTATCTTCCCTTCAAAATTATTATTAACAAAACTATTCATAACTTCACCTTCAACTTTTTAGGGTTAGATACTTATCTCATCCTCATGTTAATTTTATAATCTTCTAAAATATAAAGTATTGAAATAAAACCACTTCTCCATCTTAGAAACATCAGATCTATATTTCAGCCCAATGACGGGTCTTCTTCAGGATAAAAATTAAATACAGGAAAATAAAGAGAAAAGAAACATCTTCTTCCTCTTTCATATCATGATCGAATATAAAATAAATAATCATGATGGTACAAAGCAAATTGTAATAATTACATAAAACGATACAAAACAATTTTTTAATAATATAACAATGTATCAATCGACATCTAGCGTCTATTATTCACAACAACATCCTAACTAATCATAACAATAATGAAATGATTAACTTGACAAGGATTATTTTAAAATCAAAAATTCTTTAATTCTCTTGTTGTGTGATAACGATTTTTTGAATATACTAAGTGAGACCGCATTTACTGTGAGAGATTTATCTCTGTTAATACATTCACAACTATTAATCAGACAAGATTCCAATTTGAATCTCTTAATCTCGTCTTTAACATGGAATACGATGTGTACAATGGGGTCAGAACAATGCCTGTTCCTCATACACTGTCCTGCCCACTCTGATATATATTGGTAACACAGGTAGGACTTTGAAAGAACGAGTTCGGGAACACACCACTGCATATGACAACAGAGACGAAAAAATTTAAAATTTAAAAAATTATTTAAAGAAATAATTAAAAATAAAACGTAGTTCGTTTTAATTACAATAAAGTATTACCTCTGAAATTCTCTTGTAGAACTGTGGAATATTCCAAATTCTCTTTAAAACTGATTACAACTGCTGATTTCTTTTCATTTCCACAAAGACGCTTAAAATCACCTCCTAATCAACTACTTTCATTAAGTTATATTCTTTCCTGCAGTAGACACCCTAAAACTAAATCAAACAGATATTGTTTCAAAATAATATTGAAATAAATTGTATTTTAAAAAATATATCGAATTCCTGCACAACCAACAGCTTTGGGAGCGTAAATGGGAATCAGTCAAAAACCTATGCTTTTAAAAAGAAATACTTAAAAATGATACTTAAGTGTTTCGTCTGAATTTCTCCTGGACAACTGTGGAAAATATCAAATTCTCTGTAAAATTGATTACAACTGGTGATTTTTCTCTCGATTTACACAAAATCACTTAAAATTACCTCCTAACCACAGACTTTCCAAAATTTACATTCTTTCCTATACGAGACACCTTAAAAACTAAGTGAAAGCAACAGATATTTATTCAAAATCACAAATTTATAAACAAATAAGTTTCAATTTTGAAAATGTATCGAATTCATGCACAACCAACAGCTTTGGGAGGTAAGTGGAAATCAGTTAAAATCCTATGCTTCTAACAAAAAAATACTTAAAAATAAAACAGTTCTTTTAATTGCAATTAAATGTTTCCTCTGAATTCCTCATGGCCAACTCTCGAATACACCAAATTCTATTTAAAATTGATTGCTGATTTTCTTTCGATTTCCACAAAAACACTTAAAATTACCTCCTAATTATAGATTTCCATAAGTTACATTCTTTCCTACACTTGACACCCTAAAACCTAAATCAAACCAACACATATTTATTAAAAATCACTTAGAAATAAGTGTTATTTTGGGAAATATATCGAAATCCTGCAGAACCAACAGCTTTGGGAGGGAAGTGGGAATCAGTCAAAAACCTATTCTATTAAAAAGGAATATTAAAAAATGAAACGTAGTTCCTTTTTATTACAATTCAGTATTTCCTCTGAATTCCTCCTGGACACTTGAGGAATATACTAACATTTCATTAAAACTGTTCGTAACTGCTCATTTTCTTTCGATTTCCATAAAAACATTGTAAATTACTTCCAAATTACTTCCTAATTTCTTGCTAATTTTCTTATGGGTAACATTCTTTCCTGCACCAGACACCTAAAAAGTAAATGAAACCAACAGATATTTACAAAAACTCTACGTACCTCATTATAGGATTTAAAATAGATTATTGATGTGTTTATTCATGTAACAACAAACAAATTGTATGATTCACGAGTTTTTAAAATTCGTTTAAGTTTCTGACCATTGATGCTTTTGTTATATTCATTCCACTCATGTTAATACGCTTAAAAAGGAGTTAAACTTTTGAAAATTCGCAATTTACAGTATTTTTAATAAATATATATATATTTTTTTTCTTTATTTATTTCCTTAAGGTAATTACAATGTCAGTCCTGTTAGGAACCATTAGTTCCTATCAACAGGGGCTGTTTTATAACAGTGATTAAATATTGAATAATTTGTTTTTATATAAACATTTTTGCATTTCATTATAAAACATTTCTTCGTATACACTTTTTGTATTTTGTTATTGCCAAATGGTGTTGACTTTGTTTTAGACTTTTCTAATTTTTTTTTTTTTTTTTTTTTGGCATTTCATTATAAAACATTTCTTTTTACAAATGATTGTAAATCTACAAAAAACACTATAAACTACTTATAACAATACAGATGAGATAACCATAAAAACATAAACGTTCAAAAAAGAGATACATACAATACATTCACGCTGCATACGTTTTGCTGTCCTTTACAGACCTTTACACATGTAAAACAATTATTTAATATACTATAACTAAAAAGAAAGAAACAAAAAGAAATATACATCGTTTTAAGAAGGCTATTTGAGTCAACTAGCAATAGCAAATGTACAAACATACAAATACCCAGACAAAATGAGATAAAATAAATCTTATTATGCTTCTTCTAATTTTTTAATTTTTTTTTTTTTTTTTTGATATATTCTACAATCCAATTTCGTATGTCTTTTTTGACTGCAGAAATTCTCTCTTTGTTTGATAGCGTTTTTAGATCAAACTCATGATATATCTTTTCTAGTATATAATTTATATTTCTTTCGCCATACTTATTGTTAATGAACGGGTACTCTAATGTTAATTTTTTTCTTGTTCTTAGATTGTAATTTGTTGGTTGCTTGTTTATATTATTATCTGTCATTTTGTAGAAATGATTGATCATTAGATTATAATAGAATTTTTGTGTTGCATTGAGTAGTTTATATTTTTTTATCTGCTCTATTCTTTTTTCTTTATTATTGCAGATTTTTGGTGAGAGTAAGAGTTTGAAGATTTTTTTCTGTATTTTGTTTATTTTATTGACGTTTGTATTATTAGTGTTTGCACAAATGACGTTTGCGTAATTTATATTTGAGTCTATAAGTGCATAGTATATTAGAATTTTAATTTTTGTTGGTAAAACGTTTCTTATATGATAAAAATATGTAATAAGGAGTTTAGTTTATTGCATATTGTATTTATATGATCATGCCATGTGAAAGTGTTATTAATTGTTTATATCTAAATATTTTATTCTGATAAGAATATTAAATTTTAATATTCGCCAATAATAAAATTTAAATTAGTTGAAGTGAAAATTTAATTAATAATTTTATTTTGTGCTTGAAAAGAAATTTAATTAGTAATTTATTATTTGATATAAATAATTTAAATTATAGTTCATTACAAATTATGTAAATGAAGTTGTGACGTTGTGAGAGTGATCACATGACAGTAAGGTGTGAGACGTGAGAGAAGTGACTGTGAATTGGAACGGGAAGGTTGAACCCGAGAAGTTGAGCTGAGCGGGTAATATGAATAGGTTAGCGGACGAAGCTAATCAAACCCTAGATTAAATGGAACCGGCAGCCACAGATAAAACTCAGAGTAAGTCTAAGACTCTGGAAATTATATTACGCTAAAAGAAGCAGTAAGAATAGTATGAATATTCTAATCCAGTTGAATCGAGGCGATTCAATAAAATTAAATTTAATGCGTTTAAAATTAACGTGTTAGTACTCAGGAGATTCCACTATGAAGAAGGTGAACTTCGAAGGCAAGCTCATATGAATATTCAAGTCAACTAATTCCAAGGAATACAAGTAGCTGTGGACTACAGAAATAAATAATTCGTAAGAAGATTAAATTAAAGCTAAATGGAGAATTTCGAGCAATAAATGGATATCGTAAGAAGAAAATTAATTACAGTGAACAAGCCGGACTGACCCATTAAGAATAGTAGGTGAAGAACTGTTGTTACTTATAGTTACTAATTGCAAGCCGCAATCAAGTAGCTGAAATTTATTAGGACATTGAATAATATTAGTAAATATATTAAGGAGAAGAAAAAAATATTCCAAGTGCGAATAAAGAGCAGTAAGGAAGAAGCGATTCCTAAAACCTAAGCCGACTTCATCGGAGTATTCAATAAAGGAAGATTTGCTATTCAATAAAATTAAGAAGGAAGAACGGAAAACCTCAAACCTATACCGGGATACCGTTTAGGAAGAAGCGAAAGCTGTCCTTCAAAAGTCAACGATTATAAAAGTGCAAAACAAATTGAAGACGGAAGGAAGAAAAGTAAAACGAAGACAACTCTAACCAACAGTGTTTGTGCTACGAAAAATAATAGTGAAAATATAGTTCTTAAATTATCGTTAAAGTGAAAATAAATAAATTTAATAAGTGTGTGTGCTTAAGTGATTAGAAGATATCATCGAACCATCACTAGGTGAGAACGAATGAAGACATCTTCCTGTAAGTACAATTATTATTTATATTTTTGGAAATAAGGAATTAGAAGAGTTCAAGAGTAGGAAACGTAACTAATTAGTGATTTAAAAATAATCACGGAAGTTGATTATTGTTTTGAGTTTCGGAGAAAATAATAAATAAGCAATTATTAGTAAAATTGTATTGTTGAAGTTATATAATACGTATCATTTAGAATTCTTCACATAGGTGATAAAAGTCCATTATAAATAGTGAGATTGTGAAGTTTATACAATAGATGAATATGAGTTATAGTAATGCATAATTTAGGATGCAGGTAACATACAAGTGAAAATGAGATATTGATTATGTGAAAATAATTTGTTAGTAAAGCTCACATAGATGAGAAGCCATTTATAAGTTTAAAAACTCTAGTTTAAAATAAGTGAAGAATGTGTTAATAGTAATATTGTATAGAAGTCTGAAATAATACATTGTGTTGAAAAAGAGTTTAGTTTAGCTAAGAAAGAGATCTTAGAGGATAGTGTAGATTTCTAGTAAAGCATATGGGCCTTGATTATTGCATAGTATGTTTTGATATTAATGTTAGCTTTAATGAGTTGAAATATATATATGTAATACGAGGGCCGTTTTTTTTTCAACCTCCGATAGGCTTTAAATAAAAGACAAATTCATATAAAATAATTATTTTATTACCAAAAGTTTTGTACACTTATGGTTACTTTTCAACATAATCAACGAAAAGATTGAGACATTTATCGTATCTGTGGACAAGTTTCCCAATGCCGTCTTAAAAAAATGTTGCCGCCAATGATTTAAAATGAGCATTCACGTTGTTTTGAAGATCTTGGTTTGTTTGGAAGCGCTGCCCTCGTAGCCACGTCTTCAGTTCAGGAAAAAGGTGAAAGCCGCTGGGTGCCAAGTCAGGACTGTACGGCGGGTGATCGAAAATGTGTTGAAGGTTAAACATCTGCTAACGGACCAAGGGACAGAATTTAGTAACCAGCGCATCAAAGAGTTGTTGAAGACCCATGGCATCAAGCACCAACACTCTTCGGCTTACCAACCACAACAGAATGGGATTGCCGAACGCTTCAACCGTTCTATCCTGGATACTGCCAGAACAATGTTAGTGGAAGCGAGACTTCCAATTAGCTATTGGCATCATGCAGTAAGATGTGCCAATTATCTGCTTAATAGAACACCCCATACAAGTGTAAAAAATGAGATACCGTTGACTCGATGGTATAGGAACAAAAGGGCACCAAGAGTAAGTCATCTTAGGAAGTTCGGATGCATCACGTACATAAAGGTCCCAAAGTCGCAGCTTAATCACAAGTTTGATCCAAGAGTAAGAAAAGGGATATTTCTTGGATACTCTACCACAACTCGTGGATGTATTGTTTATGACGTGGATAAGAGACGAATTGAAGAAACCAGAAACGTTTCATTCAATGAGAACAGAAGAGGCTGCGAGCTGCTAGGTAGCAGTAACTTCAAGAAGGAACATTACGACATTCTGGACGCCAGCACAAATAAGAAAACCGAAGAGGATTCAAGCTCATCTGACGAGAACGTCACGGAAGATAACGCTTCAAAGAAGAAAGATGGTTTTGAAGAAACAAGAGTTTCTGAAGAAAGTTCTGATGAAGAGAGTTACCAAGAGTGTTACCGCTATAGTTCTGATAGTGAACGACAAAATGATGACACCTACATGAATCTCAGAAGTAGGAAGATTCTGCGCAACCCAAAAGCCAATGTCTGCAAAACAAAACAAGATAAAGAAAAACCATCAACTTCCCGAAGTTACCCACATCGAGACGTGGAGGGAAGCGATTGACCTTATAAGAATAAGAGTCAATACTATTGGAGATGATCTCATACATGTAAAAAAAAAATTAAAAAAAAATCAAAGTTTATTGACCCTCTTAGAGAGTTTAAAATGGAGGGAAGTGAGTTCATCGCACCAACTACAAGAGAAATTCAGAAATAGGTAGCCAAAAGCGCATACTATAGAACTTTTAAAACTTCTAGGTGATGTTAAAGACTCAAATATATTCCTGAGGAAAGTAACGAAGCTAACTTGCTTACCAAAGTGATAGGCAAAACAAGATGTGAAGAGTTAAGAAAGAAGTTAAACATCTCAGCCGAGTAGAGAGATTCGTCAATTTTTTATTTGTATATATCCTTGTGATAATTGGAGGGAAGGATTGTTGTGAAAATATAATTTAGAAAGTGCAATTATCACAAGGAATACTCACATCGATTGAAGTCCAGTTTGAACAACAATTAAAAAGCCAAAAGCAGAAGGCGATGCATCGTGTTTACGAGCCAATTGTCGGAAGCAACAATCGAAGGATCACACTCGGACGAATTTCAAGTGATTGTATGGGCGCTGCCATCGCTGAGGAAGACGTTCGGATTTTACCACGAATGGACGCTTTTAGGATGACCGCTTGTTCTCACTAAATTATGGGATCAACGATGGAAATACCACATTTCTTTCGATGAGGGAAAAAGGATTTTCACATCGAGTTTGTTACGAGAGATTTATTGAAATATGAAATAGGAATTTCTACTTTTAGAAGGCTAAAAGTACTAATCTATATTTGCAATATTTTCCAGGAGTTATTCACCGGTCGCTAGGTAACGCGGCACAAGTAGATTAGGCATATCATAGGACGTTGGAATCATAGATGTTTTCGAGGATGAAAATAAAGTAAGTTAATTTATTTTCATATCAATTCCGCGGAAAAACATTTAGCAAGAATCCTAAAAGGCTATATTCGTGAAGGCGTTTCAATGGGACTAAAGATTAATCCAAGTTTTAAAGTCGATTAAAGATTAATCAAGTATAGGTAATTAAAGTCGATTAAAGATTAATCAAGTTCAAGTAATCAAAGTTGATAAAAGATTATTCAAGTTGCTACAGTTAGAGGCTAAAGATTTATCAAAGATTTAAATCCAGTAAAGTTCAAAAGAATTATCAAGAGATAAAGATTATAATTTATCAAGACTTAATCGGGAAGTTAAGAACTTCGTTTAACGATGAAAAGGGACAATCATTAATAAAGAATAAAAGATTATTGAGTTAAAGTAAAAGCTCTTCAAAGAATTAAGTCAATTCTTTTCAAAGACTTTGAATTAAAGTTAAAGAGACATTTTAAAGTTTAAGGTCAATGTTAGTTATTCAACCTAAGACTTGAAAGAAGTTAATGAATAATGTTTAAAGTAAAGTTTTTGCATTAAAGGAAAGGTAATATGCAAATGAACTCTGAATAAATAAATATTAACGTAAAGACTGTTAAGTTAATGTTTTAATTTAGCATCATACAAGTGTTGATATTATAAAAGGACAAGAACCTCAGCAGAAGGACTTAAATGTAAACGAATCATTTCGTCACGTAAATAAATTGTTATTCTTTTAGTATCAAGTCTATATGTATTTATTTACTTGTAAAGTTAAGGTACAATGGATTTAGGTAATTTCCATAGAAGCAACTTAGGTACTCCGTTTTGAGAAGTCGACTCAATAGGCTAAGTATTAAGAGTATGTTCAAGGATTAATCAGAAGAAGCAAGAAAAAGTTTTAATTTTCAGACCCAGCAGTCTTCAACAGACAGGTGACGATTAAGCACTCTGATAAACGACTAAGGATAAGTTCCTCAGTTCACCAAAGGTTATAGGGTTAAGAAACCACGCTTTATTCCGAATCTGTATCTTGTAAATTCAAATTTTATAAGAAAAAGTCCACAACAAAATGTCCCATTGAAATTGTTTAAGGAGCTGTTGGGTTGTGCCAGCAGTGTGTGGACGAGCGTTGTCATGGATCAGCACAATTCCAGAAGTCAGCAATCCTCTTGGTTTGTTTGAATGGCTCTCCGCAAACGTTGTAAAGTTTCACAATAAACAGTTGCGTTGATAGTGGTTCCGGGCTGCATAAACTCTACAAGCAACACACCTTTTTGGTCCCAAATCACGGTAGCCATAACCTTTCTGTTGTTGAATGTTTGTTTGAATTTGTTTGGTTTGTTTGGTGAATTTGAATGCATCCATTGTTCAGATTGTCGTTTTGTTTCCGGTGTGTCGTATTGGATCCAAGTTTCATCTCCAGTCACAATTGATTTCAAAAAGTTCTCTCCTTCATCTTGATAACGGTCAAGGAATTTCAAAGCTGACGCCATTCGGCAACTTTTGTGGGCGTCCGTCAACATTTTTGGAACCCAACGAGCACAAATTTTTTTGTAGCCTAAATGTTCAGTAACGATAGAGTGTACAACAGATCTTGAAACTTCCGGAAATTTCTTAGACAAAGCAGTTATGGTGAACCTACGGTTCCTCTAACGGTTTTCTCTAACTATTCTGTCAACTCGTTCAACAAGGTTGGCTGTGACGACAGACTTGCGACCTTGGCCTCCTTCATCATGCACGTCATTTCGACCATCTTCAAACTTTCTGCGCCATTCACGCACAATACCATCAGTCATGAACTTATCACCGTACACTCGGCTCATTCTTCGATGAATTTCTGCTGCACTATTCCCTTCTGCTTCAGAAACCGAATTACACTTCGTATTTCACACTTGGCGGGCGAAACAATGATGGCAGCCATGTTTACGTGGCTGTAGTGCAATACAGACTGACGCCTTGAGATCGGAAATGGCGGATTGTGTAGTGCGAGAGTTGCGCAGTAGCCTACGGCGCATGTCCGCTTTCTGCCCCTCACGTAGCGTTTATACTAAGCGAGGTTGAAAAAAAAAACGGCCCTCGTATCTAACTGTTATTCAAGATTGTTCAGAGTAAAGTAAAACTCATAGAATATTGTATTGTTAATTTTGAATGTGTTTCAAAATTAAAATTTTTGTTTTAAAATTTTCATAAGCGTTGGGCATATTATATTTTCAATTATCTCTGCTAAACCCAGTAGGCGTTCTGATCAAAGTATCCGCTTCATATTGTCTTAACATTTTGCACTTGGAAGCAGTCTTGTTACAGTTTTTGTTTTTGTGTAAACAGTGGTGTTTGTGATAAAAAATTTGTGGTTCTGATTTAGGCAGTAGTTTTTTTGGATGAATGCATAGAAGTTTTGTTTTTATCTCATTTATGTTAGTTTGTTGTCATGTGTCCATTTTTGTAATTTAGTGAAGTCACTTTGTAGTTTTTCTTGATGTATTATCTCATTTTTATCTGCTGTAAACCAAACTTCTTATTATATATTTTTTATTATATAAGAAACGTTTTACCAACAAAAATTAAAATTCTAATATACTATGCACTTATAGACTCAAATATAAATTACCAAATATAAATTACCAAACGTTATTTGGGCAAACACTAATAATACAAATGTCAATAAAATAAACAAAATACAGAAAAAAATCTTCAAACTCTTACTCTCACCAAAAATCATAAAGAATAAAGGATAAAGAAAAGGAATAAGAAAGAAAAAACAATAGAGCAGATAAAAAAATATAAACTACTCAATACATCATAAAAATTCTATTATAATCTAATGATCAACCATTTCTACAAAATCACATATAATAATATAAACAAGCAACCAACAAATTACAATCTAAGAACAAGAAAAAAATTAACATTAGAGGACCCGTTCATTAACAATAAGTATGGCGAAAGAAATATAAATTATATACTAGAAAAGATATATAATGAGTTTGATCTAAAAACGCTATCAAAAAAAGAGAGAATTTCTGCAGTCAAAAAAGACTGTAGAGTTGTTTGTAGATTTACAATCATTTGTAAAAAGAAATGTTTTATAATAAAATGCAAAAAAAAAAAAAATAGAAAAGCCTAAAACAAAGTCAACACCATTTGGCAATATCAAAATACAAAAAGTGTATACAAAGAAATGTTTTATAATGAAATGCAAAAATGTTTATATAAAAACAAATTATTCAATATTTAATCACTGTATTAAAACAGCACCTGTTGATAGGAACTAATGGTTCCTAACAGGACTAACATTGTAATTACCTTAAGGAAATAAATAAATAAAATATATATATATATATATATATATATATATATATATATATATTT
>JAFIDM010001029.1:122539-148587 GCA_023159025.1 Thereuonema tuberculata
GGCTCCCGTCGCATTCTGTTCCCCTCCGCCATCGAACCAGTACAAAAATTCGTTAGCATTATTTATAAAAAAACCTCATTGAAAAATTTAAAATAGATTTATTAAAAATACTGTAAATTGCGAATTTTCAAAAGTTTAACTCTTCTTAAGCGTTTTAACATGAGTGGAATGAATATAACAAAAGCATCAATGGTCAGAAACTTAAACGAATTTTAAAAACTCGTGAATCATACAATTTCTTTGTTGTTACATGAATAAACACATCAATAATCTATTTTAAATACTATAATGAGGTACGTAGAGTTTTTATTAATTATCTGTTGGTTTCATTTACTTTTTAAGTGTCTGGTGCAGGAAAGAATGTTACCCATAAGAAAATTAGCAAGAAATTAGGAAGTAATTAGGAAGTAATTTACAATGCTTTTACGGAAATCGAAAGAAAATGAGCAGTTACGAACAGTTTTAATGAAATGTTAATATATTCCTCAAGTGTCCAGGAGGAATTCAGAGGAAATACTGAATTGTAATAAAAAGGAACTACGTTTCATTTTTCATTATTTCTTTTTAATAGAATAGGTTTTTGACTGATTCCCCCTTCCCTCCCAAAGGTGTTGGTTGTGCAGGATTTCGATATATTTCCTAAAATAAACTTATTTCTAAGTGATTTTTAATAAATATGTGTTGGTTTGATTTAGGTTTTAGGGCGTAAAGTACAGGAAAGAATGTAATTTATGGAAAGTGTGGGAAAATTTCTTTTATTTTAATAGAATAAATAATAGTAAAATTAATGGCTTTAAATATATTTTTTAAAGTGATATTAAAATAGTGATAATCGAAGTTCGAGGATTACATCATTGACAGAACTTATCTGTGGAGCTAACGGAAATGAGCTTAATTAAAGTGAGGTTGCTATAGAAACGAAAAAGCCAAAAGGCAGAACAATTGGAGCTAACCTGAAAGACGGTTGTGTAAATGTGATGCGGTGTCTAGTCCGGTAAAGTTGTCGGATCTAATATCTGACTGAGCTAAGTTAAGCTATGAAATAGCATCAAGCTCCAAAATTAAATGTAACTAAATAAATTAGTATTAATATTGAGTTTCGTCAAGTTTTAATATCCGTCTAAATATGGCGGCCGATCAGGAAGAAAATGACCAGTAACAGATTCATTCAGGAGAAATGAATGCCGTGACGGGGCATGCGATCTATCTGGCAGTTAATACCGATGGGACATCGCAGTGTGACATTTACAAATGGTCAAGTAAATGATTCAACGAACTCAATAAACTTGTAAGTAGAAACCTATTCCAATCGCCTCCGAAGATAGATCGGGACAAACATAACGAGGCTTACGTTCGAACAACATGCAAAGATAGCAGACCTGTAGTCGAACACGAAGACAACAGGGACAGTTTAGATAAGGATAGGAACATTATCTTTATATATGTGAACTCTTAAATGATAAATCTAGGAAAGAATAGAATAATGTAATATTATTCGTCGAGTAAAATTAAATGCAGCAGAGTTAGGCTACATCGAAAACTAGATTGTGCTACAATCACGATAGATTGATTAATAGAAATCAATAGCTACCGAACTATTTTAAGCAGTCAACGAGAAATAAAAGTGTTAAATAAATCTAGTATTTATGTGCTGTTGGGAAATAATTCAACTTGAGTGAACATTATAGAAGTTGAATAAGTATAGATTAATAAACGATCGTTAGTGTGCTAATTATTGGAAACAGAATAATTCAATGTAATGCAAAAAGAATTCTGATACATACTAGATGAATAGTCTTTTGTGATTCATATAAATGACAAGGCTAAATTAATACTAGATGAATTGGCTGTAAAATTCATACAAGTGATAAGGCTAGATTGACAACTTAGGGCAAGTAGGATCCTAAGATAAAAGTCATACTAGATAGAATAGCCAGATTAGCTTAAGAATAGAAAAGCTAAGTAATAATCACACTAGGTAAAAGTCGATCAGTGGAGATTATCTGTATGGGCCAATATTCTACGTTAGGAAGATTTGAAGATCAACGTAGGAGATTTGCAGTGAAAATCAAGATAGAGAAAAGAACTGATAGACTGTGAACTTTGTAGTTTGAAAATAGATATCTGTGTGATATACAAGTTGTAAATATTTGTGTGATAAAATATTTATAGAAAAAAACCCCTTACGTTTCCACTCTCATTATTTGGTTTACTTTAATGCTCAACTTCATCCAGAAATTATTAGCTCTGCTAAACTAGTAGTTTATTTGCTAACAGTAATACATAAATAATCTAGTGAATAACGATCTTGTAAATGGTAATAAAAAATAATATTATATAAAAAAAAAAAAACGTTTCTACAGAAAGTCTATAATTAGGAGGTAATTTTAAGTGTTTTTATAGAAATCGAAAGAAAATCACCAGTTGTAATCAATTTTAATTAGAATTTGGTGTATTCCAGAATTGGCCATGAGGAATTCAGAGGAAACACTTAATTGCAAGAAAAAGGAACTATGTTTTATTTTTAAGTATTTTTTGTTAGAAGCATAGGTTTTTAACTGATTTCCACTTACCTCCCAAAGCAGTTAATTGTGCATTATTCGATACATTTTCAAAATTAAAACTTATTTCTTCATAAATTTGTGAGTTTGAATAAGTATCTGTTGCCTTCACTTAGTTTTTAAGGTGTCTCGTGTAGGAACGAATGCAACTTTTGGAAGGGCTGTGGTTAGGAGGTAATTTTAAGTGATTTTGTGTAAATTGAGAGAAAAATCAGCAGTTGCAATCAATTTTACAGAGAATTTGATATTTTCCACAAATATCAAATGAGAAATTCAGAGGAAACGCATAAGTATCATTTTCAAGAATTTCTTTTTAAAAGCATAGGTTTTTGACTGATTCCGACTAACGCTCCCAAAGCTGTTGGTTATGCAGGAATTCGATATATATCTTAAAATAGAATTTATTTCTATGTTATTTTATATAAATATCTGTTTGATTTAGTTTTAAAGAATCTAACTTTACGAAAGTATTTGATTAGGAAAGTAATTTTAAGCGTCTTTGTGGAAATGAAAAGAAAATCAGCAGTTGTGATCAGTTTTAACGAGAATTTGGAATATTCCACAATTTTACAAGAGGATTTCAGAGGTAACACTTTATTGTAATTAAACCGAACTATGTTTTATTTTTAATTATTTCTTTTTAAAAGCATAGAATTTTGACTGAGTCCCAATTATCACCCAAAGCTGTTTGTTCTATAGTAAAATCGATGTATTTCCCAAAATAAAACTTATTTGTAGGTGATTTTGAAAAAATATCTGTTGGTTCAATTGAAATTTTAACCTTCATGCGCTCGCGCCCTCTAGCATCACACTTCCGCTCGCAACGACGGCAATTTGTCCGTCAATGATTTTTCACAATTTCCAACAATTTCCTTCGATCAAATTGCATATTTTTGGATATTTATGAAAAATGAACATAAACACAATATCGTATGCTCACTTTTGACGAGTAATCTTTGTTTAAAAAAAATAGTACTCTTAAAAACACGATATGACATTTTTCTTTGAAACAAACAAAATGTAAAACCTACAGAGAAGTTAACTAGAACTAAACTTAACTTGACACTATTTACTAACGTAATTTTAAAAATATGCAATTTGATCGAAGGAAATTGTTAGAAATTGTGAAAAATCATTGACGGACAAATTGCCGTCGTTGCGAGCGGAAGTGTGACGCTAGAGGGCGCGAGAGGAAGAAAGAAAGATGATGAAAGAAAGGTTAAAAAAACTGTTAAGAAATAAGAAGAGATAAACATAACACAATCTAAAGTATTATAAAGTAAATAAAAAGCGAAATTATAGTGAAAAATAACGAAACGTTTAATTACGTTTTAAGTTTTGTGCCGTTAGAAAAATTAGCTGTTCCGCTCGCACCGACGGCAGATTGGCCGTCAACTCACTTCCTGGACTTTGGATAAGTACTGAGTCTCTGAAAACGACTAACTTCATTGTTTTACATTGGCAGCTAGCAGAGGAAGGCTGAACTTAAGAATACATGCCTCTCTCACCCGGCTCTTGCCGTTCGGGGAAAAAAGGAGCGCAAAATTACAAAATGACGGCCAATTTGCCGTCCACGCGAGCGCATGAGGGTTAAGCTGTCTAGTGTAGGAAAGAAAGTAACTTTAGGGAAGGTGGTGATTAGGAAGTAATTTTAAGTGTTTCTGTGGAAATCGAAGAAAATCAGCAGTTCGAACGTCCTAAAGTAAAAGGAAGCAACCAGCAATTTGGGAATTGATTATTTGCTGTATTTGACCGAAGATATAAGTATATTGTGAGTCAGTTGCTACCTTTGATCATCGAAATAGGGGCCAAACTTAACAGCAGATCTCTACCAAATTGCATAGGAAGATGTGTAGTTACTTCCTTACGTAGAAATTGCAGAAATTGCAAAATCAGAAAATTTGCAGTTACTTCCTTTTACCTTAGGACGGCTGAGATGTAAACAGTTTTACAGAGAATTTGGACTATTCCAGAGTTGTGCAGTAGGATTAAAGACGAAACACTTAATCGTAACAAAAAGATACTACGTTTCTTTCTAATTTTTTTTTTAAAAGCACAGTTTTTAACTAATTCCCACTTACCTCCGAAAACTGATGGTCGTGCAGGAATTCGATATATTTCCCAAAATATCGAAGGAGAATTAGCAGGCTCCAATCAGTTATTATCGAAATTATTGAGAATTTCGAGTATTCCACAGTTGTCCAGGAGGAATTCAGAGGAAACAATTATAATAAAAAGTATCATTTTTAAGTATTTCTTTTTAAAAGCATAGGTTTTTGACTGATTCCCATTTACCTCCCAAAGCTATTGCTTGTGTAGGAATTCGATATATTCCCAAAACTAAAACTTAATTCTACGTCATTTTGAATGAATATCTGTTGGTTTAATTAAGGATTTAGGGTATCTAGTGCAGGAAAGAATGCAAGTTTAGGAAAGTCGATGATTACGAAGTAATTTTAGGTGTTTTTGTGGAAATCGAAAGAAAATCAGCATTTGCATTCAGTTTTAATGAGAACTGGTATATTCCTCAGTTCTCCAGGAGAAATTCAAAGAAAATACTTAATTGTAATGAAAAGGAACTACGTTTCATTTCAGGTATTTCTTCTTAAAAGCATACGTATTTGACTTATTTCGAATTACCTCCCAAGGCTGTTCGTAATTTAGGAATTCGATATATGTCCCAAAATAAAAGTTCTAAGTGTTTTTGAATAAATATGTGTCGATGTCATTAATGTTTACGCTATCTATTGTAAGAAAGAATGTTACCCATAAGAAAGTTGGTGATTGGAAAGTAATTTAAAATGTTTTTGTGGAAATCGAAAGAAAATCAGCAGTTCCAATTAGTTTTAATGATAGTTTGGTATTCTTCAGTTGTCCAGGAGGAATTCAGAGGAAACACTTAATTGTAATAAAAAGGAACCATGTTTCATTTTTAAGTATTTCTTATAAAACTACACGAACCTACAGTGAAGCAGATAGCTTTTGGACATCATTCCAAGGAGGAAGCAGCCGAAACCTTTAGATGTGACGCCATCCGGCGTAGAAGAGGGAAGCGCCCTTTACTTGCACAAGCCGTACGGACAGACGAGACGCCATCCGGCTTAGCAGAGGGAAGTTCAGTTACCCGCTCAAGTCGTACAGTTAACCGGACGTTCGAGAAGCCATCTGGATTAACAGACAGAAGAGATGGTTACTTGCCCATTGGAACCCAAGATCGGTTCAATAGATCAAGGCAAGTAGGAAGAAGACCTCCAGTTCAGCGACCGAGACCATCCTGAAAGAACTGTAATCTCCAAAACTTGGCACCATTAGCTATCAGACTTTTCGTTAATCCTTTACAACCCTTGTCTCGTATTAAAGATCCCCAAGTTACCCGTCAGTATTGTATAGTATAGCCATCAACACAAAATACGGTAGCAATATAACGTTATATATAATATATGTATATATTTAATTCCTGCACAACCAACAGCTTTGAGAAGTGGGAATTAATAAAAAAAAAACCGATGCTTTCAAATAGAAATACTTAAAAATGATACGTAGGCTCCATCTCAGATTCAACTTTCAACTCAGGGAAAACAGGCTTTTGATTTTGCTGCCAAAGAAAATAGGTCCAACTTGCCGGCTTAGCAAAGTATTGTCAGATGCGAAATAAAACGTTCAAAATATGAAATTTCATTTTTCTAAAGGAATTCAATAACAATCTGCCTTTTCATTAGACAATAATATTTATAATAATATTTGTACTCTCCGCCAATCAAAATGCAGTAAAATCAAAACAAACAAGATGGCGGCTAACGATAGTTTTGGTTACACAGGATTTTTGACGGATGTGCCACGAGGGAAAAGACCAAATACAGTGGAACCCCGCCATTTGTTCTCCCCTATACACTTATAACTGCGCATTCATTTAACTTTTTTGAATAAAATTCGACTCGGAAATCGGACGGAGTGGATTCTCGTTCGCCAATCATTTTTAGCGAACGTAAAAAGTTCTGCTATTTCATTGTTATTCTTGGTTGTTTTTAAATATTTTTTATATTGAAAATAAGTTTAATCAAGTGTCCAAAAAAGATTAGTTATTCAACCAAGCCTAAAAGGAAAGCAGGTGAGATCAACAATTGTACTGAAAATAATAATAAAAAAAAAACTAAACTAAACTCGTGTTCTTTCTTGTTGAAAGTAGAATTGTGTCTCAGTCAGACCTGGACATTCAATATGCATGATATTTTGCATTAAGTATTATTATAGAGGTTTAAATAAGCATCATCTGGGGGTCTGGAAAGGTTTAATCCAATATACATAATTTCCTATGGGAAAAATTGATTCAATATTCGCATAAATCGCAATTCGAACAGCCTCCTGGAACGAATTGTGTACGAATCGCCAGATATATGCTAATGAATACAGTAAAACCCCGATTATCCGAGTTTTCGCTTTAACCGAGCTATCAAATATTGCTAGGATGTTTTTTTTTGGTTCTACATTTTCCATTTTGAAAACAACCGAAAAAAATTCTGAACTTTATCTCACCAAACAACGTAGAGGATATACATGACTGGATAAATGCTGACGAACAAGAAGACATTACAGATGAAATGATCGTCAATATCGTCAATAAGGAAAATGAATCTAGCGATGATGATGAAGACAGTTACAATGAAAATCGACATATGAAAATCTCCCATACAGATGGACTAAAAGCTACCGAAAGTGCTATTGAATATATAGAACAACAAGAAGAAGCGACACCAGCAATCCTGTTATCCTTAAAATAATGGCGAAACATTACTGCAGAAAACGCCAAAGTAATGTAAAACAAAAAACAATTAAGGACTTTTTTAAGTTGGAAAACTCTTTAATTATCTTAACCATATGAATTGCATGTGGTGTATTTTCGCTTTAACCGAGTTTTTCGGTTATCCGAGTTAGTCTTGGTCCACATTAACTCGGATAATCGGGACTCTACTGTATTTACTGATGTTCATTTTATATCCTCACTGATATGAACTTTCAAAAATAAAAAAAATAATCTTTTTTACTGAATATCAACAGTTTATTTCATATTGCAACTCATGTGAACTTTTAAAAAAATATGATTGTCACTGAATGTCAACAATTCATTTCAGAACTATAAAATCGTAAACTAAACAACCACTGATAATGAAATGTAAACAATACAATCACACATTTCAATAAACAATTATACAAGAAAACATTAAGATATTTTCACAGCAAAGTCAACAAAGATGTGGAAAAATTTCATATAGCAAACTATAACAGTAGTAGAAATTTTTGGAAAATTGATAATATAATAGAGGATGAAATCCAAAGCTTTGTAATAGAAATTGACAACCACTGATAATGAAATGTAAACAATTCAATCACACATTTCAATAAAAATTCAATGTCCACTGAACATGAACAGTTAAATTCATAACTACAATCTGAAGGAGTCAACTTAAAAAAAAATAAAATAAGTTTGCATTTCTACTGTAGTTCATTTCATAACTTTTATCAAATAATGTGAACTTATAAAAATAAAAAATTATAATGTTCACTAATTACCAACAGTTCATTTCACTTCCCCACTCATTGAATACATACAAAAATAAAATAAAAATATCTTTTTCCCCACTCATGTGAACTTAAAAAAAATAAAAATATGCAGTTCATTTCAGAATTTTATAAAATCGAGGAGTGAACTTAAAAAAAAATTAATATCTACGGTATTATTCAAGAAAAAAATTAAGATATTTTCATTTCTAAGGAATATAATATATTGTGGTAGTCCTTATGTATATAATTATCAACAAAATATATTTTTTTTATGTGTAATATAGAATATAAAATTACGTATCATTTTTCATAGATCATAAAATTAATGAAGGAATCAATGATTTAGATTAAATTTTACAGAAAAACTCCAATTCCTGGACTTAAAAAAAAATAATTTTTAGATGGATCCTACAAATGTTTATGTATACGTAAATGTACAAATAGTATGTGACACACACATACAAAAAAAAAATATTCTGCCTTGATGGAAAATTATAATTTTATTTCTACGTTTGTGTTTATAATTTTGATATATTAAACAAAGCTTAAAAAAAATTGTTAAAAAAAAATTATCTAGAGATTTAAAAAAAAAAGACTTAATTTTTTAGCTGAATTCAAGACAATAACTACTAACTTCCATTATAAAGGCAAAATAATGATACTGACATCTTGTGCTCCTTCTGGCGGAAGGATACATTACGTCATCTTGTAAGCAGTCTGCAAAATTAAAACGAGATGAACTGTAATTCCTTTTTATTGGGCCGCGCTGTTGGCGTTGTAGCTAAGACACTGGCCTCTCACTTCTGAGTCCCAGGTTCGCTTCTCAAGGGGGTTTCATGATGGTGGACGATCCGCGTTGTGCAGGTTTTCTCGGGGTTCTCCCATTTTCCCTGCGAGTCCACCAAACTTAATCAGTCTTTCTCTCCGTCTGTCCTGCTTTCCGTGGGTTTAGCACAATAGATTTACAGGTTGCAGTGCTTGGCTTTTCTGCCGCCCACATTCACCACATGTAATAATAATAATAATAATAATAGTTTCTTTTTATTACAATTTAAGTGTTTCCTTTGAATTCCTCCTGGACAACTTAAGAATATTCGAAATTCTCAATAAAACTGACTGCAGCCTACTGATTTTTCTTTCGATTTCAACAAAAACATTTTAAATTACTTTCTATCACCGACTTTCTAACGTTACTTTCTTTTACGTTAAGACTTTCCATAGGTTACATTCTTTTCTAACAATACAGCCTAAACCAGCGTTTCTCAACCTGTGGGGCGCGCCCCCTAGGGGGGAGCGATAAAACTAAGGGGGGGGGGCCGAGCATATCGAAGATCTGTTAAAGAGATAGGTTTGGAGGGTTTTTTTTTTTCGGGGGGCGCGATGAGAGTTGTGATTGAAAATTGGATCGCAAGTACTAAAAGGTTGAGAAACACTGGCCTAAACATTAAATCAAACTAGCATATATTTTAATCAAAATCACATACAAATGCCTGCACAACCAAGAGCTTTGGGAAGTAAGTGGGTATTAATCAAAAGCCTATACTTTAAAAAGGAAATCCTTAAAATGCAAAATATTTTTTTTTTCATTAAACAGGTTTCTCTGAATTCCTCCTGGACAACTTAGGAGTATTCCAAATTCTCGTTAAAACAGATTGCAACAGATGATTTTCTTTCGATTTCCACAAAACACTTAAAATAACTTCCTAATCAACGACTTTCTAAAAGTTACATTCTTTCCTACACTAGACAATCTAAACACTAAATCAAACCAAAAGATACTTATTCAAAATCACATAGAAACTCCTGCACAACCAAGAGCTTTGGGAGGTGAACGGGAATTAGTCAATAAACTATACTTTTAAAAAGAAATCCTTAAAACTGATATTTAGTTCCTTTTTCTCAAAAATAAGAGTTTCCTCTGAATACAAAGTAAAGTTCTTCATCGATTAATTCATGAACTTCATGAACACCAAGTATGGGCGATTAGGATTAATATTTTTCCTTTGGAATTATAAAAATTAGACCAAACACATAATAAAATATTTAATGAAGCCTGCAAGTCAAATGTTGTGATTATATTTTTATATTTCCAATTTTAGTATTTAATTGTGTGTATAGCCTAAATTTAATTACTCTTAATGAAATTACACACGTTAAATAATTGTAAAACGTAATTGTAAATATATTTCGTTTTGAAAATAAAGTAATCCAATGCAGTCATCCATCAAAAACTCAAGTTCTTACAAATGACCATAATGAAATTTCAATTAAAGTTGTTGGATCCGACAGTATTTGGGTAGTTTCATTTAATGTAATTCAACTCATTAACCAATCCATATTATAAAAAGAAAGTTTTTAATTTACTCCATTTTTTTCAGAAGGACCTCGCATTCTAATACCAAGGAATATTATTAGCTCTCAAAACTCCAAGATTCAACTATAATATACATGTTCACCTGTATTGAGTGACTCTAAATCAACTCAAAAATCATAACTTAACATAGATTATATTAATACAATTTCAGCTTCAGTACTTACTAAGTAAACTCCTTTCTATTACGTTCCAGGATATTCTGAAGTAATTTGAATTTAATTTAATTTATTTTTTTATTCAAATTTTAATTAATTTATTCGATTTTCTTTTCTTTTGTTTTACAAATGCCGGGGCTCACAGCTTGATCAGCTTTCTTTCGGCTGCAACTAGGGGCGAGATATGATGCCTTTAACCGACGAATCGTTGTCCAGGGTACGCCAAGGGAGGGAGCATAAAGTGATACCCGCTGGAACGGATAGAAGGAGAAACAGAAGAAGAAAGAAACATCCATGCCACGAGCGGCATTCGAACCAGGGCACCGGCACATTTCCCACAACGACAGACCCCACATCCTCTTCGGCACGGCTATTTATTCGAAAATAACAGCTGATATTAAAACACTTTTTTTGACCATTCTCTCTTCATCTGATTTCAGCCATCATCAAGGGGAATAATGAAATCTGTTTTACAAAAGTTTATAATTGAACAGAACAGCATTCATCTGCGAGAGTATAGAGTGCAAATAGGAATATTCGAACTTTCAATCTTTCATTTCAAACAATCATGTACGTCTTTACGTTAGTACGGTGCAACATGACACTTGTTACCACCATTAATGCTGCTCATTGTAACTATTTTCGTCTCCGTTTTACCCACACTTCAAAACCGACCCAATAATTTCTCTTGGAAATTTTGCTAAACGGATTTCTATAATATTTGATAGAATGTCTCTCCATGCTCCAAATTAAAAATACCTCTTCCAATCAAGGAAGAAGGATATTCATTATCTAGCAACAGATATATCGTATCATTTATCACCAATGATGTAGTTAGATGTTACACTTTGGTAAAAAAATTTTGTGAAATGAAATGAAACCGAAATAGCAAAATGCCAAAGTGGAATTAGATTCTAAAAAAACAGAACAACACCTATAGTAATTAAATAGAGGGGCCTAGCCTTAGAGGGTCCCCAAAATCCAGCCTAGGGGGCCCACCAGCCAGCCTAGGGGTCCCATCCAGCCAAGTATCCCGACCAGCCCCTTTACATTGTTTTTTTTTTTTTTGGTTGTTGAATTGGAGATTCCGTTATTTTTTTTGGTTGTGGAATAATGGAACTCCCGCCCCGGGTCCCCAAAGGCGTTGCTATGCCACTGATTAAATGAAAAAGATTATTTTGTTATATTATGGACACATCCCTGTAACAAAACCAGGATGAAGTGGCTAAAAATAATATTTAAAGTAATTTTTCATACTAGAAACACCAAACAACAAATGTATCAAACCATTAATGACCACATCCCCAAACTAAACGAAATTGGCATGGTCTATCAATTAAGCTGCAGTTGCCAAAATAAATAATATTAAATTATCAAAAAATTGTTAAAAAACCTCATAATGGCACAAAACAGCGTTTGATTATCACGAAGGCATCAAATCAGAGCGTCTATTGGACAATCATGCATTAATGTGATATGAGAAACGTTATTAACGCAGATTCCTAAACTGTTAAAAACACTTAAAAAAAACCAAACCCAATAAACTAACCTATTCTAGGCCTATAACTACAAAATGTGTAAACTGTAATTGAAATCCAGAGCTACCATTGGAGTAACCCTCAAGTTACCTTGCACCCATTTATGAGCTGCATGATGCTGAAATGAGCCACAGAAGCCTTTCTGTTATAAGTGACCGTTTGGACCATGTACCGTGACTGTGCACCGCTTTCAAAAACATTTGACTGAAGATATATATAAAAAAAAATGCTCCTATAGTAAAAAAAAATGTTTATTTTATTATTTATTTAGTTTATTAGGTGTGTTTTTTAAGTGTTTTAACACTTCAGGAGTTTGCGTCAATGTGCGTCGTACTGTGTATTTTTGCATTTTTCTTTAATTAAAAGAAATACTTCTGATTAAAACACAATAAAAATCATCAATAAAAATTGATGAAATTTCATGTGGCTATTACCAGATACTAGAAGAGCATTTTTTGAAATTTCAGAGTTTTTGATTCAGTCCCTATTTCAGATATATCTGTTTGAAAATCGGCAATTTTGGACAAATTGCGATATTTGAAGGCCTGTAAAACCTAAAGGTGGCATTTAAAAGGCATCAATTTTTTTTTTAATTTTCTTTTCTATTATATTTTTAAGGGGAAAAAACATTAAAGTTGTGTTTTAATCCCTTCTTGGAAAAAAATTTCCCTAAATCTTCAATTTATTATAATCGAAAACTCATTTTTCTAGTTAAATTTTAGATTATTTCCTTACAACTTAACACATTTTTGATCTTAATATGATTTGTAGATGGTTTCATTCAGAATAAGATGATTTTTATTTCAAGTTGATATCTTAATAAACAAAAAAGTTATTTAACTTATCGCTAAACTCTGAAAACGCCAAAAACGGCCGACCCTCGTATACAAAATGGCCGATAAAAGCCAAAGTAATAATAATAATTTTTTTTAAAAAAATCGTTTTGTACTCTCAAATGTATATATAAACAGAAAATGTACAATCAAAAATAAAATAAAATATGGCAGCAACACCCATTGGTTGATTTCATATGGATTGACCCCAACCAACAAATATATCAAACCAATAATGACCACATCCCCAAACTAAACGAAATTGGCATGGTCTATCAATTAAGGTTCAGTGGCCAAAAAAAAAATAATATTTAATTATCAAAAATTATTTAAAAACCTCAAAATAGGACAAAATAGCGTTTGAATATCACGAAGTCATGAAATCAGGTTTCGTAGAGCATCTATTGGACAAACCATGCATACATGAGACATGAGCAATGTTAAACTCTTCGGGAGAAAAAGGACTGTAGGTTTAAATTACATAGAAAAGACGCTTTTTCGATCAAAAAATGTGCTAAAAGTACATATCTTTCCAAAGAAAAAGTTGCAGTAAGTATTTGAAATGAACTACTAATACTCGAATTAGATTTTGAATTTAATTGAATTTTTATATTGTGAAATAGAAATGTTGAAGATCTCATTTGTTTTGACATGAAAGCAAATATACTATCTAAACAGATATGAATCGTAAGCAGGAAACCTCCATGTAGATGAAAAAAATTTTTTACTTGATATTTTCAAAAAAAAAAAAAAATAGAAACCAAAATTTACAATATAATCCATTGATCTGTAAGCATTGGATTATGTCTGTCAATAGAGCTTAAATTTCTTCACAGGGACGCAAATATTTCTTTTCCGTTTAATTTATTTATTTTTTTTGTTAAACTTTATTTTTATGTTTATTCTAGATACTAAGTTCATTAAATAAAAATACTCTCTTCTACACATGACATTAGTATTTAAAAATTTATTAAAAATACTAAATGTAAGAGACAAATTTATTAAAAATACTAAATGTAAGAGAAAAAATTATTTTCTTTTTTTTAGAGCAGTTAAGATAAAAGCGCAGTTTTAAAAATTTTCTTTTATAATTTTATTATTTCTGTTTTCATTGAATTTATAATAATACTAGTTATTATTTAGAATGTTTAAACATGATTTTTAAGTAATTGTTTCTTCGTCTGATTGTTCTTATATCTTTCATATAATTTATCTTTTTCTTTAATTATGTCTAAATTAATTAGACATTTTTAAATGTCCAGTGATTTTTAAATATTTTTAAATTTTTAAAGGGGGGGATTTCGTTGTTGTCGATATATTTTTATCTTGTTAATCATTTGAATATTTATTTATTTTTTAATTCATGAATCCATTTCATTTATTATTTAAAAATTTGGATGGATTGTTAATGTCGTCTAGCATTATTTTACTTTGTTAGTAATTGTATATTCTTTAAAAAAAATTTATTCAATTTTTTTATTTGATTTGAGTTATTATATTTAATAATTTGATTATTATTTTGAGAATTCTTCACATAATTATTAACTTGAATTACGATCATGAATGTATCTGAGATATCATTTTGAATTGCACTTCCAATAATTTTAGTATTACAGTAAAACCCGGTCAACCGAACTAAAGGGGGAGGGGGGGACGCCTTTTCGGTTAAGCCACGAACATCTAATGCACCTACAGTATTTTGTATTGTAATTACAGTACGTATTTTTGAAAGGTTTTGAAGGTCAAACGAACTGAAAAATCTCTTTGTGAAAAATATCTACACAAATGTTCTTTATTAAAGTTAAAATTACATTTTTAGATTGACAATAGGCTACATCAATATACGACATACTGTACTTAATAGTTTGTAGCTTATGAATTACTCATTTAAAAAACTCAGTAATTTTTGTAGGTTTCTTTCGTCCCGCCCAACGTTTTCGAGCAACGACGTCCCGCCATCTTTTGGATTTTCGATTTTCGTAGGCGTTTCGCAAAACCCGGGTTTAGGTTGACCCGAGTTCGGTTACCTGGAGTTTTACTGCATTTGCTTTTGCAAAACAATCATCAATACAGGTTTTTGAATTAGATATGTTTGTGTTAACGTGGCTAATAACATCTGAGATGTAATTCCTCATTCATGGTTATGATTTTACATAATTCTGTATTAATTGGTTACTTTCATTATTTAATAAATTAATCTTTATCATTGATCTTTATCGATCACTGGATTATATTGTAATGTCAATTTATGGGTTTTTTTTTTTTTTTATTATATCAAGTAAAAAATCATCATTATATACAGTAAATCTAATTTACGCTTCATTTCTGTTTAGATAGTATAATTACTTTCAATCCAAAACAAATGTGACCTTCAACATATTTATTTCACAACAAAAAATTCAATAAAATTCAAAATCTAATTCTAGTGTTAATAAATCATTCCAAATATGTATTGCAATTTCCTCTTTGGAATTTCATAAGGTGTTAGCATGTTTTCTGATCCAAGAAGCGTCATTTAATTGTAATTTAAACCTATTATCACTTTTCTCCCCAAGAGTTAAACATTCCTTGTCACATGTATGCATGGTTTGTCCAATCGTTGCTCTACGAAACTTGATTTGATGCCTTGGTGATATTCAAACGCATTTTGTGCTATTATGAGGTTTTTAAATAAGTTTTGATAATTTAATATCAGTTTTTTTTGGCAACTCCACCTTAATTGATAGACCATGCCAAATTAGTTTAGTTTGGGAATGTGGTCATTATTGGTTTAATACATTTGTTGTTTGGTGTTTCTAGAATGAAAAATTACTTTACATCTTTTTTAAATAATAAAAAAATTGGCTAAATTTGAAGAATTCAAACAATTATAGGAGTGCAAATAACTCATAATAACTCAAGTTAGTGGTCGGGGATTGTAGTTTAACAACTATTTCTAGGATGTGTATTTGATGTGTAACATCTCGCTATTTTTATTAATTTATAATAAAACTTGAAAAAGGAAAAAACCAATTTTTCCGAAAATTCGTTTAAATAAATATATTTTATATATATTTTTTTGAAAGTTGGTAATGTCTATTATTTAATAAAACAATTTTATTGCCTTTGTCGGAATCGATAATGATGAATTATTTTTTTTCTAAGGTTTTTAAACATCTGCAATTCTAAATATTGGTGAAAATATAAATAATAAATATTTGTAGGTTTATTTCACAGTAATGGAATATGCTATGAAACCTAAGTTTTTTCGAATGATTTTTTTACTGATTTTCAGGAATTGTAATGTGGTCTGATGTGTTTTCTGTTAAGCCAATGATAGTTGAGGGTTGTGTTTGTAAAGTATTAATATTAAATCTATTGGTTTTACTAAGTAATTGTTCCTTAATTTTATTTAAGGTGTAACCCGATCACTTTTTTAACATGTTAAATTTTTTCTTCTGGTGAGAATGAATTCTGTCAGTAAAAATTTCTTTGTATTATTTGGATATTATTTTAGTTATTTATTTATCACAATACAAAGTGAACAAAAATCTGAAAGGAATTAGTTCTGTTTATAGCATATTCTATAGAAAATGATAGCTGCAATAATATTGGAAATGGATACATTAATATGAAAGAACGTTCTTATTTTCTTTTGGAAATCTGTAATTATAATTTCTGAAAATTACAGAAATCGTCTTGAGGATTAGTCAATGCTGCTACATTACTCGGGCTACTCCGGGTAGGTTCAGAGAGAAGCCAGCAAATCAAAAGTGACTAATGTACTACTGATTGTTAAAGAGAAAGGTAAAACTAGTGGCTCTCAATGAAGTTTAAAACTATCAGTCTAATCGCTACAGGTGAGAAATACTAGAAACAATCTTAACATTTTTACAATTAAAAACAAACACAGAGATAAAGTACGAACTACTCAAAAGTACTACCGTAACATGTTTCGAGAGCAAGTTACGGCAAATCATCCTCTGACGCACTGGAGAAGTCCAGGTAAGCAATACATTACAAGAGTGTTCTTATCACACCTAAACCAACCAAAATGGAATTTAGACGATGGCCCTGGAACATTAATGTGACAAACATAGCAATAATAAGATAATCAATGAAAGTTCAACGCAGTTATCGTGAACATCTTTACATGTCCTTCAAACACGAGTGCGAATGTCAATAGGATATCCAAGAATGAACTTAATAACAGTATTGACTAATGTGGAAAACACTCTTCGAGAGTATCTAGATTAAATTATAGCGAATTTAATCAAAACCTAATTATGAATTATTTCGATAAAAGACTGCTGCAAGCACTAAATCCATTGGAATTGAATGAAATTCGTAAATTAAGTAATAATAAGTAATTATTTATTAAAAAAGCTCATATGGGCGGGGACCGTTATCATTAGATAATGATTAGTATGAAAAAAAAAGTGTCATTATTATTTTGAGAACACAGTAGGTATTTCTGTAATCTCGAACGAGTGGTATCGTATACTAAAAAAATTTAATCACTGATTAAAAAAACATGAATTGAGGCTGGTTCGAAAAATAAATGGTTATCAGGTTTGGACAACATCCCCACTGTTAAAGGACTTCTTAAAATTCATTCACAGAATTTTAATTCGTTCACAGAAAGGTTTTTTTTCCCCAATTAGATCCATCGTTAATTGAAAGGAAAAGGTAATAATAAGTTGATCTAATTTTGCTGTTAGGATTTTTAGCCTATTAATTTTAATTCATTTTGGACGGTCTTAGTTAGGGGTCTTTTTTGATAGATTTTAGACAAATAGAGACAACCAAAGACCATGATTTCTGTTCTTTGATGTCACGGACTTTGAAGAGACAATAGGTTTCAGGGTGAACAATTGAAGAAGGTAGAACTATTGAAGGAAGATGGAACTATTGAAGGAAGATGGAACTATTGAAGGAAGTAAAAGTTATTAATGAATTTGATAGTGAAATCCTTTTATCTTTATTTGTGGAGATGCTGATGGCGTTCATTAACATGAAGGTAATGGCCATACCGGAAATTAAAAGTAATGTATTGTTTTACAGGAGGAACGTAGACGACTTCTTCCTGATTATCAAGAAAAATAAGGTAAAAGAGGTTGTTATGGGTTTGAATGGAATTTATCATGATATTGTTTTTACATATGAAGAGGAAGTAAATTGTTATTTATCGTTTTTGGATGTAATGGTTGAACGAACCGAACATTGATTCAACACGAATGTTTTTCAAAAAACCTCGAACCCTGGTTTAACCCATTCTCAAATTCCTCTCGCATTTCAAAGGAATGCCTTAGCTATGACGATTACTATAACCTTTTTCACAGCATCGAGTCAGCAGCTTTTCCTTAAGGAATTAAACACAGTTATTGCTCTTAATAACGGTTACAAATTTTTCTAATTTAAGCCCGATAGGCCCGATTTTCATATTTCTGTTGTTTATGAGCCGGGATTTTAGTTTGAGCTTAGAAACTTTTTGGCAACACTATTGGAATACATTAATTGGGGTGCTGGAGTTAGACACTATACAAACAATATCAGCAATAATTGTACATATGATAGTTCTTGTATATGGCATGATTGTCTTTACATTGGGAACACCTGTACACCATTGTTTATTCACTCCAGTCAGCACGATGTGACAAGATTATCCTTGAATACAGTACTGCTTTACACTCGGGACATAAACTTGATGGCACAAGGGTTAAAGGACTTCACCATGATGAATATTTAAGAAAATTTGTAGAATTCTTTTGGATTCCTAAAAACGGTTCTTATAAACACCATGTTTCAACAAAAGATATTTACGCGGTTGGTTTACAGTTAAAAAAGTTATTGTAATAAAGAAAGCTTACACACATTGTAAGATACATTAAATTACACCTAAAAAGGCTAAAATTACAACATGTTTCATTGCCGTACATGGATGTATTCGGGCAATACAATTAAAATTGAAATACATTTTAAAAAGAGTTCTTAACTTTTTAATTTGTGTGCGGGTGTCAACTTTGTCTGTTTAAATTCAAGACATTAAAATTTCAAATAAAATTAAATTTAAGAATAAAAAATTAAATGAAAATCAAAAAAAAAGAAAAAATAATAAATAAAGTAAAACTTGAGAAGGAAAAACAACTACTTCCAATAAACCACAGGTCTATTCATAGACATAATCACTTGTGGAACTCACAATGATACACGTAAAAGAAAAGGTTATGACTCCATTTAAAACTGGGAAGTTGTTATTTCTCTGTATACGAGATATGCCGATGACCTCATAATAATCTCCAACCAACAAATAAAATTAGCCTTTAAAGACTTATTTCATATGATTTCGACGGACATTGATTTTGACAATATAGTCGAATGTAATAATGTCGTATCCTTCTAGGATTTAAAAATGAGAAGACCCAATTCTCATATCAACATATCCGTTCACTCAATATTAACTGAAAAAAGATCTGGGGAAATCAGATATGTTGATATAAGTATCGAAATATTATTTCGATGTTTTTGCACAGAGCATTCCTCCTGTCTTCTTCTGAATACCTTTTTAATAATGAACATTATCACTATATGTTCCGTTTTGCTGCAGAACGATTATCCCAGTTCTTTTATCAGTTATCACTTCAAAGCACAATCTACAGAATTTAAAATAATCATCGTCCGCCACCAAGCATTCTATGATTATGTTACAATTTCTTACCCGCACAAAATTTATTCGAAATTAGTACGCCTATTAAGACACTTGAATATTCGAGTTGCAGCTTCAGCCACTAACCCCATCAGTTCATTTCTTCACAGAAAATAAGAGCAGGTCTCTTAATCATTACATCAAGCCAACGTCGTCTATGCCGTACTATGCATTACTTATCCTTCCTGATATATTGGCGATACCGGTCAAACGCTCCAGCACTGCATGTCATAACATGATAGAGCTACCGAAAAAGAGACCTTTCGTACACTACTAAGCACGTCCTCATGACAGGACATCAGCCCAACACTTCCATTCCCATATTTTTAGAAGATGCAAGGAATCTCAACTAATATAATGACAATATTTCTATTTCAGCCATCACCAAATAGTGTCTTGAGAAACAATGCAAAGAAAAAAAAAGACAACAACGTAAGGATTGAAAAAAGAATAATATGGAGGAAGAGAAGAAATTAATAAAATTATTTTTGGTTTTCTTCCTCAAATTTTACTTTATTTCCTAACTTTTTCGAATATGGCCAACTAGAGACTACGAAACTAGTTCAACCTGACAACGTCAGGACAAAGCAACTGAAATTCTAGAAGGGGGGACGAGATTCACATCCCGTCCAGGATAACCCAGAGATAATAAGAAATTTTACTTTATTTACTTTTGTTTTTAATTTGGTTTTGATTTCATTATTTTATTTTTAAATATAATTTTTTTCGGTATTTTTTTTGTGTTTTCTTTTTTTTTTTCTTTCTTTTTAGATCTTGCCTTGAAGTTACTCTGGGTCCTGTTTAGGGTTTAAGTTCCTCTTATCCTTACAAGTAGATCTGAAACGTGTTGTAATTTTAGCCTTTTTAAATATATTTTAAATGTCTTAGAATGTTTGTAACCATTCTTATTACTACAATTTTAGCAACTCACATATTTTAGTTAAAAAGTTAGTTTTTCTTTTCTATTCAACCTGTCATCTGTTTTGAGAATGCTTTTTGCCACCGAATGATTAATTATTAGTTAATAAATAATTTTCGGTCAGCATAAATTCTATTTTGATGATTTACGTTAGTGACAGCACTTTGATAATGGGTTGCTTAGCTTTGCCTTCTCCAGTGCGTCTGAGAAGGATTGACGGATTTGGCAATCGAAAAATATTACGCTTTGCATTTTCAATTTTTTTATTTTAATGTCTATGTGCGTTTTTCATTGTAATAATTTAACTCGTAATTTTGCACAATTCAAAATTGTTTACTAGAAAAATGTTAATAACCGGCAGAGTGGTATTATTCAACCAAACAAACTTTGATATCTCTTTATCAGTTTGACTTCAGAGGAGAAGAATCTGGTTAAAAAGCAATTCTTATTTTACTCTGGTATATAGAAACTGGCTGAAAGGAAAAGAAATATACAATAATCGTGTAAGTTGATATCCAATGGACGTTTGATGATATTTAGATACGAAGCATTATAAATAAATGAAATACTGTCAATTATCCTTCATATCTAACTTATCATGCTATCATATCTAACTAATTAAAAAATCTTAAATTTGGAAGATAAAAATTTTTTTTTGTAGCAAACAACAATCAGGGAGATGTTGGTTCATGTGTTCTATGAAATGTATCTATTGAAACAGGTTACAGGACATGCCATAAAATTTATTGCTTTTACAGATGACTTACAAGGAGACAAGACACCCTGTATCTTTAAAATGTGAGTACCCTTTTGTAGAATGAAAGTACACATGAAGTACTTCAAAAATATATTGAAGATTTGGGGCCAGCGCCCCGAAGATTTCGAGATATTCGGCGATATTGTCATCGATTTTTAAGTATTATTAGCTCACTGCTATCATAAAAAAGCAAGTGTTATCGTGAACTAAAGGAATGTTCCTGGCCTGAAAATCCATGGATCCCCGGTTCGATCCCCACTGCCGAGTGAGATGTAATTTTTATTATTTTTTTTTTTTTGCCTTTTTTCTTTATAATTACTTTTTTTCCGTTAATATTATGAATATTAGACAGAAAACCTTTTCACGATTAGAAGTAAATAAATAATATTCTCGTTAACCTTGGCTTTTAATTAATTAGATTCTTAATTAACTGATTTTTTTTTTTTTTTTTATCATCTTGTAGTGAAACTCTTTTATTGTTTCAATTTAAAATTATTTCAGTTTTCCTTTTTTTTTAGGAAAAATTAAGTTTTTAGGTAAGAGTTTTAAGTGTAATACTTAACTAACAGAATTTTCTATTTTCTTTATTAAATAAAAAAAAAAAAAAATTTGGTATTCTTGTTAATTGGATTCCCTTAATATTTTTGTATCAGAAGCTTTACTTTGACATACTCTATCACATTATAATATTCTCTTTTCCCAGCAGTTCTTTGCATATTTGGAAACTATCAGAAATTTCTTGTTTGGAAAAGCATAACTTGAACTGAACTTTTTCCATTTCATGTTTTTCAGTACAAAGAGAGGAAGAACCTGCTGAAGTCATTGCAGACTGACTCGCTAATGAACAATTGGTTAGGAGTCTTTTCTGAAATTTTCCCAGTAAACGCATCACCCCTCTTAAGTAAATGTGGCTTTCCTAATTGTTTGACTGTGCAATAAAAATCCTTAAAATAAAATTATGTTAGTTACGTATTACTTTTAAAAAACTTAATTTTTCCTAAAAAATAAGTACAAATGAAAAATTTAAGATAGAAACACTAAAAGAGTTTCAGCACCATATTATAAGAAAAAAAAAGTTTATTTAATTACAGTTGGCCAAACCAGAGGATGACTTTGACCTTGAACGAGACCCATGATCTCGTAATCATTTCAGGACTAAGAGAGAGAAGATTAAAAATGGCAACTCACCGACACAGAAAACCGTTGGAAGCAAAACAACGGAAGTTATTGCTAACGTTACTTCTTATTTCGAAAAGGCCTTACGACATGCTTCCTTATAGCACATCAGAGAAATTGTTTTCGATCCCAGTGCCGTGAGTAAAAGAATCCCATCTTCGTCTTCGTGTTGTCGATCTCAGGGATGCAATTTCGTCAAAAAACAAATTGGGAAAGGTAGGAGACTGATTTTGAACGATTGAAACGAACGAATGAATAAAAATAAATTTTTGAAATTATATTTGATCAGAAATCAGAATAGTTCAAGAAAATAAATATCTCTTTTTTCCGTAAACTTCGAACTCCCTAAATGTTCACTTTCCCGCGATAAACACAGACATATACAATCGATTCAAATTCTTTTATTGCGACATCTGGTAACCACGGTCGTTCTCTGGTTTGGCGGACTGTAAGTTACTAATTAATTAAAAACCAAAGTTAGGGAGGATATTATAAAAGAAAAAAACAAAAAAAAGAAGGTAAAAACAGAAAAAAGAAGGAAATGAAATTATAAAAAAAGTTATTTCTCACCCCGCAGTGGAGTCAAACCTGGGATATTTAGATTTACAGGTCAGCAACTTATCGTTTGTGCACGGTAATTCTTGCTTTCTCCTGACAGCAGTGACCTAATAAGGCAATACTTGAAAATCGATGAAGATAACGCCCTAAAACAAAAATTCTGCAAAGGATGATAAATTCTATGTTAAGGAAATATCACAATAAGAAAGGTTAACTTAAATTTAACTTCAATTTTAATTTGACAAATAGTACGTTAATGATGCTTAAAACAAATATGAATTGAATTACCATTACATATTTTATGATTGGAAACAGACAGACTGAAGAATATCACGGAGTTATAAATGGATTCAACCCAGGATTATAATAAGCATTTTGAATTATAGTAGGAAAACAAAGCAACTTAGTGACTCCTAGTAAAATGTACAACATGTATCTGAATTTTAAAAAATGCTCAAAATAGAATAATTAGTGATTCCATTATTTTGGGATCTATTATTCGAAATTCAATATCAGCTGGAGAGAGGGTTTTTAAAACGTTATCTTTAAGATAATAATACGAGGGAAGCTTTTGGTCATAAAAAGAAATCAAACAATATATATTGAAACTTTATTAGTTTTATTACAGCTCCCACGACCATCCCTTCTCATACAAAGTAAAGTTCTTCATCGATTAATTCATGCACTTCATGAACAGCAACCACTGACGATTAGAATTAATACTTTTCCTGTGTAATTATAAAAAATTTAGACCAAACACATAATAAAATAGTTCATGAAGCCTGAAAGTCAGATGTTGTGATTATATTTGTATTTTTAAAATTTTACTATTTAATTGTGTGTTGGACCTAATCTTAATTACTCTTAATGAAATGACAAACGTTAAATAATTGTAAAACATAATTGTAAATATATTTCGTTTCCAAAATAAAGTAATCCAATGCAGTCATCGATCAAAAATTGAAGTTTCTACAAATGATCTTAATGCAAATTCAATTAAAATAGTTGGAACCGACAGTATTTAAATAGTTTCATTTAATGTAATTCAACTCATCAACCAATCCATATTATAAAAAGAAAGTTTTTAATTTACTTCATATTTTTCAGAAGGACCTCGCAGTTTTACACTAAGGGATATTATGTAGCTCTAAACTCAACTATAGATTCAACTATAAGATTCAACTATAACATACCGGCTCACCTGTATTTAGTCGCTCTAAATCATCTCAAAAATCATAATTTAACTAGTAAATTACTTCTTATTATGTTCCTGGATATTCTGACGTAATTTGAATTTAATTTATTTTATTTTTTTTATTCGGATTTTAATTAATTTATTCGAAATATAATAGCTGATACTGAAACACTTTTTTGGACCATTCTCTCTTCATCTGATTTCAGCCATCATCAAGGCGAATAATTAAATCTGTTTTACAAAAGTTTATAATTGAACAGAAAAGAATTCATCTATAAGAATGTAGATTGGAAATATGAATATTCGAACTTTCAGTCTTTTATTTCAGACAATTATTTACGTCGTTACGTTATCATGCCGCAAAATTGACATTTGTTACCACCATCAATGCTGCTCATTGTAACTACTTTCGTCTCTGTTTTTACCCACACTTCAAAACCGGATTTCTGTAATATTTGATACAATGTCTATCAGTGCTCCAAATTAAACTCTTCCAATCAAGGAAGAAGAAGATATCCTTCATCATTATATAGCAACAGATATATCGTGTCATTTATCACCAATGAGGTGGTTAGATTTTAAACATTGGTAACAAATTTTTTGGGTACCAAATTTTTGTGAAATGAAATAAAATCTTAATATCAAAATGTGAAAGTGGAATTAGATTCTAGAAACAGAAGAACAACATTTATAGTAATTAAATGAAAAAGATTATTTTGCTGTAATATGGACACATCCAAATAAAAAAATCAGAATGAAGTGGCGAAAAAGTAATTTTTCATACTAAAAAACCAAACAACAAATGTATCAAACCAATAATGACCACATCCCCAAACTAAACGAAATTGGCATGGTCTATCAATTAAGTAAGGTTTAGTTGCCAAAAAGAATAATATTTAATATTAATGATCAAAAATTATTTAAAACCCTCTTAATAGGACAAAACAGCATTTGAATATCACCAAGGCGTGAAATCAGATTTTGTAGAGCATCTATTGGACAAACCATGCATACATGAGACATGAGCAATGTTAATCTCTTTGGGAGAAAATTGACTGTAGGTTTAAATAAACGCTTTTTCGATCAAAAAATGTGCTAACAGTACCTTTTTTTCCAAAGAAAAAATTGCAGTGAATATTTGGAATGATTTACTAAAGCCCCGCGAACATCTAGCAACATTACTGCAATTTAGTTGCGCGATTTTGACGTCACGAGTTGATATAAACCTTTGTCAAGCGCGAACATGATGCAACACGGATATGCAACTCGAAAATGCAACCAACCCATGACAACGCAGATTTTAAATACGTCACGTGTGACGTCAATCAAAATTCGGTTATGTCGTTTCAAACATAATATAAGAGTGAATGATTTGCAACATATGATAAATATGTTTTTAAAATTATTAGCCGCTATGGAATTTAATTTTATGTTGTTATTTCGAATCAAAAGTAACGAATGACCAACAGCCAATAAGAAACCATGCTCCCCTGGAAACAATGACGGCATAACTTTTGCATTCTACGTCAGCAGCCTTCGCGTTATCCAAACCCGCTGTGGAAAATCCAAAAAAATCGAGGTTTTTCAACCTCTCTGATAAATTCTGCCGCATACAATTACTGCATTTCAGTATAAACTTTATTTCTGCATGAAAGAAACTCGCAATACTCTGATATTAATTGAGTATGAGCCTGTCTTCAAAACGAATCGAGCGATAAAATTTTCGACGCCATTTTTT
>JAFIDM010001029.1:163587-177602 GCA_023159025.1 Thereuonema tuberculata
TGATGAATTGAATTACATTAAATGAAAGTACACAAATACTGTCGGATACAACTACTTTAATTAAATTTGCTTTAAGATCAATTGTAACCCGATTATCTGAGTTAATGTGGACCAAGACTATTAAAATAAATATAGTAAAACAAATCGTGTAGATTTAAATGTATATTTTAACAAATACACACTTTATGCAGATACACCACATGCAATTCATATTGTTATGATAATTGAAGAGTTCTTTTACTTAAAAAAGTCCTTATTATTTTTTTTTGTTTTACGTTATCTTGGCATTTTTCTGCAGCAATGTTTCGCCATTTTTTTTAAGTATAACAGGATTGTTGGTGTCGCTTCTTCTTGTTGTTTTATATATTCAATAGCACTTTAGATAGCTTTTAGTCCATCTGTATGAGAGATTTTCATATGTCGATTTTCATTGTAACTGTCTTCATCATCATCGCTATATTCATTTTCCTTATTGACGATATTGATGATTATTTCATCTGTAATGTCTTGTTGTTCGTCAGCGTTTATCCAGTCACGTATATCCTCTTCGTTGACTGGCGAGATCAAGTTCAGAATTTTTTTCGGTTGTTTGAAAATGCAAAATGTAGAACAAAAAAAAAATTCTAGAAATATTTGATAGCTCGGTTAAATCGGAAACTCGAATAATCGGGGTTTAACTATATATTTACAATTGCGTTTTACAATTATTTAACGTGCGTAATTTCATTAAGAGCAATTAAATTTAGGCCAAACACACAATGAAATACTAAAATTCTAAAAATTCAATTATAAAGTGCATGAATTAATCGATGAAGAACTTTATTCTGTATGATCTTATTAGCTCACTGCTGTCGTAAAAAAGCAAGTATTACCGAAGACTAACGGCATGTTGTGGGCCTGTAAATCTAAATTTTCCCGGTTCGACTCCACTGCTGGTTGAGGTATATTTTTTCTTTCATTTCATTTCTTTTTTTTTTTGTTTTTACTTTCTTTTTTTGTTTTTAATTTGTTTCTTTATAATAATTGGTTTTTTTCGTTTATATTGTAAATATTAGACAGAAAACCAATTTACTATTACAAGTAAATAAATAATATTCTCCTTAACTTTGGTTTTTAATTAATTAGTTACTTAATTTACTAAACGTTTTTTTTTTCTTATCATTTTGTGGTGAAACTCTTACTGTCTGTATTTAAAATTATTTCAGTTGTGGTTTTTTTTAAGAAAAATTATGTTTTTTAAATGTAATACTTAACTAATAGAATTTTATTTTAAGGCTTTTTTTTTTTTTTGCACAGTTCAATAGTTGAACAATTAGGATAGCTACATTTACGTAAGAGGAGCAATGCGTTTACTGCAGAAAAATTCAGTAAAGACTCCTAACCAATAGTTCATTAGTGAGTTGGTTTCCAATGACTTCAGGAGGTTCTTCATCTCTTTGTACCGAAAAATAACTTGGACTCAATTTATTTCCATTTCATGTTTTTCGTGCTTTTCCAAACAAGAAATTTCTGATGTTTTCCAAATATGCAAAGAACTGCTGAGAAAAGAGAATATTATTGGTGATAGAGTATATCAAAGTAAAGCTTCTGATAGAAAAATATTAGGGGAATCAGATTAACGAGAAAACTAGGGTTGTTTTTTTATTTAATAAAAAAAACATAAAATTCGGTAGGTAAGTATTACACTTAAAACTCTTACATAAAAACTTAATTTTTCCTAAAAAAAAGTACAAGTGAAATAATTTTAAATGCAAATAGTAAAAGAGTTTCTCCGCAAGATGATAAAAACAAACTAGTTAATTAAATATTTAATTAAATAAAAACAAGGGTTAACGAGAATATAATAATATTTACATCTAATCATAAACTGGCTTTCTGTCTAATATACATAATATAAACGGAAAACACTAATTATCATAAAGAAAAAAGGAAAAAAAATATTAAAAATAATTACGGCTCACCGTGCAGTGGGAATCCAACCGGGGATCCATGGATTTTGAGGACATCAACATGCCATTAGTCCACTGTAACACTTTCTTTCTTATGATAGCAGTCAGCTAATAATGTAATACTTAACAATCGGTGAAATAACGCCCAATATCTCGAAATCTATGGGGCGCTGGCCCCAAATCCTATATATATTTGTAAAGTACTTTTAATTTTAACCAGATTCATCTCCTCTCAAGTCATACTGTTGAAGAGATATCAAAGTGTGTTGAATAATAATATCACTCTATTGAAAAGTCTTCAAATCTTCAAAATAAAAACAAAATAAACGTATAAAACCATACATTTATTGAAATAAATATTTCTTAATTTTCGAAAAGACATGACTTCTTTTCTTTTTCAAAGCCTAAAAAACAACAACAATACGTTACAAACAAGTAGAGGAAAACGATACAGATATGAGACATTCATGAAATTGTATTGTTACAACAATACTTACAAATGCTATTCTCCTAATTCTTTAATTTTCACCTTATTTTTACAATTTGAAATACATATATTGTTAAACTCTTTGGCCATTTCCACAATAAATTTGTTTACATTAACACCTTCATTTCTATTAATATTTATCTTTTTGGTATTTCTAATTAGTAGACTTTCCATGGTTTTTCTCGTTTTACAATCTTTTTCAATACATACAATTTTGATTTCATCGCTGCCGGTTATTAACATTTTTCTAGTAAACAATTTTAAATTGTGTAAATTTGCTATTTGAATTGTTACAAAGAAAAACGCTCATAGAGATTAAAATAAAAACAATTCACAATTCAAACCGTAGCATTTTTCGATTGCCAAATCTGTCAATCGTTCTCAGATGAACTGGAGAAGGCAAGCTAAGCAACCCATTATCATAGTGCTATCACCAGCCTCAATCATCAAAATAGAATTTATGCTGACCGAAAATGATTTATTAACTATTAATAAATATTCGTTAGCAAAAGCCATTCTAAAAACAGATCACAGGTTGAAAAGATAAGAAAAACGAACTTTTTAACTAAAATATGTGAGTTGCTAAAATTGTAATAATAAGAATGGTTACAAATATTCTAAGATACAATAAAATATATTTAAAAATGCTAAAACAACAACATGTTTCATCGCCGTACGTTTAGGTTTTGGGTCAATACCAATTATAATTGAAATACATTGGGTTATTTATATATAAAGCAGAAGAAACCACATATTCAAATTAGATTCAAGATTGTTGATTGGAGGGAAATAAAGATAAATCCATCCGAAAAAGGTGGTGACAGCATGAAGTAGTAGAGGCACATCTAGACTGTTCTATCATGAACTGAGTGTCTGGTTTCTGAACTCGATCTACTTGTAAGGATAAGAGGAACTTTAACTTTAAACAGGAACTTGAGTAACTTCAAGGCAATATCTAAAAAGAATGAAAAAAAATAATAATAAAAATTCAAAAAAAAATTATATTTAAAAATAAAAATAAAAAATCAAAACCAAATAAATGGAAACAAAAATAAATAAAGTAAAATTTCTTATTTTCTGAGGGTTATCCTGGACGAGGTGTGAATATCGGGTCCCCCCCCCCCTTCTAGAATTTCAGTAGCTTCGTCCTGACAAATTCGAAAAAGAAACGAAATAAAGTAAAATTTGAGGAAGAAAAAACAAAATTTTATTAATTTCTTCTCTTCCTTCGTCTTGTTCTTTTTTCATTCCTTAGGTTGATGTCTTTTTTTTCTTTGCATTGTTTCTCAAGACACTATTTGGTGATGGCTAAAATAGAAATATTGTGATTATATTAGTTGAGATATGCACTGATTCCTTGCATCTTCTAGAATTGTAGGAGTGGAAGTGTTGGGCTGATGTCCTGTTATGAGGACATGCTTAGTATTGAAGCTTGAAAGTTCTCTTTTTCTGATAGCTCTATCATGTTATAACATGTGGTGGTGGAGCATTTGACCGCTGTCGACAATATATCAGGAAGGATAATTAATGCATGGTATTGCATAGACGACGTTGCCTTGATTCTTATTTTCTATGAAGAAATGAATTTTTGGGGTTAGTGGATGAAGCTGCAACTCGAATATTCAAGTCTCTTAATAGGCGTACAAATTTTTCAAATTCTCATTAAAACTGATTGTAACTGCTGATTTTCTTTCCATTTTGACAAAGAAGCTTCAAATTACTTCCTAATCACTGATTTTCCTAAAGTTACATTCTCTCCGGCAGTCGACACCTTAAACACTAAATGAAACCAACATATATTCATTTAAAATCACATAGAAATAAATTTTAATTTAGGAAATATATCGAATTCCTGCACAACCAACAATTTTGAGAGGTAATTGGGATTCAGTCAAAAACCTAGGCTTTTATAAGAAATACTTAAAAATGAAATGTAGTTCCTTTTTATTACAATTAAGTGTTTCTTCTGAATTCCTCCTGGACAACTAAAGAATATACCCAACTATCGTTAAAACTAATTGGAACTGCTTATTTTCTTTCGATTTCCCCAAAAACATCTTAAATTACTTCCCAATCACCGACTTTCTTATGGGTAACATTCTTTCTTACACTACACAGCGAAACATTAATGACATCGACACATATTTATTCAAAAACACTTAGAAATAACTTTTGTTGGGAAATATATCGAATTCCTCCATTACCAACATCCTTGGGAGGTAATTCGAAATAAAGCAAAAACCTATGCTTTTAAAAAGAAATACCTTAAATGAAACGTAGTTCCTTTTCATTACAATTAAGTGTTTTCTCTGAATTTCTCCTGGAGAACTGAGGAATATACCAGTTCTCATTAAAACTGAATGCAAATGCTGATTTTCTTTCGGTTTCCACAAAAACACTTAAACTTACTTCGTAATCATCGACTTTTCTAAAGTTACATTCTTTCCTGCACTACATACCCTAAAAACTTAATTAAACCAACAGATATTTAATGAAAATGACGTAGAATAAGTTTTAGTTTGGGAAATATAGTTCCTGCACAAGCAATAGCTTTGGGAGGTAAATGGGAATCAGTCAAAAACCTATGTTTTTAAAAAGAAATACTTAAAAATGATACTTAGTTCCTTTCTATTATAATTGCTTCCTCTGAATTCCTCCTGGACAACTGTGAATATTCGAAATTCTCAATAATTTCGGTAATAACTGATTGGAGCCTGCTAATTCTCCTTCGATATTTTGGGAAATATATCCAATTCCTGCACGACCATCAGTTTTGCGAGGTAAGTGGGAATTAGTTAAAACTATGCTTTTAAAAAAAAAGTTAGAAAGAAACGTACCTATCGTTTCCTCTGAAATTCTCCTGCACAACTCTGGAATATTCCAAATTCTCTTTAAAACTGCTTACATCTCGGCCGTCCTAAGGTAAAAGAAAGTAACTGAAAATTTTCTGATTTTGCATTTTCTGCAATTTCTACGTAAGGAAGTATCTACACATCTTCCTATGCAATTTGGTAGAGATCTGCTGTTAAGTTTGGCCCCTATTTCGATGATCAAAGGTAGCAACTGACTCACAATATGCTTATATCTACGGTCAAATGCAGCAAATAATCAATTTCGAAATTGCTGGTTGCTTCCTTTTACTTTAGGACGGTCGAACTGCTGATTTTCTTCGATTTCCACAGAAATACTTAAAATTACTTTCTAATAACCGCCTTCCCTAAAGTTACTTTCTTTCCTACACTAGACAGCCTAAGAACTCAATTAAACCAACAGATATTTTTTCAAAATCACCTACAAATAAGTTTTATTTTGGGAAATAATTATAACGATTTACTACAGAACAAACAGCTTTGGGTGATAATTGGGCATCAGACAAAATTCTATGCTTTTAAAAAGAAATAATTAAAAATAAAACGTAGTTCGGTATAATTACAATAAAGTGTTTCCTCTGAAATCCTCTTGTAAAATTGTGGAATATTTCAAATTCTCGTTAAAACTGATCACAACTGTTGATTTTCTTTTCATTTCCACAAAGACGCTTAAAATTACTTTCCTAATCAACTACTTTCGTAAAGTTAGATTCTTTCCTGCAGTAGACACCCTAAAAACTAAATCAAACGGATATTTATTCAAAATAACATAGAAATAAATTCTATTTTAAGAAATATAACGAATTCCAGCACAACCAACAGCTTTGGGAGGTAAGCGGAAAATCAGTCAAAAACCTATATTCTAACAAAAAATACTTAAAAATAAAACATTGTTCCTTTTTCTTACAATTAAGTGTTCCCTCTGAATTCCTCATGGCCAATTCTGGAATAAACCAAATGCTAATTAAAATTGATTGCAACTGCTGATTTTCTTTCGATTTCCACAAAAACACTTAAAATTACCTCCTAATCATAGACTTTCCATAAGTTACATTATTTCCTATACTTGACACCCTAAAAACTAAATGAAAACAACCTATATTTATTAAAAATCACTTAGAAATAAGTTTATTTTGGGAAATATATCGAAATCCTGCATAACCAACAGCTTTGGGAGGGAAGTGGGAATCAGTCAAAAACCTACGCTTTTAAAAAGGAATATTGAAAAATGAAACGTATTTCCTTTTTATTACAATTAAGTATTTCCTCTGAATTCCTCCTGGACACTTGAGGAATATGCTAAAATTTCATTAAAACTGTTCGTAACTGCTCATTTTCTTTCGATTTCCATAAAAACATTGCAAATTACTTCCTAATAACTTTCTAATTTCTTGCTAATTTTCTTATGGGTAACATTCTTTCCTGCACCAGACATCTAAAAAGTAAATGAAACCAACAGATATTTAAAAAAAAAAATCTACATACCTCATTATAGTATTTACAATAGATTATTGATGTGTTTATTCATGTAACAACAAACAAAATCTATGATTCACGAGTTTTTAAAATTCTGACCATTGTTTAAGTTTCCAAAAATTAATTTCCGACCATTGATGCTTTTGTTATATTCATTCCACTCATGTTAATACGCTTAAGAAGAGTTAAACTTTTGAAAATTTGCAATTTACAGTATTTTTAATAAATATATTTTAAATATTACAATGAGGAACTTGGAGTTTTTATAAATATATGCTGCGGTATTGTGCAGAACGCATACTTGGTATAGCAAAGTAAAGAGAAATAGTAGTAAGAGGCAAATTAAAATCTTAAAAAGATTTATTTGAGTGGACATTTAAAACTTAATAAGGCTTATGTACATTTTTCAAATTTCAATTCCTCTAAAATTGTTGTCTTCTAAGTTTAGTACACAGTTCATTAATCCTATAATGAATAATCAATAGTTCTGAATCTCATTAACAGTTCCGATATCACCTTGATATCACATAAACTAAATAGCATATATCACAAACTCTGTGATTTAGTTGAAATTAATTCCTCAATTAATTTCTCTTTAATGCTAATTATTTACTAGGGCACGCTAATAATATTATAAGAATGAATGCTGAACCTCTCTATCTCAATTAAATAATAAATCACTATTTAATTTCACCGTTTCAGAAAACGCGAGAGTTCGTTCCGTTGTATCTCTATTTGAAATAACGTCTCACTGGCTTTTATCTTTCACCTGTGTGAATTCTAAAGCGCGTGAATGATAATGACTTTAATTCTATTCACCTGTGTGAATTATTCTTAATATAAGTAATGGCTAATGTCTTTCACTTGTGTGAATTATTCCGCTTACTATATTTAAATGGCTTTTACTATTAACACCTGTGTGAAATAATATTAACTTTATCCTCAATAATGAAGTTCTCTGCTGAATCAGATTTTCTCACTGTCATTAATCGGTAATAATTCTTGTCCGTGTCCGCTTACACGTATTCCCTCCAAAATGGAATAAGAACTTATTACTTACAGTTCGATGTAATCTAATAGCTTTCACCTTGGTGTATCTTTCCTAGTAGAAATTTGTACGGTCGGAATTTTCCCTTTAGTTTCCATCTATTCGGATCAACGCTGAATCCGGAACCTGCCTTCAGTTGTTACAATTCGAATATGGCGCGTCTCACCTCGTCAGATGATTTCTTCTTCACTTGAAACTCCCAGAATGCACTGGCACTTATCGTCTGCTATCGGTGGAAAAGCTTCAATTACTGACGGCGCTTTTACTTCGGTTGGTTTGAAGGCTTTTCACTTCGTGTGAAATATTTCTCTTGGATAATTCCTTCTCTTTCAACTTCGGATAATTATTATTTATAGTTGCCATTATTAGAGTTAGAGCTCCCATTCTTCTATCTATCCAGTTAGGTTCTAGTTTCGTCTGCTTCATTCTAGATTTAACTCAACTTAACGCTCTTTAGGAGTCGTTCTTTTTCCATGTGACGTCTAGACTTCTGAAGCTCTTAGGTTCACTCTTTGGGGCTCATGCTTTACGACTATAGAGCTTCTAGCGTTCTGTTACTCTGTCTTTCCGCTAGTTTGTTTCACTAGTCTCCTTAGTTTTCACTAGTTCCACTAGTCGCTAGTAGATCCATTAGTCTGAGAATGAGGCTGTGAGGCACCTTATATCTCGTGCCATCTCAATACGTAATTAACCTCATTTACATATTCAAATTTTATAATTGAATTTTCACGAAAGAAAAAAAAATAAAAATGAAATAATAATAATAAATAATAGAAAGAAATTAAATGAATCATAACTCACTGTATCATTGTTGTTAAAATTGTAACAATGGAAACATAACTGTATCATTACTGATCTTTGCTATTAAATGTAGACTTATTGTAGAAATATTCAAAAAAAGATAGGCTTCAGAAAGCAAAACGATCTCAGTTTTTGCGAAATATTTTGGAATAAAAAGATGAAGAAGTATTATATATGGAGTCTGATGAAATTTATATTTAAAAATGAAATAAATTTCTTTTCAAGTTCTCTCGATAATTTATAATATAACTAATACTAATTAAATTATTTTTATAATAATTTAATATCTCAACAATAATATAATCTAGTAATGAAATGGAAGAGTTTACAGGAACAGATATTTACTCAAAATCAAATAGAAATGTTTTAATTTTGGAAATATTGTTACCTGAGCTTTTGACCGCATCCCCCTTCTACAGAGTAGACGCACTCAACTCTGCTTCCCTACTCGTAGTGGAATCTTCCGTGAGTGAGAGGGAGGCTGGATTCTGCTATATAACGCGGCGCAGAGAGAATCTAAGCATTCAGTTCGTGGCAGGAACCACTGAGCCAGCCTCCAGATGAGAAAGAGAGAAGTCAGTTCGTGGTAGGAGCCACCCAGCAAGCCTCTAACTGAGGAAGAGAGAAGGCATTTCGTGGTAGGAACCGCCCAGCAGGTTTACGGCCGAGGAAGAGAGCGTTAGTTCCTGACAGTAGCCACGCCAAGGCTTCCAGCTGAGGAAGAAAGAGACAGTTTTCGTTGGCATCAAGCCACATTGGTAACTACACGAACCTAGAGTGAAGCAGATAGCTTTTGGACATCATTCCAAGAAGGAAGCAGCTCCTTCTGAGTCCCGGGTTCCCTTCTCAAGTGGGTTTCGTGATGGTGGACGATCGGCGCTGCGCAGGTTTTCTCGGGATTCTCTCATTTCCCCTGCGAGTCCCCCACCAAACTTAATCAGTCTTTCTCTCCGTTTTGTGAAAGTTTCTAGTTTAATAATTTATATATATATAGTAATAGCTATTAATATGTAACTAATTAAGATTAACAATAATTAAGATAAAATTAAGATAATTTTAGCTTATCAGCAAAAGGTCTAATTACTTTCTTTTAACGTTAAGACTTTCCATAAGTTACATTCCTTTCTACACAATACAGCCTAAACACTAAATCAAACCAGCATTTAGTTTGTTCAAAATCACATAGAAATGCCTGCACAACCAAGAGCTTTGGGAAGTTAGTGGGTATTAATCAAAACCCTATACTTTTAAAAGGAAATCATTAAAAATGCAACGTATTTTTTTTTTTACATTAAACAGGTTTTCCTGAATTCCTCCTGGACAACTTAGGAGTATTCCTAATTATCATTAAAACAGATTGCAACAGATGATTTTCTTTCGATTTCCACAAAAACACTTAAAATAACATCCTAATCAACGGCTTTCCAAAAGTTACATTCTTTCCTACACTAGACAATCTAAACACTAAATCAAACCAAAAGATACTTATTCAAAATCACATACCAACTCCTGCACAACCAAGAGCTTTGGGAGGTAAATGGGAATTAGTCAATAAACTATACTTTTAAAAAGAAATCCTTAAAACTGATATTTAGTTCCTTTTTCTCAAAAATAAGTGTTTCCTCTGAATTACAAAAGTAAGTTCTTCATCGATTAATTCATGCACTTCATGAACAGCAAGTATGGACGATTAATATTTTTCCTTTGGAATTATAAAAATTAGACCAAACACATAATAAAATACTTAATGAAGCCTGCAAGTCAGATGTTGTGATTATATTTTTATATTTAAAATTTTAGTATTTAATTGTGTGTATGGCCTAAATTTAATTACTCTTAATGAAATTATGCACGTGAAATAATTGTAAAACGTAATTATACAGGGTGTTTATAAATGAATATCGGGGTTTTAACGCTTTGTAGTATTTATTTCGTGAAACTTACAATCAAAGTTGATAAATGAAATGAAAGAGCATCTCAAAAGTTTTGTTTGTTGGTATGCGCATGCGCAAAAAGATCTGTGCGCATGCGCTAGAAAGCGTCAGTAGCAAACATGGCGACTAGTGAACAGGAAGCGTTTTGTGTTCTGCATTTTGCAAAGACGAAATCTTCAGTTACTGTGCAACGTGCGTTCCGGAATAAGTTCAGATGTGATCCCCCAAGTGTAGCCGAACGCTGGATTGGCCGCAAAGGGCCCACTGACAGAGCCTGTTTTCAATGGCCTCCACGCTCCCCCGATCTGACGCCATGTGATTTCTACCTGTGGGGTTTCATAAAGGATCGTGTGTATGTGCCTCCACTACCAGTTGATCTATCCGACCTAAGAAACAGGATTGCGACAGCTGTTGCATAACCCCAGAAACATTAATCAACATTTGGGAAGAACTGAGCTATCGACTTGATGTGTGCCGTGTAACAAAAAATGCTCACATTGAACACTCGTAGGCTTCTAGGGAAAACTGTTTGAGATGCTCTTTCATTTTATGTATTAACTTTGATTGTAAGTTTCACGCAATAAACACTACAAAGCGTTAAAACCCCGATATTCATTTATAAACACCCTGTATATTTCGTTTTGAAAATAAAGTAATCCAATGCAGTCATCCATCAAAAACTGAAGTTCTTACAAATGACCATAATGAAATTTCAACGACAGTATTTGGATAGTTTCATTTAATGTAATTCAACTCATTAACCAATCCATATTATAAAAAGAAAGTTTTTAATCTACTCCATATTTTTCAGAAGGACCTCGCTGTCTAATACTAAGGAATATTATTTAGCTCTCAAAACTCCAAGATTCAACTATAATACACATGTTACCTGTATTTAGTGACTCTAAATCAACTCAAAAATCATAACTTAACATAGATATATTAATACAATTTCAGCTTCAGTACTTACTAAGTAAACTCCTTTCTATTACGTTCCAGGATATTCTGAAGTAATTTGAATTTAATTTAATTTATTTTTTAATCAAATTTTAATTAATTTATTCGATTTTCTTTTCTTTCTTTTTTTATACAAATGCCTGGGCTCACAGCTTGATCAGCTTTCTTTCGGCTACAACTAGGGGCGAGATATGATGCCTTTAACCGACGAATCGTTGTCCAGGGTACCCCAAGGGAGGCAGCATAAAGTGATACCCGCTGGAACGGATAGAAGGAGAAACAGAAAAAGAAAGAAACATCCATGCCACGAGCGGGATTCGAACCAGGGTACCGGTACATTTGCCACAACGACAGACCCCACTGCCACGCCGGCACGGCTATTTATTCGAAAATAACAGCTAATATTGAAACACTTTTTTTGACCATTCTCTCTTAATCTGATTTCAGCCATCATCAAGGGGAATAATGAAATCTGTTTTACAAAAGTTTATCATTGAACAGTAAAGAATTCATCTGTAAGAGTATAGAGTGCAAATAGCAATATTCGAACTTTCAATCTTTCATTTCAAACAATTATTTACATCTTTATGTTCCATGGGGCAAAAATGATGCTTGTTACCACCATCAATGCTACTCATTGTAACTATTTTCGTCTCCGTTTTACCCACACTTCATTACCGACCCAATAATTTTTCTTGGAAATTTTGCTAAACGGATTTCTGTAATATTTGATACAATGTCTATCAATGCTTCAAATTAAAAATACCTCTTCCAATCAAGGAAGAAGGATATCCATTATCTAGCAACAGATATAACGTGTTATTTATCACCAATGATGTAGAACTTTAGATGTTGAACTTTGTGAAATTTTTGTGAAATGAAATGAAATCGAAATAGCAAAATGCCAAAGTGGAATAAGATTCTAAAAAAAAAGAATAACACCCATAGTAATTAAATACAGGGGCCTAGCCAAAAGCCAGCCTAGGGGCCCCATCCAGCCAAGTATCCCGACCAGCCCTTTTACAACGTTTTTTTTTTTGGTTGTTGAATTGGAAATTCTGTTTTTTTTTTGGTTGTGGAATAATGGAACTCCCGCCCCGGGCCCCCAAAGGCGTTGCTACGCCACTGATTAAATGAAAAAGATTATTTTGTTATATTATGGACACATCCCTGTAACAAAATCAGGATAAAGTGACTAAAAATAATATTTAAAGTAATTTTTCATAGAAGAAACACCAAACAACAAATGTTTCAAACCATTAATGACCACATCCCAAAACAACGAAATTAGCATGGTCTATCAATTAAGCTGAAGTTGCCAAAAAAAAATAATATAAAATTATCGAAAATTGTCAAAAAACCTCATAATAGGACAAAACAGCGTTTGAATATCACGAAGGCGTGAAATCAGGTTTCGTAGAGCATCTATTAGACAAACCATGTATACATGAGACATGAGCAATGTTAAACTCTTGGGGAGAAAAATGACTGTAGGTTTAAATAACAATTAAATTACGCTTTTTGGATCAAAATTATGAAATTTTAAGATATTAAATTATCGAAAATTGTTAAAAAAACCTCATAATTGCACAAAACAGCGTTTGAATATCACGAAGGCATCAAATCAGAGCGTCTATTGGACAACCATGCATTAATGTGATATGAGAATATTATTGACGCAGACTCCTAAACTGTTAAAAACACTTAAAAAAAAAACCAAACCTAATAAACTAACCTATTCTAGGCCTATATGTACAAAATGTGTAAACTATAATTGAAATCCAGAGCTACCATTGGAGTAACCCTCAAGTTACTTTGCACCCATTTATGAGCTGCATGATGCTGAAATGAGCCACAGAAGCCTTTCTGTTATAAGTGACTGTTTGGACCATACCCTTAAGAAAATGGTTGGTAGAATCGTATAGAGCTCTATAGGTTACTATAGACTACTCTATAGGATCCCCAGATCAGCCCTCTATACAAAAGTCATTCTATAGGAATCCTATAGCTGTTTCTATAGAAAACAAGTAATGCATTTCTATAGAGAAATAATCTATAGAACTCTATATAGAATCCCCAGATGAGCCCTCTATAGAAAAGTCATTCTATAGGAATTCTATAGCTGTTTCTATAGAAAACAAGTAATGCATTTTTATAGAGAAATTTTCTATAGAACTCTATGTAGAATCCCCATATCAGCCCTCAATAGAAAAGTAATCCAATAGAAATGCTATAGCTATTTATATAGAAAACAAGTATATGCATTTTTATAGAGAAATAATATATAGAACTCTTTAATTTCCAGATCAACCCTCTATAGAAAAGTCATCCATGCTACAGCTATTTGTATGCATTTTTATAGAGAAATAATACATAGAACCAGGGCCGTTGCGTGTTTGTTGGCGCCCGAGGCAAGATTTCCCCTGAATCTCCAATTCAACAACCAAAAAAAAAAACGGAATCTCCTGTTGCCGTTGCCGCGGCGCCCCCCTA
>JAFIDM010001029.1:178002-188992 GCA_023159025.1 Thereuonema tuberculata
CGCACCAAAAAACCACTTTTTAGAAATAATAAACAAATCCAACAGCTGTCGTGCATGTTAGTTAAACCCATTGTCAATAGATGGCGCCTTCTCCATTTTTTATAAAAAGGTTGACCCGTGCGAATAATTCGCATGGCATCTTGATCAGTCGCCGAATGGTAATGTGGAAATAAATAGATGAACAGATTCAAAAGATGGCACCTTCTACATTTTTATAAAGGTTTTTAAAATAAAGTTTTTTAACGAAAACAATAATTTAACCAGTTTGTTTATTTTTCGTCATTAGCGGTGAACGTAATCTTCAAAATATCTCAATCATTGATTTGATTTTGATGAAGTATTAAGTGAGGTACAAAAAAAAAAAAACACCTTTGAGAAATAATATATGAGAAGTTGACAAATTGTTATGTTTTTTATTGTAATAAGTCGTTTATTTTTATTAAAATATAAATCTTTGTTTGTTTTTTTATCTGTTCTTATTAAATGAACGATGAAATATCTTTTTAAAGTGCATTTTTATTCCAAAAAGGATGTATTAGAAGTTACGACGCTACAGCATTATTTGAAATTTTCTTTCGCTTTCGAAAAATAAGTCGCTTCTGTTAAAGCATGTCTACATTTTTATAAAAAGGTTTTTAAAATAAAGTTTTTTAACGAAAACATTAATTTTAAACAATTTGTTTATTTTTCGTCATTAGCGGGGAACGTAATCTTCAAAATGATGTCTTAATCATTGATTTTGATGAAGTCTTAAGGGAAATATGCCGTACCGACAACAAAACACCTTTGAGAAATAATATATAAGGATAAGAAAATTCTCGGCAATAAATGTTTGTTTTACCTTTGCTTGTCATGCAGATCAATGTTATTAAGGTTAGGAGAAGTATAACGTAACGTTGCAAACGCTGTAAAGTAATAAAAATTAAGTAATAAAAAAATAAATAAATAATACAAAACAATAGATAAATAATATTATATGGTACTTACTTGCGAGGAGAAACGTTGATTTAAGCGAACGTAACCTTCAAAATGACGTCTCAATTATGAGCGCACCGACCAAAAAAAAAAAAAACACACCTTTGAGAAATAATAAGCAACTCTAAAAGCTGTTAAACATAGTGTGCCTTCTACAACCAAAGGTTTTTAAAAAAGGTTTTTAAAATAACAATTTTTTAACGAAAACATTAATTTTAAACAATTTGTTTATTTTTTGTCATTAGCGGTGGACATAATCTTCAAAATTATATGTCAATCATTGATTTGATGAAGTATTAAGGGAAATTAAAAAAAAAAAAAAAAAACACCTTTGATAAATAATATATGAGAAGTTGACAAATTTTTAGGTTTCTTATTGTAATAATTCCTTTAATTTTATTAAAATATAAATCTTTGTTTGTTTTTTTATCTGTTCTTATTAAACAAACGATAATATATCATTTTAAAGAGCATTTTTATTTTAAAATAAAATATATTTTATTTATAATATATTTGAAGGTTACGACGCTAGAAGTGGCTTCTGTTAAAGCGTGTTTACATTTTTATAAAAAGTTTTTTAAAATACAGTTTTTTTAAATAAACGTTAATTTTAAACAATTTGTTTATTTTGCGTCATTAGCGGGGAACGTAATCTTCAAAATGATATCTCAATCATTGAATTTGATGAAGTATTAACGGAAATACGGCGTCCCGACAGAAAAACAGCTTTGAGAAATAATATATAAGGATTCTTTGTAACTTTTTGTTTTGAGAATATTTTTGGGAATTTGGTTAAAAATAATATTAATAATTCTATTTATGTTTCTAAATCCATAATTGTTTTAGATAGGTTCGAAACTAATGAGATTGGTCAATAGTTAGCAATTCGGTCTTTTTCGCAGATTTATATAGATTGCTTTAAAAAGAAGAGATGCTTTGTTTCAGAAGCATTTGAAGTTTAACTTTTAATTATACATATGCAATTTTCATAATGTTTGCTTTCGATTAGGATTTTAGTTAATGAGTTTTTTTCTATAATAGATTATTATTCTATCTCCTTTGTTATTGTTTCTTAATTTACTTATAATAGGGAATTTGAAAGTTGATTTGAAGTTGATTATTTGAAAGATGTTTTTTTTTTTCATTTGCTTTAATATTAACTTCTAATATATATTACGAAATATAATATTATTTGAAATTGATATGTAAAATTGTAATTGTCTTTCTTAAGGGATGTTTGTTTTGTTTGTTTTTTTTTTAATTTTTTTATTCCATTATTTGATATTGTTGTCATTTCATATTTAAATGTTTTTTTTAATTGTAATTTTATTCAGTACAGTTTTTCGCTTTTATAATAATGATGAAGGATTTCGATAGATATGAATATTGATTTGGAAATTTTGCGTTTATTTCTTCTGTATATATAGAACATCAGATAGAATTGAGAATCCGGCACAGGTTGTGATTGGGTGCGGAACAACACACCACGTGCTTTTTCTAATATCTCTTATTTGTTTATTTGTGAGGAGAGAGATTTTTTTTTTGTTTTGTTTTTTTTGGTCCCGTGATTTTTATTATTCTTTGTTCCTTTTCAATTGTTCTTTGTTCTGCCTGCCAAACAATGGATGGTTCTCAAAGGTTAAAAGAGGGTAAATGTGATTGTGTTTATCTGGCGAGTTTGAGAGATGGATGTAAGAAAGATGTTATTGACTTTTGTATGAATGTTGGTCTAATTGCGAAAGAGTAAAAATGTCCAAAGTGTGCTAAGAAATTGAAATTGACTGAATGAACGGATGTGAATGATAGTTATTCGTGGGTTTGTCGTGTGTCAGCAAAGGATAACAGACATTATGTTGGTAGATCTGTGCGAAAAAATCAACAGCTCAACTTCAAACAGATGTTTCAATCCTTCCTGGAAGATATTAAAACAATCTATCCTCCGAAAACGTCTGACAAAGAAACATAAGGTAAGCAACCGCATTATTTTTCCATTTCATTACGCACCAAAAGGTTAGGTTAAGTTAGGTTGGCTCAGCTGCAGGATGTATGTTTTGGTAAATAACCCCTCAATTTTCATCCATTATATTATGCAACAAAAACAATTAGGCTTAGGTTAGGTTAAGTTAGGTTGGCTCAGCTGCAGGATGTATCTTTTGGTAAATAAGCCCGCCAATTTCATCCATTCACATTTCAACACTAAATCATGTCCGCCATCTTGGATATAGTGCGAAAACTACGATGACATCACAACTTCAAAAAAAAAGTTCGTTCCACACCTGTGCCAGATTCTCAATTCTAACCAGAACATCTGTAGATTTTCATGTGTGAATTTATGTAATAAATAATAATACTATTTTGTATTCAGATTTTTTTTGGTTTTCTTTTAATTATTGTAATATTAAGAAATAAATAAAGTGATTTTTGGAATGTATAATTTTCGTCAAATAATTTATTGTTTTCTAAATCAATAATGTCAAGCATGTTTCTTTATAGAACATATTGTATTTACTATAGAAGTTGTATAGAAATGTATATGTATTTTCCATAGAAATTTCCATGGAAAATCTATAGAAATCTGTAGAGAGATTCTAAAGAAATTTCCATCAATATTCTATGGACATTTCTATAGAAAATTCTATAAGACATGCTTATAGAAAATGGGTCATAATTCTATAAGGCTATAGAAAGAATATTCTATAGAAATTTCTATTGAGATTCTATGGAGATTTCTATAGAAAATTCTATAGGACATGCTTATAGAAAATGGGCCATAATTCTATAGGGCTATAGAAAGAATATTCTATAGAAATTTCTATTAAGATTCTATGGAGATTTCTATAGAAAATTCTATAGGACACGCTTATAGAAAATGGGCCATAATTCTATAGGGCTATAGAAAGAATATTCTATAGAAATTTCTATTGAGATTCTATAGACATTTCTTTAGAAAATTCTGTAGAACATGCTTATAGAAAATGGGCCATAATTCTACATGGTCTATAAACGATATTCTATAGGTTTTCTTTAGAATTCTATAAAAACATTTCGTAAGGGTCTATAGAAAAGTCATTCTACAGGAATTCTATAGCTGTTTCTATAGAAAACAAGTATATGCATTTCTGTAGAGAAATATTCTATAGAACTCTATATATAATCCCGGTCAGCCCTGTATAGAAAAGTAATCCAATAGAAATGCTGTAGCTATTTCTTTAGAAAACAAGTATATGTATTTTTATAGAGAATAGTATATAGAACTCTAAAAAGAATTTCCAGATCAACCCTCTATAGAAAAGTAATCCAAAAGAAATTCTATATCTATTTCTATAAAAAAGAATAAGTATATGCATTTTTATAGAGAAATATTCTATAGAACTCTATAATGGATATCACAAAAAAATTTTATATGATGGATACTTCTGATAATTTTAATTTGTTTAATAGTTAATATAAATTTTAAAAAAATACTAATTAATAAATAAACATGCAGATAAATTGTTTAATGTCAATTACGCATTAATTTGTTAAAACTCACAGGTATTTTTTTTATTATGTTTGATAACGGTCCTTATTTATTTGGGTATAATAATTCTTATAATTATCTAGTTTAATATCAATACTGAAAATTATATGTAATTAAGTTAAATTAAAATTAAGGGTTATTTTTTTATCATTAGTTGCATCAGATATTAACTAAGTTTTTATATTTTTTAATTTTTCTAAACTATATTTTTCCCAATTTATTTGACTAAATAATTTGTAATTATTTAAAAAAATTTAATTTTTTTAATATTCCCTAGAAATTTGACAAACTCGTCGCTTCGGAAATCATGTTTAATTTTGCTGTGCGCATGCGCAGATGGACAACAAAGACATTTATAATTTCAAAATATAGATAGTTTCGGCTTTGTTAAAAAATATACAAATTTTACAAATTATTATTAAAAAATAGAGAGCATTAAGTTTGTTTAAAATAATTTCTTAAAGCTAAAAAGAAAACTAATTTTGAAGTACGCTACCGTTTCTGCTGGATAGCTAGGCGGGAACCGTTCAACGTAACGCCATCATTACAAACAGCCGGACGAGTGAAGTACTATCTATTTTTTTTTTTTTGCTTTGGAAGCTTATTTTAACCAACTACAGTACATTACAATGTCTGATTATTTCACAACATTTGTCCTAATCAAATGGGTGGACAGAAGAACGTTGGGATGTAATTAACATTAAAGATTCTGTAGATTTTTAAATTGTGAATTTCTTTAGTCAAGAAAGGATATGATGCACTTTTCATCATTTTATTTTAATTTTTTTTGTACATTTATTTAACAACTTAATCTTACCATCTATAATGTTAATAGTATTTTTAATTCTTTGTAATTTTTTGTTTTGAGGATATTTTTGGGAATTTGGTTAAAAATAATATTAATACCGGTAATGCTATTTATCAGGGTGTCGATCTACCAAACGGGAATTGTACGGGAAATTTGGTTTGACATGAAATGTACGGGAAAATCGGACTATGTCCTTAAATTTTGAGCATGAAGTCAGGGTTTTTTTTTTGGTTGAATAGATACGTTTACAGATTTGTTTGTTTTTTGGTTGTTAAAATAGGATTGGGGTATTTTAAATATTTTACGATACGATACAAGTTTTAATGTCCTTAAATTTTTGTGAAAATGTCTTTAAATGTACGAGAATTGTTTCTTAAATTTTTTGTTTGAGATTCAGTTGACACCCTTTTTTATGTTTCTGAACCTATAATTGTTTCAGATAGGTTTGAAACTAATGAGATTATTCAATAGTTAGCAATTTCGGTCTTTTTCGCAGATTTATGTAGATTGGTTTAAAAAGACGAGATGTTTCAGAAGCATTTGAAGTTTAACTTTTAACTATAAATATGCAATTTTCATAATGTTTGCTTTCGATTAGGATTTCAGTTAATAAGTTGTTTTTTTTTGTAAAACATTATTGTTCCACCTCCTTTGTTATTGTTTCTGAATTTACTTATGATAGGAAATTTGAAAGTTGATTTTGAAATTGATTATTTGAAAGATGTTTTTTTTTCATTTGCTTTAATATTAACTTCTAATATATATTACGAAATATATTATTATATGAAATTGATATGTAAAATTGCAATTGTCTTTACTTTCTTAAAGGATATTTGTTTTGTTTTGTTTTTATTTTTAATTTTTTTATTCCATTATTTGATATTATTCGTCAGTTATATTTAAATTGTTTTTTAATTGCAATTTTATTCAGTACAGTTTTTCTCTTTTATAATAATGATGAAGGATTTCGATAGATGTGAATATTGATTTGGAAATTTTGCGTTTATTTGTTCTGTATATATAGAACAACTGTAGATTTTCATGTGTGAATTTATATAATAAATAATAATACTGTTTTGTATTCAGATTTTTTGTTTGGTTTTGTTTTAATTATTTTAATATTATAAGAAATAAATTAAGTGATTTTTGGAATATATAATTTTTGTCAAATAATTTATTGTTTTCTAAATCAATAACGCCCAGCATGTTTCTTTATAGAACATATTGTAAGTTGTTTAGAAATGTATATGTATTTTCCATAGAAATTTCCATGGAAGATATATATAGAAATCTGTAGAGAGATTCTGTAGAAATTTCCACCAATATTCTATGGACATTTCTATAGAAAATTCTATAAGACATGCTTATAGAAAATGGGCCATAATTCTATAAGGCTATAGAAAGAATATTCTATAGAAATATCTATTGAGATTCTATGGACATTTCTATAGAAATTTCTATAGGACATGCTTATAGAAAATGGGCCATAATTCTATAAGGCTATAGAAAGAATATTCTATAGAAATTTCTATTGAGGTTCTATGGACATTTCTATAGAAAATTCTATAGGACATGCTTATAGAAAATGGGCCATAATTCTATAAGGCTAAAGAAAGAATATTCTATAGAAATTTCTATTGAGATTCTATAGACATTTCCATAGAAAATTCTATAGAACATGCTTATAGAAAATGGGCCATAATTCTACACGGCTCTATAAATGATATTCTATAGGTTTTTTTATAGAATTCTATAAAAAATTTTCGTAAGGGATACGCGTTCTATGATAACCTACGTTTTCAAGCTGTGGGATTAATCATGTTTGTAACTTGTGTAAATAAGTTACGCCATTAACATGACCATCACAAATATATGGTCCCAACAAATGACGTGATGTCATCGCATTCCATATCATTACGGATTTCTTTCCAATTCCAGACTGTAATGAGGGTTGTCTTTCGCCCAAAAGGCAATATTTCTGTTGCTTGAGCTGTGATAAATCTCACATTCATCCGAAAACAACACCTCACAAAGAAACAAAACATTTGGGAATTATACTAACAATGGACGACATGCTGTTATGCGCTGATCCCCGTCTCCATCTGATAACTCGTTGAAGAATGTCAGGGGAAACAGTGTGAATTTTCCAACACGATTACATACATTCCAGTTTCAACAATTGAAATAACATTCAATACTAAATATTTTTATAGTACCGGCGTGGTCTAGTGGATTAGAAGCCGGTCTTCCATGAGGCCGATACGTCGGCACCTGGGTTGGAATCCCGGCGTCGGCTTTGATGTTTGCTTTCTTTCGTATGTTTGTCTCCTCCTTCTCTGTTCCCTTTCTCTTCATGTAACATCACCCCAGTCAGATTCCCTTACGTTATTGGGAACTCTTCATCCAGCCTTCGACTGCAACAAGAGGCCTTAAATAAAAAAAAATAGGAGTTAAGGGAACTTCCCGGCCTTTTTCTATAAGAAGGCTTAAGAAAAATTTTCATTATTTGAAATCTAGCATCGAACAATTTATTGACGTAATTACCTTATATAATTATAACATAAATTACTTTTTTTGATGTACTTGATGTAATTATCTTAGCAAAAGTTAATGTAATAATGTTATTAGAAAATTATCGCCAGTTAATAGAAGCGTTACGGTACTAAGAAGCTACAAAACAATGGGCTGCCGTATGTCACTCAAAAATCCACTTCCTACATTCAAATTCGGACTTCTTTCCTGAGAACTTGAGGGCTGTAAGTGATGAGCAGGGAGAGCGATTTCACCAAAATATTGCTAGAATGGAACAACGATATCAAGGAAGATGGGATCCAGCGATGATGGGCGATTATTGCTGGTTTTTAAAAAGGGAAGATTCAAGTTCTCATAAAAAAAAGAAGGTTTGTTATGCATTTTTCTATTTTAGTGCATAAAGAGCGGTGTTTTAACAGCTGGTGAGGTATTTATTTATTAGTTTAATCATACCTAAGCTGCTCTTTAAAATTTCACACCTAAAATGAGAACAAAATATTGCTTAATAGATCAAAAATCCTTATTTTTCAATGTATCAAGTAAATATCTATAACACAAGAACGTTATGTGTTACGTACTTTTCGTTGGCATTTTCTTGGTCAGCGCATGAAAATTAATTAAGATCAGCGAAATTCATTCACGTTATGAAACAAAAGTTCAAATTTGTTGAGTAGTGTAATAATCCACATCAGGACACAACAACTAGACACATTCGCCAAATTCAAATATTTCGCAAAGACAACACTTCCTTCCGCTGCACATTACTACCGAGACCAGCCGCAAGGCACCGTCATACATATCTACAAAAATCCACATCTATTTCTTAATTATATATACAGAATCCTTATGAGGCAAGACAACATTTGCTTTCCTCATCCATCTCTTACAAACACAATCTGTCCAGTTCCCTGCCAAATACTGCTATGGATGGGTAGAAAGAAGAATGCTAGCACTAATAATGTTATGATTTTCAACAGTTCAGAAACTGCAAAAAAGCACTGTGTATATGGGAACAAAGTTGTTCGTTGAAGTTCAAACGTATGTGGTTTCAGCAGAGTAAGATCTATAGTTGGTCTGAAAATTAAAGAACTAAACTGTTCGTAACTGACAGGAAAGAAGGAAAAAACAATGAAACCTAACAAGAGATGGAAAGAACGAGGAAATATAGACATCCGTAGTAAAAAGTATATAATTTGAAAATTTATATTATTACATATTAATAAATAATAGTGACAATTTTTGAGAAATAAAAAAAAAAAAATATGAAATATGTTAATAGGAAGTGGTAAGAAACTTAAGAAAGATAGTAAAGAGTCAATCCATATGAAATCAACCAATAAAAAAATAATTTGTTGCTGACATATTTTATTTTATTTTTGATTCTAAATTTTATTCTAAATGAAACCATTTACAAATCATGTGGTTATACCAGATACTAGAAGAGTATTTTTTTGAAAATTTCAGATTTTTTGATTCAGCCCCTATTTTAGATATGCCTGTTGGAAAATCGGCAATTTTGGACAAATTGCGATATTTGAAGGCCTGTAAAACCTAAAAGTGGCATTTAAAAGGTATCAAATTTTTTTTAAGTCTAATTCTCTATCATATTTTTAAGGGGAAAAAACATTAAAGTTGTGTTTTAATCCCTTCTTGAAAAAAAAATTCCCTAAATCTTCAATTTATTCTAATCGAAAACACATTATTCTAGTTAAATTTTAGGTTATTTCCTTACAAATTAACACATTTTTGGATATAACATGATTTGTAAATGGTTTCATTTAGAATAAGATAGTTTTTATTTCAAGTTGATATCCCAATAAACAAAAAAGTTATTTAACTTATCGCTAACCTCTGAAAACGACAAATACGGCCTACGCTCGTATACAAAATGGCCGATAAAAGACAAAGTAATACTAAATTTTTTTTAAAAAAAATCGTTTTGTACTCCCAAATGTATATATAAACAGAAAATGTACTATCAAAAATAAAATAAAATATGTCAGCAACACCCATTGGTTGATTTTATATGGATTGACTCTAAAGACTAAACAAGAGTTTAATAAAAAAAAAAAAGAAGTTTAAGTTTAAGTTTCTTTTATTTATAAGAGTTTAATAAAATTTACAAAAAAAAAAAAACCTTTTAAAAACAACGCTTTTATTTAAACTGCACTAAAAAGAATATTTTGTATATAAAATTTAAGACATGTGACGAAAGATAAAAGCTTGGGGAGCTCATAGCAAATGTAGAAATGATGCTATAAATAAATGCTATTAGTAAAGTATCATTTTTCTCTACACTCTTTAAGTATTACATAATATTACTAATATTTTCTTTCTTACTTGAAATTCGAAATACATTAGTTTCTAAATATAGAACAAATTCCTAAGATCAAAATATTATTTACACTTAAAAAATATGTTAAAAAGTAATAATTAAATGAATTGTGAAATTTTGAAATCATTAGATTCAACTATTACTTCTTAAACAAAATGTATAAAAATAAAAGTAACAATAAGTTTTTCTAAATTTAGATTACATATCAATGAAATTTAATACAAGCTGTCTTTATGTTATGTTAATTAGAAGTAATGCTACTAATAAAGGTATCAACTTTCTCTGCACTCTTACTATCCTTATATATTATTTCTCAAAGGGTTTTTTTTGTCGGAACGCCGTATTTCCTTTAATACTTCATCAAAATCAATGATTGAGGCATCATTTTGAAGATTACGTTCCCCGCTAATGACAAAAAATAAACAAATTGTTTAAAATTAATGTTTTCGTTAAAAAACTTTATTTCAAAAGCCTTTTTATAAAAAGGTAGACACGCTTTAACAGAAGCGTTTTAACTATTTTTCGAAACCGAAACAACATATTAAATAAAGCGTTTTAGACTTTAAATATATACTTTTTTGAATTAAAAATGCAATTTAAAATGATATTTCATCGTTTATTTAATAAGAACAGATAAAAAAAAAACAAACAAAGATTTATATTTTAATAAAATTAAAGGAATTATTACAATAAGAAACCTAAAAATTTCTCAACTTCTCATATATTATTTTTCAAAGGTGTTTTTTTTTTTTTTATTTCCCTTAATACTTCAACAAATCAATGATTGACATATCATTTTGACGATTATGTCCACCGCTAA
>JAFIDM010001029.1:189002-199033 GCA_023159025.1 Thereuonema tuberculata
TTAAAAAATGTTATTTTAAAAACCTTTTTTAAAAACCTTTAGTTGTAAAAGGCACACTATGTTTAACAAATGGATGACCGATTTTGGAGTTGCTTATTATTTCTCAAAGGGTTTTTTTTTTTTTTTTTTATTTCCCTTAATCATTCAACAAATCAATGATTGACATATCATTTTGACGATTATGTCCACCGCTAATGAAGAAAAATAAAAAAATTATTTAAAATAATGTTTTCGTTAAAAAATGTTATTTTAAAAACCTTTAGTTGTAGAAGGCACACTATGTTTAACAAATGGATGACAGATTTTGGAGTTGCTTATTATTTCTCAAAGGGTTTTCTTTTTTTTTATTTCCCTTAAAACTTCAACAAATCAATGATTGACATATCATTTTCACGATTATGTCCACCGCTAATGAAGAAAAATAAAAAAATTATTTAAAATAATGTTTTCGTTAAAAAATGTTATTTTAAAACCTTTTTTAAAAACCTTTAGTTGTAGAAGGCACACTATGTTTAAAGATTTTGGAGTTGCTTATTATTTCTCAAAGGGGTTTTTTTTTTTTTTTTTTTTTTTGTCGGTGCGCCACATGATTGAGACGTCTTTTTGAAGGTTACGTTCACTTAAATCAACGTTTTTCGGCGCAAGTAAGTACCATCCTTATATATTATTTAACAAAGGTGATTTTTTGTCGGATACGGCATATTTCCCTTAAGACTTCATCAAAATCAGTGTTTGAGACATCATTTCAAAGATTACGTTCCCCGCAAATGACGAAAAATAAACAAATTGTTTAAAATTAATGTTATCGTTAAAAAACTTTATTTTAAAAACCTTTTTATATAAATGTAGACACTCTTTAACAGAAGCGACTTATTTTTCAAAAGCGAAACCAAATTTCAAATAATACTGTAGCGTCGTAACTTCTAATACATCCTTTTTGAAATAAAAATGCACTTTAAAAAGAAATTTCATCGTTTATTTAATAAGAACAGATAAAAAAACAAACAAGATTTATGTTTTAATAAAAATAAACGACTTATTACAATAAAAAACATAACAATTTATCAACTTCTCATATATTATTTCTCAAAGGTTTTTTTTTTTTTTTAATCTCACTTAATACTTCATCAAAATCAATGATTGAGATATTTTGAAAATTACGTTCACCGCTAATGACGAAAAATAAACAAAATGTTTAAATTATTGTTTTTGTTAAAAAACTTTATTTTAAAAACCTTTTTATAAAAATGTAGAAGATGCAATCTATTGATAATCTGTTCATTTATTTATTTCCACATTACCATTCGGCGACTGATGAAGATACCATGCGAATTATTCGCACGGGTCAACCTTTTTATAAAAATGGAGAAGGCGCCATCTATTGACAATGGGTTTAACTAACATGCACGACAGCTGTTGGATTTGTTTATTATTTCTCGAAAGTGGTTTTTTGGTGCGAATTATTCGCACGGGTCAACTAGTTACGTAATATTACTGATTCTTACCTACTTACTTACTTGAAATATTCGCTAAGAGCGTCACAAGCTTTTGTTTTTAGTCCCACGTTTTAAATTTTATACATTGCAAAAAAAAAATTATTTTCTACTTTTTAGTGCAGTTTAGATAAAAGCGTGGTTTTAAAAATTTTCTTTTATAATTTTGCCATTTCTGTTTTCATTGAATTTATCATAATACTAATTATTATTTAGATTGTTTAAACATGATTTTTAAGTAATTGTTTCTTCGTCTTATTGTTCTTATATCTTTGATATAATTTATCTTTTTCTGTATTATGTCTAAATAAATTATCAGTCATCTAGTGTTTTTTATATATTTTTTAAATTTTTAAAGGGAGGGATTTCGTTGTTGTCGATTTTTTTTTACCATGTTAATTATTTGAATATTATTATTTTTTTATTCATGAATGCATTTCATTTATTAGTTAGTAATTTGGTTGGATTGTGAATGTCGAACAGCATTATTTTATTTTGTTATTAATTGTATATCCTTTAAGAAACTTGATTAATTTTTTTCATTTGATTTGAGTTATTATATTTAATAATTTGATTATTATTTTGAGAATTCTTGACAGAATTATTAACTTGAATTATGATCATGAATCTATCTGAGATATTATTTTAAATTACACTGCCAATACTTTTAGTATTACAGTAAAACCCCGGTCAACCGAACTAAAGGGGGGGGGGGAGACGTTTCTCGGTTAAGCCATCAACATCGAATACACCTACAGTATTTTGTATTTCCAAATTCTTCTTTCAACTTCTTCCTTTTCATCTTTGTTTAATAATCAAAAAGAAAACACCACATCTCCATAACATGTAGTTTATTTAAAAACTTTTCGGAATTTTCGGGATTATGATACGTCATCCCTTCTTCAAGCGAAATGTAACAATAAATTAGTTTTTTTGAGTAACGAACAATGCAAACTTGTGATAAACATGAACACTATGTTGAAATAATTTACAGTTGTTTTAACAATATGAAATAGCAATTATGCTTTTACATTACAATTTTTGAAAAAACAAATAATCCAAATGAACTATTGTCCTCAAAATGAAAGATGACCGGCGGAAGTTTGAACTGCGCAGCCCTTCCGGTAGCTGATCAATTATGTTTTCCTGTCACAATGGATGATGTAGTCTGTTTTTACTGAGAAAGACATGTTGATAACGCCAAATTAAAACTTCTCTCGACTATTTAGCGTTATTTCAATACCAGTTGCTAACAATAAGTGTTTATATAAATAAATAAATTTATATTATTTATAAATACAATGCTCTTTTGCAGATTAACAAGCGATTAACACAGTGGCGGCGTCCTTTCATGAAATCAGACGGACGTGCCTGACCAGACTAATCGATGATACATGCGCAGATCTCACAAAAAAAGAGCGGCCATCATTCATTGGGAGGACAATAACAACATGACACATAGATACATCACACATAGATACATCAATTCTTGTTTACAATAAGATAACTTAGATATTTTGAATCCTTTAAATTAACTAACAATCCAATAATCAAAAAACATTTCAATAATTAAATTCATCAATATTAACCACTTTTTTTACATCTTTTTTAATTAAGTTCTTTACTAATATAATCGTAGAAGGGTCTACTTTAGCCCCTTCATATCTATTAAAATTAGTTCCTTTTGTACATTTTATTACACAATATTTTTCTAATATTCTCTAATATTTTTCTTAGACTTAAATCTGTTTCCTTACATAAAATTTTAACATAGTCCTTCATAACATGCCCTTTATTAATACAATGTTCTGCAATATCTGAGACGTCCTTATTGGCATTTTTTAAGGGAGTACCGTGCTCCGACATGCGCTCTGCCATAGTTCTTTTAGTCTCCCCTACATAAAATTCCCCACATGTTCTACAATCAACCCTATATACTATTCCCATTTCATATTGCCCATCCCTTTCATTTATTTTTTTACATAACAAATTTTTAATTTTGTATTGGTATTTGAACCCAACATCTATACTAAAAGACTTACAAATATTTCTCAAAATCATGCTATTATTATTCATATATGGAATAAAAACTTTATTTGTAAATTTTCCAATCTCTTTTATTTTAAAAGTATTATAATCATTAATTTGTTTTTTAATGAACCTTTCTGAGTAATCATTTTTCTTTAATAACTTAGTCATATAATCAATTTTTTTCAAATAAGTATCTTGCTTATTTGTATTTCTATCAATTCTCCTTATAAAATTTTCAACCACATTCTTTTTTATACCTATTCCATGTCCCGATCAAAAATTCACAATATGGTCACTCTGACAATTTTTTCTGTAATGTTCCATTATAAATCTAGGAAATGTAACTCATTATTTTCTTCAATTTCTTTTTTAAATTTAATATCTGTACTTCTTTTGTTTAAGTTTTCAAAAAATATGTCAAACTGACGCAATGTCCCAAACCAAATTATCAGAATATCATCAACATAACGATAATATTCGAACCTATTTTTATTCTGTTTTTCCTTCAATAATTTATTTTCAAAGTGATTTAAAAATAATTATTTCAACATAGTGTTCATGTTTATCACTAGCTTGCATTGTTGGTTATTCCAAAAAATTGTAAAGTAATGTAAAAGCATAATTGCTATTTCATATTGTTAAAACAATTGTAAATTATTTCAACATAGTGTTCATGTTTATCACAAGTTTGCATTGTTGGTTATTCCAAAAAACTAATTTATTGATACATTTCGCTTGAAGAAGGGATAACGTATCATAATCCCGAAAATTCCGAAAAGTTTTTAAATAAACTACATGTTATGGAGATGTGGTGTTTTCTTTTTGATTAATAAACAAAGATGAAAAGGAAGAAGTTCAAAGAAGAATTTGGAAATTTTGTATATAAACTTATCGTGAAACATCAGAGGATAATAGTTAAACTTGCAAAATGGGAAGAACATGAACATTTTCTAAAATCATGTATTTTGGAAAATTGGATACCAAAGCCATTAATAATTAGAAATCCTGTTCTGGTAAGAACTTAGAACACAGATAAAATTAGAAGAGAGGCTGAAAAGAAGTTACTGGAGGACCAGTTAAAAGGTACGTCTTTACAAGTGACAAAATTATTAAATGAAGAAGAGATTATAAACAAGAAGATATATAGGAGATTACCCAAAGAATTATATCTGCAGATCATGACATGGAATCATCAAAAGTATGTTAACACTAAAATAAATAATAGGAAACGTAAGATAAATAAATTAAGTTTCAGGTTAAATAATAATAAGATTGACTCAGATTATGTCATAAATTTAAGTAGCAGGAATTTTAATCAAAGAGAGATTAAATTACTGAATAAAGGTCTTGATTATGTTTATAACAAACAGACGAATTTAGACATAAACACTATCGTTACATTGGAAAAAGCATCTAAGAAAATGAATCCTAAAGAAAAAGAAGAGTTTTTTAAAGAATTAAACAAATTCAAAAATAGGCCTTTGGATAAAGAAAGAAATATTAAAGAAGAAGAAATTAAGATTTTAAAACATCTAGATAATGACAAAAACTTGATATTTACTAAATCAGATAAAGGAAACCATTTAGTGGTTATGGACAAAGAACAATATATAAATAAATTAAATGAATTAGTAAATGATGGGCACTATGAAGTATTGAAGAAGGATATAACTTTGACATTATATAATAAATTGAAAAAATTGACCAAGGAATTGGAGGATAATAAAGTAATAACTTAATATGAAAAAGATGAAATACTAAAAGAGTCATGTTATTCACCTACTTTGGAAGGCAGAGTTAAAGTGCACAAAGAAAATTTTCCTGTTCGACCTGTCGTTAATGCACACGGCTCCCCGACACAAAACCTTGCAAGAAAGATAAATTATTGGATGCGTGATTTCAAATTTACCTAATGAAAGAGTTGTTATAAAAAATACTGGTGATCTGGTCAATAAATTGGAAACATTTAATGAAAATAACAAGAGGAAGTTCCATTTGGCGTCTTTAGATATAGATAATATGTTCAACAACGTTCCGGTTGAAGAAACTATGTTAATTTTAGATAAACATGTATTTGAGAATAGAGAAATTTTATTAAAATATAATTTCAATAGGGATACTTTTATGGAATTAGTTGAATTTGTCACTTAAAACACATATTTCAAACATGATAAAAGATTTTTCAAACAAAATAAAGGCTTCCCTATGGGGTCTCCACTGTCGGGACAGTGATTTATGTGATTTATTTTTAAATCACTTTGAAAATAAATTATTAAAGGAAAAACAGAATAAAAATAGGTTCGAATATTATCGTTATGTTGATGATATTCTGATAATTTGGTTTGGGACATTGCGTCAGTTTGACATATTTTTTGAAAACTTAAACAAAAGAAGTACAGATATTAAATTTAAAAAAGAAATTGAAGAAAATAATGAGTTACATTTCCTAGATTTATAATGGAACATTACAGAAAAAATTGTCAGAGTGACCATATTGTGAATTTTTGATCGGGACATGGAATAGGTATAAAAAAGAATGTGGTTGAAAATTTTATAAGGAGAATTGATAGAAATACAAGTAAGCAAGATACTTATTTGAAAAAAATTGATGATATGACTAAGTTATTAAAGAAAAATGATTACTCAGAAAGGTTCATTAAAAAACAAATTAATGATTATAATACTTTTAAAATAAAAGAGATTGGAAAATTTACAAATAAAGTTTTTATTCCATATATGAATAATAATAGCATGATTTTGAGAAATATTTGTAAGTCTTTTAGTATAGATGTTGGGTTCAAATACCAATACAAAATTAAAAATTTGTTATGTAAAAAAATAAATGAAAGGGATGGGCAATATGAAATGGGAATAGTATATAGGGTTGATTGTAGAACATGTGGGGAATTTTATGTAGGGGAGACTAAAAGAACTATGCCAGAGCGCATATCTGAGCACGGTACTCCCTTAAAAAATGCCAATAAGGACGTCTCAGATATTGCAGAACATTGTATTAATAAAGGGCATGTTATGAAGGACTATGTTAAAATTTTATGTAAGGAAACAGATTTAAGTCTAAGAAAAATATTAGAGAATATTAGAAAAATATTGTGTAATAAAATGTACAAAAGGAACTAATTTTAATAGATATGAAGGGGCTAAAGTAGACCCTTCTACGATTATATTAGTAAAGGACTTAATTAAAAAAGATGTAAAAAAAGTGGTTAATATTGATGAATTTAATTATTGAAATGTTTTTTGATTATTGGATTGTTAGTTAATTTAAAGGATTCAAAATATCTAAGTTATCTCATTGTAAACAAGAATTGATGTATCTATGTGTGATGTATCTATGTGTCATGTTGTTAGTTCATTTGGATTATTTGTTTTTTTCAAAAATTGTAAAATAATGTAAAAGCATAATTGCTATTTCATATTGTTAAAACAATTGTAAATTATTTCAACATAGTGTTCATGTTTATCACTAGTTTGCATTGTTGGTTATTCCAAAAAATTGTAAAGTAATGTAAAAGCATAATTGCTATTTCATATTGTTAAAACAATTGTAAATTATTTCAACATAGTGTTCATGTTTATCACAAGTTTGCATTGTTGGTTATTCCAAAAAACTAATTTATTGTTACATTTCGCTTGAAGAAGGGATGACGTATCATAATCCCGAAAATTCCGAAAAGTTTTTAAATAAACTACATGTTATGGAGATGTGGTGTTTTCTTTTTGAGTATTTTGTATTGTAATTACAGTACGTATTTCTGAAAATCTCTTTGTATGCTACACATATGTTCTTTATAAAAGTTAAAATTACATTTTTAGGATTACAGTGGGCTACATTAATATGCAATATTCTGTACTTAATAGTTTGAAGCATATGAATTACTCATTTAAAAAACTTTTATTTGTTTGTTTTTTGCGTCCCAACGTTTTCGAGCAACGATGTTCCGCCATCTTTTCGATTTTCGGAGACATTTCGAATAACCAGGGTTTCGATTGACCCGAGATCGGTTAATTGGGGTTTCACTGTTATTGCTTTTCCAAAACAATCATCAATACAGGTTTTTGAACGAGATATATTTGTTTTAGCCTCGCTAGTAACATCGTAGATGTAAATCTTCATTCCAGGTTATGATACAATTTTACATGGGTACGGAACGCACCGAAGTGCGATCTTCGAGTCGAAGCATCCGTGTTCCAGGGAGCGCTAGTTTCCCACGAGGGAGAACACGTAGCAGACTCCCGAGAATTTCTAGGGAAAGATACTGAGGTGGTTTCCCGTTTGCCTTCCTCACGACGCCATTAAGGAATGACGTCAGACCGAAGAAAAAAAGCGGACAAACACAGGAAAGGAAATATGAAACATCCATACTCGGGTACCGGCACACTGGGATCATGGCAGATCGCCGCCTTAGACCACACGATCACGCCGGCACGACATATTTTATGTTTTACGTAACTCTTCGGATAATTTTTTCAGTGAAGCCATGAACATCTAATACTCCTACAGTATTTAGCATTGTGATTATAGTACGTATGTTTGGAAGGTTTTGAAGTTCAAACGAATTGAAAAAATCTCTTTGTATGGTACACATATGTTCTTTATTAAAGTTAAAATTACATTTTTAGGATTACAGTAGGCTACATCAATATACAATACTCTGTACTTAATAATTTCTAGCATATTAATTTCTTATTTAAAAAAACTCAGTAATTTTTGTTTGATTCTTGCGGCCCACCCAACGTTTTCGAGTTACAATGTCCCGCCATCATTTCGATTTTCGATTTTCGGAGGCGTTTCGAATAACCCGGGTTTCGGTTGACCCGAGATCGGTTAACCAGGATTTTACTGTATTTGTTTCTGCAAAACAATCATCAATACAGATTTTTGAATGATATATATTTGTCTTAGCGTCGCTAGTAAAATCGTAGATGTAATTCTTCATTCCAATTTATGATACAATTTTACATAATTCTGTATTAATTGGTTACTTTTATTATTTAATAAATTAATCTTGATATCACTTATTGATAATGCTGGATGTTTGTTGTTAACTTCCTTGTCTAGTCGTTTTATTAATTCTATTATGAATTCGTTTATGTTATTATTAGATGGTCTATAAACTGCTATTACTGTAGTTTCTATGTCTTCTTTTTTAAATAAATAGGATAATTTTTTTTTAAAGTTCAAATAGATTTTTATTTACTTCCCCTAAGATAAATACATCAATTACATCAAAAAAAGTAATTTATATTAAAACTAAATAATGTAATTACGTCAAGAAATTGTTCGATGCTGGATTTTAAGTAATGCAAATTTTTCTTATCCTTCTTATAGAAAATGGTCGGAACATTCCCCTATCCCATATTTTTTTTATTTAAGGCCTCTAGTTGCAGTCCAAGGCTGGATGAAGAGTTCCCAATAAGTTAAGGGAATCTGACTGGGGTGATGTTACATAAAGAGAAAGGGAACAGAGAAGGAGGAGACAAACATAGGAAAGAAAGCAAACATCAAAGCCGATGCCGGGATTCGAACCAGGTGCCGAAGTATCGGCCTCATGGAAGACCGCCTTCTAATCCACTAGACCATGCCGGTACGATGTACCCCTTATTATTTAGTAATAAATGTAAATATTTATGAATGAATGTTATTTCAATTGTTGAAACTAGAATGCATGAGTTCATAATGGAAAATTCACACCGTTTCGCCTGACATTCTTCAACGAGTTATCAAATGGAGACGGGGATCAAATAACAAACTCTTCAAGGGTAAAACCAAACAATCAAATGAGCCGTTTCTCAGAATTTATCTCCTCATTGAATCAATGAACTTAGAATCTAGAATAAAGATAAAAATAAAGTTTATTAGAATCTAATAAAAACTAAAAAAAAAAAAAAATAAGTAAATCGAACAGAAACAAAATATTTGCATCTCCGTGAAGAAATTTCAGTCAGAATCCAATGCTTATAGATCACTGGATTATACTGTAAATTTAATTTTTCTATTTTTTTTTTTATTACATCTAGTAAAAAATTATTTAATCTTAGAATATCATTGAATGGTTGCGCTTCATTTCTGTTGAGATATTGTATTTCTTTTCATGCCAAAACAAATATGGCCTTCCACATCTTTTTTTCACAATAAAAAAATTAAATGAAATTCAAAATCGAATTCGAGTGTTATTAAATCATTCCAAATGTTAATTGCAATTTCTTCTTTGGAATCTCATAACCTTTATGCAAACTTTTTTAATTCACAAAGCGCCATTTAATTGAAATTTAAAACCTATTGTCATTTTTCTCTCCAAGAGTTAAACATTCCTCATGTCACATGTATGCCTGGTTTGTCCAGTTGATTCTCTACGAAAGCTGATTTGATGCCTTGGTGATATTCCAACGCTGTTTTGTGCTTTATGAGATTTTTAAATAATTTTTGATAATTTAATTCCATTTTTTTGGCAACTGCAGTTTAATGTGATTTTGTTATAGGAATGT
>JAFIDM010001029.1:204956-270606 GCA_023159025.1 Thereuonema tuberculata
AATACAAACTTAAGTATAAACAGATAGTTAAACTTATTTTTTTTAGGATCCACAATACAAACTTCTTCTATTCATTTATTATTTTAATCATTATTACTTTAATAAATGATTAGAAGAAGTTTGTGTGGTGAATTTAACAAATAATTACATTATTAATTATTAAGTAAGTTAGATATTTAATTGACTTCAATGTTTAGAAACATTTTAGTTCCAAAATCTTACAGTTTTGAAATGTTTTCTAAATTTACGAAATTATTTTCCAATTTCTTTTAAACATTTTCTATTCTTTTATTTTTGCTAATTTCTTTAAGTCATTTATTCGATTTTATTGTAATTATTTTTATTTGTAATTTTATTTATAATATGCCAATAGTTTATAGTTAGCGTTCTCTCTCTCTCTGGTGTAAACTGTCTTTACGACAGGTTTCAATTGGACGTTCTCCATTTTCTTCTATCCTGTGCATCTTTCTTCAATTGTTCATACTTTCTTCCCCTTTTAACATCATCCAGCATTCCAATCCTTCTTCTTCTTCTTCCTCTCTTTCCTTCTACTTTTCCTTCTATTATTCTTTGTTGTAGGCAATTTCTTCGTAGCACATGTCCTAACCAAGATGTTTTTCTCTTGCGTATGGTTTCTAACAATTTCCTTTTTTTCACCTATTCTTGTTAAAACGTCCTCATTCCTTACTCTATCCGACCATTTCACATTTAACATTCGTCTCCAGAGCCACATTTCAAAACTTTCTAGAAATCTTTCTTCCTTCTTTTTAATAGTCCATGATTCACTACCATATAACATCACACTCCATACAAAACATTTAGCAAACCTTTTCCTTAATTCTATTGAAATGCCTTGTGCTGTCAACAGTGCTTTTACCTTTTCAAATGCTCCTTTACCCATTGCTATTCTACTTCTTATTTCTTCGGTACAACTTCCATCCTATCTCACCAGACTTCCCAACTATTTAAAAGCCTTTACTTGCTGTATAATCTTTCCCTCTAAGGAGATATTCACACTACCTTCTTGCCTGCTTATTCTCATCACCTTGGTTTTTCCCACATTTAAGTTCATTCCAAAGTCTTTCCCAACTGTTACTATACTGTCCATCATTTTCTGTAACTCTTCTTCTGATTCTGCCAACACTACTTGATCATCTGCATATTTAATGGTTTTCAATCTCTCTCCTCCTATCACAACACCTCTTGCTTCCTCTAAAGCTTTCGCAGTGAGTTGTTCTGCGTATACATTAAAAAGCACTGGTGAAAGACAACACCCTTGTCTAACTCCTCTTCCAATACCCATCTCTTCAGTTTCATCATCTCCTACTTTTACAGTCACTGCCTGCCTACAATACATCTCCTTTATTAGTCTTCTATCCTTCCAATCAATGCCAATTTCTTTTAAAATTCTCAGTAGTATATACCAATTAACCTTATCGAATGCCTTTTCCCAATCAATAAAACAAACAAATAAGTCTTTATTCACTTCTAACATTCTTTCTCCCATCATTCTCAAACATACTATGGCATCTCTAGTTCCTTTTCCTTTTCTAAAACCGAATTGATCTTCTCCCAAATTTTCCTCAATCTTCCTTTCAATTCTTTTCAATATAATCCTTGTTATTGCTTTTGTAGTATGGCATATAAAACTAACTGTCCTGTAATCTTTATAATCTTTGGCATTACATTTCTTTGGTAACGGAACCAAAATAGTTTTAACCAGTTCTTCAGGCCAAATACCTGTATCATATATCATATTGATCAAATTTGTCAATCTACTTATTGTATCTTTTCCCAAGTTCTTTAGTGCCTCAGATGGTATTCTGTCGCATCCCGTCGCTTTCCTTTCCTTGAGGTCTTTTATTGCTTTTTCCACCTCCTCCCTCAATATCTTTGGTCCTCTATCTATTTCTTCACATTCCCTTTCATCTTCCAGATCTATTTCAGAATGTCCAGCTTTACTTCATACAACACTTCCACATACTCCTTCCATATATTTTTGTGTTCTTCAACACTTGTTGTTATTTTCCCATATTTATTTAACATACCTTGCTTACTTATTTTCTTTGTCTCATTCTTTATTAATTCTTTAACTATTTTGTACATTTCTTCCAATCTTCCTTGTTTTTCTAAAATTTCCACCTCCTCACAATGTTTCTCCATCCATTTCTTTCTTGCCTGATCAGTTAATCTTCTTAGTTCATTGTTGAGTTTCTTATATTTCGTTTGTCCTTCTTCAGTGTTTACATTCTTCCATCTTCTCCTTTCATCCATTTTCTCTAACATGCTCTGAGTAATCCATTTCTTCCTGTTCTTAGCCTTTTGTGCCACTCCAACCTCTTCTTCTAAAGCTTTCTGAATTGCATCTCTAATATTATTCCATTCTTCTGTTACTACCTCACTCTGTCTTATATTTGCCAATTCTTCCTCAACATATTTTGAATACGCTTCATTTTTTCCTTTCTTCAATTTTAATATATCCCAATTCCTTAACAATTTTCCTTTTTTTGTAATATGCTTCAGCCGTGTTCTTATTTCTGTTACCAGAAGATTATGGTCTGAATCAGCGTCCGCTCCTGGATAGGTTTTTGCCATTTTAACATTGTTTTTAAATCTTTGGTTCACAATTACAAAATCTATCTGATATCTTGAAATATCGCCGGGTGTTTTCCACGTGTATAATCTTCGCTGATGATTCTTAAACCAAGTATTGGCAATCCATAAATCCAAACGCTCACAGAAATTCACTAATTTTTCTCCTCGTTCGTTTTGTTTACCAAGCCCGTACTCCCCAACTACCTTTGTCTGTCCTACACTTCCCACTACACTATTCCAATCTCCCATCATTATGGTTCTCACTTGTCCCTTGCCATTCTCTTCATAGACCTCCTCTATTTGTTCATATATCTTATCAACTTCTTCTTCCTCTGCAACTGATGTTGGCATGTAAACTTGAATAATGAGTGTATCTATCGGCTCACTTGAAAACTTAACAGCCAATACTCTATCACTAATTGGCATGACTTTTATTATATTATTATCTAAATTCTTCTTGTACATCAATGCTACACCATTTGTCTTACGCTCCCCCCCTTTGTATATTATCTTATAGTCATCCGAAACAAATTCTCCTTCTCCTTCCCACCTTACTTCACTTAATCCTAAAATACTAACGTTATGCCTCTCTATCTCTCTCTTTACATTTTCCAATTTCCCTTTTCTATTCATTATCCTCACATTCCATGTTCCTATTCTCAGTCCTGTTATCCTTTTAGCCTCCGCACTCTTTCTTGTCACATTCCACAGTCACAGTTTTCCTGGGATAGTGCCCACCCGGAGCACAGTGCGTAATTTACTTAATCTAAAGGGACAAAAGTCAAATTCTACACCAGTCTATGCTGGTAAAATAGTCATTGATATTTAAAGAAGACAAACCATATTACGTGTCCCTAAAGGTTATTTTCCAATAACTCGTAACACACAATAAAAAAAGGGTCAGAACGGCCGGCTACCTGAGTTGTGTCGACCAGGCGCTCAAAGAGATGCGTCATTCGGCTAAGTTCGCTCGTTGAATACACTGTGTTTATGTGCGCTATTAGCTATTGTGAGTATTTATTGTTTTCTTTGAAGTATTGAGGTAAGTTTCCATATGTATTTGTTTTAATCTATCTTAAAATTTAATAATGAGCGCCTTTTTACTAAAGAGAGATTATTTTTAGTCGAAATATTGCTAAGTCAATTTGTTGTTGAGTTTTAGTGTATTATATCGAAGTATACAGATCCCTTATAATATTTTTTTGAGAGAACTATTTGTTAGCTACAAGAAAAACTTTCTGTTGTTTGCGAATATTTGCGACACTCATATAACTTTTTTATTTTCAGAATGCCTTCTCAAATATCTCGTAGAAAATTTTTCGACGTTTGGTTTGCTAACGCAAAAGAAATAAGAACTGATGCTTTGTTACACTACATATTGCAAGAACTTGGTAACCCGTCCTTTTCGGATGACGTTATAAGAAGTTTAAAAGTGACTATCAGAAGTTTTTGCCAAAAAATCGAACAAAAATGGTTGAAGTCGGGAAGACATCGAGATCGATTCCTAAACACAAATTCAGAGAGCAAGTTAAAGGAATTAACAAAAAAATGTATCCACCTTACTATAGGGTTAAAGCAGCAAAACAATTGTGCTACCCTAGCGGCATTAATGTCACAGAAACGTCCGCCGAAATTAACTTGCAATCTCTAATGGACCACACAATTATACGATTATGTAAAGTGCAAGAAGAAGTACTGAAGACTATATGTGACTTGAAAGGTTTAGATATAATTGTAAAATGGGGATGTGATGGAGCGGAGCAAAATAAATATAAACAAAAATTTTCTGAAGAACATTGCAGTGATGAAAGTTTGTTCAGTATATCGATGGTGCCTATCCAAATGAATTCAATAAATAAACAGAACGTTAAAAACATTCTGTGGCAAAACCTTTCGCCTGCTTCGACCAGATATTGTCGTCCCATCAAGTTCGTGTTTGCCAAGGAAACCGTGAATGTAATAACGATGGAGGTGAATAAAATTAAGAAACAAGTAACTTCACTCTCACCTACTAAAATTATTGTAAATGGCATGGAAGTCTTGGTTAAGCCAAAATTGATATTTTGCATGATTGATGGCAAAATATGTAATGCCGTAGCATCATGTGCTTCCACACAGACTTGCTATTTATGTGGTGCAAAGCCAAAGGAAATGAATAATGTAAGCCGCATCTTAGAAAAGCCGGTAAATAGCAATCTTCTTTCTTTGGGCCTGTCACCTCTACATTCATGGATCAGATTTTTTGAATGCATATTGCACATTTCGTATCGACTTGAAATAAAATCGTGGCAGGCTCGAGGAGCTGAGAATAAAAAAAAAGTTGCCGAGAAAAAGAAAGAAATTCAAGAAAAGTTTAGGAGTGAGTTAGGCTTATTAGTAGATATGCCTAAACAACAAACTGGGAATACCAATGATGGTAATACAGCCCGTAAGTTCTTCAGAAATTCTGAAAAGTCAGCTGTAATAACAGGTGTTAATGTTGAACTTATTAAGCGCTTCCATGTCATCTTAGAATGTATAAATAGCGGATTTCACGTTAATATCAATAAGTTTCAGGAATTTGCTAAGCAAACGAGAGACTTATACATCAAAGAGTACTCATGGTACCCGATGCCCGTTAGCGTGCACAAAATACTCTTTCACGGAAAAGATATAATTGCTTCTTGTGTCCTTCCAATCGGTCAACTTTCGGAAGAAGCACAAGAGGCTAGAAATAAGGATAACAGAAAATTTAGAGAATTATTTACGCGAAAAACTTCAAGAGTGGACACGAACACAGACTTAATAAATCGGTTACTAATAACTTCAGACCCCTACATTGCAAGCTTACGTGCTGCTCCCAAAACTAGACGTAGCCAAATGACTCCTGAAGTCTATGAACTTTTACAAATAAGAACTTCTGACATTGAACACGGAGGAATTCAGTCACAAAATTCAGATTCTGATACCCATAGCGACTTTGAAGAATCTCACTATTCTGACTGAATTTCTTCATGTTCAAGGTCTTCATGATTTTTCAAACGAATGTTTTTTTTTTTTTTTTGTGTGCATTTAAATAATTACTGTCTTATGTTGTGTTATATGTTATATAATATGGTTGCAATATATGTCTAAAACCTTGAAAATGTCTTTAAATTTTATTCAATACATTTTATCCCGCAGTTAATTAGTACAGTTTGAGTTCAAGACTTTTGTCCCTTTAGATTAAGTAAATTACGCACTGTGCGGAGATCCGAATGTGGGCATATTACTCCGGAATATTTCTTCTCAGGTCTTACCATACTCGTGATCATTGTCCAATGGAACCAGGGATACCACTAGGGTCTTTAATGCGGTGGTTTCCCTTTGCCTTCCGCATCCTATGCCGTTGACCTTATGGTTCATCCGCCTTTAGGAATAGTTTCCCATTCCAAGGGCAAGAGGGTGTCCTAAACTCTGTCCGCTCATCCACCCTCCAAAGAGGCTGTTGGCACTTGACAGAGGGGATCTCCTTATCCCGGGAGATACTCGGTCGTCAGAGCCTCTTCAGCGAAGCAGGGTGCACCACGTGCAGGCGAGGTTGACATTTGAGTGGAAGAGTCTATTTGAGCCGCATTCCACCCCTTACACCCCAGTTAGCGTTAGTCCTATATAAATTTCTGTTCAATTCTTTAATTTAATATTTTCTTTATTTTTTTTCTTTGTAAAATTACATTCTTTTAAAATATAAATGTGGCCACACTTTTCAGTTATTGCTTTTATTTTATAAACAGTAATTATAATAGTATCAGTTTAAAATTAAGCATTCTGTTCTGCCGAGCCATCCGTATGACCTTGAGCGCCGCCACAAGCGAGAGATAGTTGCGTCATGTTGGCTTGCAAAAAGTGATGACGTCACATGAATATTTCTTGTAATTTTAGCATTTTTTTTAACCCCCTTTCAGTGCAAAAAAGCAGCTAAAATTTGGTGTACGTCAACTACTTAAGGTTCTGAATAAATGATAAAAATTTCAAGGGATGTTTCGGACTGACAAGCCTAACCATTCCCTTGTCAGATGAACTGGAGAAGGCAAGCTAAGCAACCCATTATCATAGTGCTATCACCAGCCTCAATCATCAAAATAGAATTTATGCTGACCGAAAATGATTTATTAACTACTAATAAATATTCGTTGGTAAAAACCATTCTAAAAACAGATCACAGGTTGAAAAGAAAAGAAAAACTAACTTTTTACCTAAAATATGGAGTTCCTAAAATCGTAATAATAAGAATGGTTACAAATATTCTAAGATACAATAAAATATATTTAAAAATGCTAAAATAACAACATGTTTCATCGCCGTACGTTTAGGTTTTGGGTCAATACAAATTATAATTGAAATACATTGGGTTATTTATATATATAGCAGAAGAAACCACATATTCAAATTAGATTCGAGATTGTTGATTGGAGGGAAATGAAGATAAATCCATCCGATAAAGGTGGTGACAGCATGAAGTAGTAGAGGCAAATCTAGACTGTTCTATGGTGAACTGAGTGTCTGGTTTCTGAACTAGATCTACTTGTAAGAATAAGAGGAACTTTAACTTTAAACAGGAACTTGAGTAACTTCAAGGCAAGATCTAAAAAGAATGAAACAAAAACTAATAAAAAAATACAGAAAAAAATTATATTTAAAAATAAAAAATAAAATCAAAACCAAATAAAAGGAAACAAAAATAAATAAAGTAAAATTTCTTATTTTCTGACGGTTATCCTGGACGAGATGTGAATCTCGGCCCACCCCCACCCTTCTAGAATTTCAGTAGCTTCGTCCTGACAAATTCGAAAAAGGAAGGAAATAAAGTAAAATTTGAGGAAGAAAAAAAATAATTTTATTAATTTCTTCTCTTTCTTCATCTTGTTCTTTTTTCATTCCTTAGGTTGATGTCTTTTTTTCTTTTTTATTCAAGTATTGCATTCTTACTCAAGACTATTTGCTGATGGCTAAAATAGAAATATTGTCATTATATTAGTTGAGATATGCACTGATTCCTTGCATCTTCTAAAAATGACGGAAAGGATGTGTTGGGCTGACGTCCTGTCATGAGGACGTGTTAAGTAGTGAAGTATGAAAGGTGTTTTTTTCTGATAGCTCTATCATGTTATAACATGTGGTTGTGGAGCATTTGACCGCTGTCGCCAATATATCAGGAAGTATAATTAATGCATGTATTGCATAGACGACGTTGCCTTGATTCTTATTTTCTATGAAGAAATGAATTTTTGGGGTTCGTGGATGAAGCTGCAACTCGAATATTCAAGTTTCTTAATAGGCGTATAAATTTTCCAAATTCTCATTAAAACTTATTGTGACTGCTGATTTTCTTTCCATTTTGACAAAGACGCTGAAAATTACTTCCTAATCACTGATTTTTCTGAAGTTACATTCTCTCCGGCAGTCGACACCTTAAACACTAAAATTAACCAACGTATATTCATTTAAAATCACATAGAAATAAGTTTTAATTTGGGAAATATATCGAATTCCTGCACAACCAACAGTTTTGAGAGGTAATTGGGATTCAGTCAAAAACCTATGCTTTTATAAGAAATATTTAAAAATGAAACGTAGTTCCATTTTATTACAATTAAGTGTTTCCTCTGAATTCCTTCTGGACAACTGAAGAATATACCAAACTATCGTTAAAACTAATTGGAACTACTGACTTTCTTTCAATTTCCACAAAAACATTTTAAATTACTTCCCAATCACCGACTTTCTTATGGGTAACATTCTTTCTTACACTAGACAGCGTAAACATTAATGACATCGACACATATTTATTCAAAAACACTTAGAAATAACTTTTATTTAGGGAAATATATCGAATTCCTACATTACCAACAGCCTTGGGAGGTAATTCGAAATAATTCAAAAACCTATGCTTTTAAAAAGAAATACCTTAAATTAAACGTTGTTCCTTTTCATTATAATTAAGTGTTTTCTCTGAATTTCTCCTGGAGAACTGAGGAATATACCAGTTCTCATTATAACTGAATGCAAATGCTGATTTTCTTTCGATTTCCACAAAAACACTTAAAATTACTTCCTATTCATCGTTTTCCTAAAGTTACATTCTTTCCTGCACTAGATACCCTAAAAATTTAATTAAACCAACAGACATTCATTCAAAATGACGTAGAATTAAGTTTTATTTTGGGAAATATATCGAATTCCTGCATAAGCAATAGCTTTGGGAGGTAAATGGGAATCAGTCAAAAACATATGCTTTTAAAAAGAAATACTTAAAATGATACTTAGTTCCTTTTTATTATAATTGTTTCCTCTGAATTCCTCGTGGACAACTGTGGAATACTCGAAATTCCCAATAATTTCGGTAATAACTGATTGGAGCCTGCTGATTCTCCTTCGATTTCAATTAGAAACACTTAAAATTACTTCCTAATCACCAACTTTCCTAAAGTTACTTTGGGGTCGTCCATTAATTACGTGAGATCAAAAGGGGGAGGGGGGGGGTCCGGCAAAATCTCACCAATGGGAGGTTTTCGAAATAAATGTTCAAATTCATGTCCAAATATCCTTATTTTTGAAATAACCTTTTGAAAAAACAAACTAAAGTACCTTTTCGAACTAAATATCCAAATCCCGATTCTCCTAAGACTCAAGTCGTCAATTACATTCAAAATCATCATAAATAATACCCATTAACTTATAAACTTCTAACCAACGTTCATTTTGTGTGGTAAAATATTAATGAAGGACCATACACACAATAATATGGAGGAAATAATAAAATTCTTCATTATACGTTACACGTTCCTCCTCTTCAGGTGATACAATAAAATAAATAAAATTAAAAGAAAAAAACAAGGCGTATATGAAACCCAATCTTTAAAATAGTATAGAACATTATCAATAACAATGTGATGACATTTTTAACAATAATTATATAGCTGAATTTATAACAATTAACAATCATACCCAAATTATTTACTTAAGGTTATAATATAATGCATTACTAATGGAAATGTCAATAATGATTCAATGAATGATACCAAATTCTCATTAACACTGATTGCAACCTGATGATTTCTTTCGATTTCAACAAAAACAGTGAAAATTACTTCCTAATCACCGACTTTCCTAACATTACTTTCTGTCCTATTTTAGACAGTGTAAACATTTAATGATATCAACATTTATTTATTCAAAATCACTTAGAAATAACTTTTATGTTGGGAAATATATCGAATTCCAGCACGACTCACAGTTTTGGGAAATAAGTGGAAATCTAAAAAACTACGTAAAAAATGATGCTTTTTTTAAAAAAAAGTTAGAAATAAACGTAGTATCTTTTTATTACGATTAAGTGTTTCCTCTGAAATCCTCCTGCACAGCTGTGGAATATTCCAAATTCTCTTTAAAACTGATTTCAACTGCTGATTTTCTTTCGATTTCCACAAAAACACTTAAAATTACTTCCTAATCACCACCTTCCTTAAAGTTACTTTCTTTCCTACACTAGACAGCCTAATTAAACCAACAGATAATTTTTTAAAATCACAAATAAGTTTTATTTTGGGAAATATATCGATTTACAACAGAACAAACAGCCTTGGGTGATAATTGGGAATCAGACAAAATTATATACTTTTAAAAAGAAATAATTAAAAATTAAACATAGGTTTAATTACAATAAAATGTTTCCTCTGAAATCCTCTTGTAGAACTGTGGAATATTCCAAATTCTCGTTAAAACTGATCACAACTGCTGATTTTCTTTTCATTTCCACAAAGACGCTTAAAATTACTTTCCTAATCAACTACTTTCGTAAAGTTAGATTCTTTCTTGTAGTAGACACCCTAAAACTAAATCAATCAGATATTTATTCAAAATAACATAGAAATAAATTCTATTTTAAGAAATATATAGAATTCCTGCACAACCAACAGCTTGGGGAGCGGTAGTGGTAATCAGTCAAAAACCTATGCTTTTAAAAAGAAATACTTAAAAATGATACTCAAGTATTTCGTCTGAATTCCTCCTGGACAACTGTGGTAAATATCAAATTCTTTGTAAAATTGATTGCAACAGCTGATTTTTCTCTCGATTTCCACATAATCACTTAAAATTACCTCCTAACCACAGACCTTCCAAAAGTTACATTCTTTCCTACACTAGACACCATAAAAACTAAGTGAAAGCAACAGATACTTATTTAAAATCACAAATTTATAAAGAAATAAGTTTCAATTTTGAAAATGTATCGAATTCATGCACAACCAACAGCTTTGGGAGGTAAGTGGAAATCGGTCAAAATCCTACGCTTCTAACAAAAAATACTTTTAAATAAAAGTATTAAATAAAACATAAGTATTAAATAAAACATAGTTCCTTTTTCATACAATTAAGTGTTTCCTCTGAATTCCTCATGGCCAATTCTGGAATACACCAAATTCTAATTAAAATTGATTGCAACTGCTGATTTTCTTTCGATTTCCACAAAAATACTTAAAATTACCTCCTAATCATAGACTTTCTATAAGTTACATTCTTTCCTCCACATGACACCCTAAAAACTAAATGAAAACAACATATATTTATTAAAAATCACTTAGAAATAAGTTTATTTTGGGAAATAAACTATATCGAAATCCTGCACAACCAACAGCTTTGGGAGGGAAGTGGGAATCAATCAAAAACCTATTCTATTAAAAAAGAATATTGAAAAATGAAACAGTTCCTTTTTATTACAATTAAGTATTTCCTCTGAATTCCTCCTGGACACTTGAGGAATATACTAAAATCTCATTAAAACTGTTCGTAACTATTCATTTTGTTTCGATTTCCATAAAAACATTGTAAATTACTTCCTAATTACTTCCTAATTTCTTGCTAATTTTCTTATGGGTAACATTCTTTCCTGCACCAGACACCTAAAAACTAAATGAAACCAACAGATATTTAAAAAAAAAAAAACTCTACGTACCTTATTATAGTATTTAAAATAGATTATTGATGTGTTTATTCATGTAACAACAACCACATTATATGATTCACGAGTTTTTAAAATTCGTTTATGTTTCTGACCATTGATACTTTTGTTATATTCATTCCACTCATGGTAATATGCTTAAGAAAAGTTAAACTTTTGAAACTTCGCAATTTACAGTATTTTTAATAAATATATTTTAAATATTACAATGAAGTATGTGGAGTCTTTATAAATATACTAATCTAGTTACGAAATGAAAGAGTTTACATGAACAGATATTTACTCAAATTGAAACAGAATTGTTTATATTTTTGGAAATATTGTTACCTGCGCTTTTGTCCGCATCCCCCTTCCATAGAGTGGACGAGCTCAACGAGCTTCCCTACTCGTAGTGAATAAGAGGGAGGATGGATTCTGCTATATAACGCGGCGCAGAGAGAACCTAAGCATTCAGTTCTTGGCAGGAGCCACTCAGCCAGCCTCCAGATGAGAAAGAGAGAAGTCAGTTCGTGGCAGAAGCCACCCAGCAGGCTTACGGCCAAGGAAGAGAGCGTTAGTTCCTGACAGTAGCCACGCCAAGGCTTCCAGCTGAGGAAAAGAGAGACAGTTTTTGTTGGCATCAAGCCACATTGGTAACTACACGAATCTAGAGTGAAGCAGATAGCTTTTAGACATCATTCCAAGGAGGAAGCAGCCGAGACCTTTAGACAAGACGCCATCCGGCGTAGAAGAGGGAAGCACCCGTTACCAGCACAAGCCGTGCTAACATACGGACAGACGAGACGCCATCCGGCTTAGCAGAGGGAAGATCAGTTATCCGCTCAAATCGTACAGTTAACCAGATATTCGAGAAGCCATATAGATTAACAGGCAGAAGAAACGGTTACTTGCCCATTGGAACCGAAGATCAGTTCAAAAGATCAAGGCAAGTAGGAAGAAGACCTTCCAGTCCAGCGACCTAGACCAACCTGAAAGAACTGTAATCTCCAAAACTTGGCACGATCAGCTATCAGACTTTTCGTTAATCCTTTACAACCCTTGTCTCGTAATAAAGATCCCCAAGCTACCTGTCAGTATTGTGTATTAAAGCCATCAACACAAAATATGGTAGCAATAAATCGTTATATATATATAAAATTCCTGCACAACCAACAGCTTTGAGAAGTAAGTGGGAATTAATAAAAAAACCTATGCTTTCAAATAGAAATACTTAAAAATGATACGTAGTTCCTTTTTATTAGGCCGCACGGTTGGCGTTATCGCTAAGACACTGGCCTCTCCCTCTGAGTCCCGGGTTCCCTTCTCAAGTGGGTTTCGTGATGGTGGACGATCCGCGTTGCGCTGGTTTTCTTTGGGTTCTCTCATTTCCCCTGCAAGTCCCCCACCAAACTTAATCTGTCTTTCTCTCCGTCTGTCTGCTTTCCGAGGGTTGGCACAATAGATTTACAGGTCTCAGTGCTTGGCTTTTATCACCCCATGTAATAAAAATAATAATAGTTTCTTTTTATTACAATTGAAGTTTTTCCTCCTGGACAACTTAGGAATATTCGAAATTCTCAATAAAACTGATTGCAGCCTACTGATTTTCTTTCGATTTCAACAAAAACATTTTAAATTACTTTCTAATCACCAACTTTCCTAACGTTACTTTCTTTAACATTAAGACTTTCCATAAGTTACATTTTTTTCTGTTCAATATAGCCTAAACATTAAATCAAACCAGCATATATTTTGTTCAAAACCATATAGAAATGCCTGAGCTTTGGGAAGTTAGTGGGTATTAATCAAAAGCCTATACATTTAAAAGGAAATCCTTAAAAATGAAACATATTTTCTTTCGCAAAAATACTTAAAATAACTTCCTAATCAACGACTTTCCAAAAGTTACATTCTTTCCTACTCTAGACAGCCTAAAAACTTAATCAAACCAAAAGATACTTACTCAAAATCACAGTATTTCAGTGTTTCCTCTGAATTACAAAAGTAAAGTTCTTCATCGATTATGAACAGCAAGTATGGACGATTAGGATTATTTTTCCTTCGAATTATAAAAATTAGTCCAAACACATAATAAAATATTAAATGAAGCCTGCAAATCAGATGCTAGGATTACATTTGTATATTTCAAATTTTAGTATTTAATTGTGTGTTTGGCCTAAATTTAATTACTCTTAATGACATTACGAACGTTAAATAATTGTAAAACTTAATTGTAAATATATTTAGTTTTGAAAATAAAGTAATTCAATGCAGTCATCCATCAAAAATTGAAGTTCTTACAAATGATTGTAATGAAATTTCAATTAAAGTAGTTGGAACCGAAAGTATTTGTGTAGTTTCAGTTAATGTAATTCAACTCATTTACCAATCCATATTATAAAAAGAAAGTTTTTAATTTACTCCACATTTTTCAAAAGGACCTCGCTATCTAATACTAAGGAATATTGTTACCGGTCGATTTGTCCACCCTCCCGTCTAGAGAGTCGATTCGTTCAACCAAGCATCCCTTTGAAAAGTCGATCGTTCCAGGGATGAAATCGACGCAGCCTTCGGCCTTATAATGGGATTCAGAGCTTTGCTTAAGCAGATAGTTTGGCAGCGAGCAGCCGCGAATAAGTTCTCCACCAGGAGAAAGTAGAAGCAGATCGTTTTTGGGCAGGAGCACGAGGAGAAAGCAGCAGATCATTTCGGAGCAGAAGCTCAGCGAAGTGAAGGTCAAGTTAGTTTGGTGGCCGGTACGAAGTTCCCAGTCCGGGAGTTAGCAGTCTGTGTACGGGACGACTTCGGAGAAGACATCCTAAAGCCATGGCCGTCGAGCCGGGTACCGCAGAAGCCAGAGACGTTCGTGAGTTACAGGACGACTTCGGAGAAGACATCCTAAAGCCATGGCCGTCGAGCCGGGTACCGCAGAAGCCAGAGACGTTCGTGAGTTACAGGACGACTTCGGAGAAGACATCCTAAAGCCGTTGCCGACGAGCCGGTTACCGCAGAAGCCAAAGGCGTTCATACGTTCCGGGACAACTTCGGAGGAGCGACCTCAAGCCGTGGAAGCCCTGCGGAATTCTGAGTGAATGCAGTTCAGCATTTATGGACTTTTAGCTATGACGCTTCAGCGTTTAGTTTAATAAAGTTTAGAGATTATCCTTAACTTAATGAAGACTCACGCAGGTGAAGATTAACTCTCACATATCGAACTTAGATCTACCCCCAACCTCCCGGCCACCGGAGTTCCGTGCACAAAGGTCCCATTGCCACTTTCCCCGGTAGCAATATTACTTAGCTCTAAACTCCAAGATTCAACTATAATATACAAGTTCATCTATTTAGTGAATCAACTCAAAAATCATAATTTAACATAGATTATATTAATACAAGTTCAGCTTCAGTACTTACTAAGTGAATTCCTTTTTATTACGTTCCAGGATATTCTGAAGGAATTTAATTTAATTTTTTATTCGAATTTTAATTAATTTATTCTAATTTTTGTTTCACAAATGCCCGGGCTTACAGCTTGATCAGCTTTCTTTAAGCTACAACTAGGGGCAAGATATGATGCCTTTAACCGACGAATCGTTGCCCAGGGTACGCCAAGAGAGGCAGCATAAAGTGATACCCGCTGGAACGGACAGGAGAAACAGAGGAAGAAAAAAACATCCATGCACAATTGTGAAGCGAGGCCTTTTAACCTCTTGAATCAAATGCCTGTCCTGAGTAAATAAAGACTCAGGAAGGCAGTGGACCTCCCTCCATTATCTCATCTCTTCCTTCCTCCCCCTCTTCGATCCGCCCAGTATGCTCCTGCGTTTTATCGTGCTCTTTCACGTCCGTTTTCACTTCCACCTTCAGTTCCGAAGCACATTTAGCCTATAGCTGCAAGGTACATGACAAGAACATTTTTCAGTGTCGAAAGGCCTCGATTCAGTTTTCACGCAGTCTTAGAAAATACATTTCCAGCTACATTATTTTTTCAGTAAACTGGTCCACAGGAATATTTATCGAGCCTTCACAAGTATAAGGTTAAATTAAAAGTGAAGGTATCATCACCGTACACCAAATATGCAAATAAAATTTATAAACAGGGACAATCAATTGGGTTAGGTATCATCTTTATTATAGCCCCAAGAAATAATAAGTCAAGTAAGATACCACTGTACAAAACAATAGATCTTTTGATATTCAAAACATTTTGGAATTCAGGTAAACTGTTCCTGCGATACCTCCATTTCCGTTATTAGGGCCTGTTTATTAACATTTTTTTTCTGCTAGTATTTTAGCTAACTTTATCAGGAAAGAAGGATATGGTGATTAACAGAACAATAAAAATCATCACAAAAACAAATGATAATTAGAAGAAAATGTTAGAAAAGACAAAAGCTCCAAACGTAGTATATTTGTATGTTTGATTTTGCTAGAGGCTTAACTAAATGGTATATCTAGTATGTGTCTACTGATGATGATATTTTTTAATTTAGAATTCTCGTGTATGTTTGGATTCGAGCAGCGGCATACCAACAGAGAATTTAGGGCCAGCTGCCTCTAGGCCAGGAGTCATGGAGGGCCCAAAAACAACGAATATAGAAGTTTAAAAGAAGTTGATAAGATGTAGAAATTATTTTTACATCTGAGCCCGTGGTTCTATAGTTAATTCTTTCGAACTACAGTTGATAGGCAGATATGCAAATGTAAACGATAGAAACAAAATTAATAAGAAAAATCTCATTAAAATATTGTCTGTAAACTTAAATACGTAATTACCATTAATTGTTAATTCTTAGAAAACGAAATCTTTCGAGTTACATATAGAAACTACATGTAGAAACATTTAACGTAGGTTGTCATTCTGCTGTTCTACAGAAGATTCTCATCTATGAATACTAGTTTTTAATAGACATCTTATTTATAGTATGCTCATATTATTTTATTTTGGAACTAATTGTGAATATTTGAGTTTATAATATTAATTTTTTTTTATACAATTTCAAAATGAGTTTCAGAAATAGCTTTTATAGCAAAGAGGTTAGTGTAATGATAGGTGAATTCTTTTTTATATACAGAAAAGCTGAGGCTTAAAAATGGCTTTGGTTATTGGATAATATTAAAATTGGGATAACATTATATTTTAAAGATGACTTAAAAGTAAAAAAAAAAAAAATTAAAAAGTAAATTGTTGTCAGCACGTGAATTGACTGAGGAAAGAAAACTAGTATGTAATTCTGTCAGCGCGTTTCCAATCTATCAAACTACTTTGCCTTTGGAGCCTGTTAGGTAACAGCAGTTAGATTGTTTTATTTTGATTAAGTGAATTTGATTAAGTGAATTCTTTAATGAATTTGAATGTCGGACACAAGCAATTTTATAACAAACAAGGTAGGGAAAGCGATTAGTAAACCAATCACAATGCTTCGCAACTTCTTCTGATAAGAAAATATCATTGATATTGCTTTCATTTCCTTATTATTATAAATGTGATTGTTGCGAATGCAGAAGGCGCAATTGTTGCATTTATTGTGATTATTGTAGAACTGCATTACAAATGTGATTGTTGCGCATGCAAAAGAGGCAATTGTTGCGATTGTTGTGATTGTTGTGCTTAATGATATTTTAATGAGATTTTAATGATTCTTGTCCTCAAAATCGAGAATATAAGTCTTTTGATCTTAATCAGAAGACTAAAAGTAAATGATACTACCTTTCATGTTAATTTTTAGAATTTCTTAACATTATAGTTCATTACCATCATCATCATCATCAAGAAATAGTACGTTACAATGGAAATTGGCTTTTCTACAGTGGACACAAACAGGGGATTCTGATAACAGAATTGTTCTGGTTTTTTTTTTCACATGGTGAAGGTACTAACAATGCAAGATAGTCTAGATTGATAAAAACTGTGCCAACTGTATGAATTTCGAACAAGACCAAATGACTCCCTGTGTAGATGCTTGAGTATATTTCAATCCTTTTTTCCTTTCTCGATCGTCTCAATGCAAAATCAATGCTTGCTCTTTCACCTAAAGACATTTTTAACAACAAAGTAAATAAAGCACTGTTAGTATTTTTGTGCAATTTTATAAGTGAACAGAGAAAGGAGAAAAAAAAATCTTAAAATAGGTGAATTTATATTTTTAGGAAACTCGAGGCTTGTAGTAACCATTCTCTTTGTGAAAACATTTAAAAAAAGTAGATGAAAAACAAGGTAGGGATAGTGATTAGTAAACCAATCACAGTGCTTCGCAGCGGCTTCTGAGTCACCTTTACTTTAGAATAGACTGCGCCGGGGTGGTTTGAAAATGCTCGCGCGAGTCTGTTTGTGACCCCATGCTATCTTACCCACCCCTATTTATATGGAATAATCGTCATTCTTAACTCAAACCTTGTTAATACACTGAATTCCTAATAATGATTTTTAAAAAAATGTAAGTTGAGAAACTGTGAAAAGATTTAAAATGGGGAGGAAAAAATTAAGAAAAAAAAATGAAAAAAAAAATGCCCATGAGGGGATCGAACCCACGACCTTCGTGTTATTAGCACGACGCTCTAACCAACTGAGCTAACAGGCCACCTACGACATTCAGGCCACCTACAACTGAGCTAACAGAAGCCGTTGCGAAGCATTGTCGGATATGTGTCCACAGACAGACAAACCGGGGATATAAGGCTCTTTCAGAAGCCTAAAAAACACAGAAGATCACTTCAAATGAATGAAAACACTAAATGAGGGTAACGTTTATTTCTTCGTTGTATTTTCAATTCCAGAATAAAAGTCTACTGAGTTTCTAAAAATATAAATTCGTAGATAAATGTGTCTTTGATTTATCCTTTTGTAAACTTTGTCAAGTAACCTGAATGTAAACCATTTATGTACTTCGATGATTTCTTAACTCTACTATGGGTTGTCAAATTGCAATTTTTAAAAATATGGCCATACCAAAGTCAGAACAACGGTAAGAATTTTTGATTTCTTTGATACTAAATGTAGAAATTGTTTGTGCCCGTCACGTCTTAGAGAGAAGCGCCCTAACATCGTTCGCCTTTTAGAGAAAACGGGATTGGACTGTATAACTGCTATTCGTTAGTGACCTGTGATGATTTATGAAACTCTCAGAAGTTCAAAAGTAATGATAAAATGAATGTAAAAGACGGAAAAACCATGCGAATATATTCCTTTCTGTACCAAATTTTTTTTTCAAAATTTTCAGGTTAACTCTTGCCATTTCCGTTTTAACCGGAAATGAGTTATATGTAAAGAAAGGATTATTTTTTTCGCTTTTGAATACAAAATGTAGATTAGTTTTAACATATTCTGCGGAAAACTATCAGTTTAGAAAGGACAAAAAGCAAAAAAAAAATATATTTTCTATTGTATTCTTCCATTAGTTCACATTTTCATTAAATTTCAGAAGCTGTTGTAATTGTATTCGAAGTGATTATTCTCTTATTGGTAGATTCATCTTGGTACAGCTAATCTTAATCCCTGAAGAAGCTTCCTTTTAATTCCAAATAAGCCTGACGAATTAAGGAAATGAGGAAATTTCTTCAGAGAAAGATAAAGATTTGTTGATTTTATTTTCTAGAAACTTCCATTCAAAATACTCCATTCGAAAATGTTAGCAACTGTCATTCATTCCAAGACTATTTTGACCTACTCTGCTAAAATTTCGACTCTAATGTCATGAAAATTCTGTTTTTATTAATTTACTATCGTTTCTTAAAGCCACAGAGCACCCATTTTATTGATTTGAAATTCGAAAATTGAACATAAAGAAAAAATTAAACAAAACTAAAAAAAATAATAAAAAAGGAAAACGAACTTTTTTATCTTTAATTTTTAGATACAAACTCAAAACCTAGTCAAAATTGGGAAACATGAGGTTGATGTACCAGTTAGAATTCATTCATAACTCCTTCATAATTTCATAGATTCCTTAGACAATTGAAACTCAAATTTAGCAAATTTAGAAAAAATTTAGAAGCCTTTAAAATCGAAATTAACTTTAAATTGATTGTATTTTTTCATTATTATTTTTGTTAATTTTTTAGCGATCTTCGCATAACTGGCATTTTTTTTTCTTGGCTATCTGTCACACATCAAAGAGGCCAAACCGTGGCCAGATTCGAATTTCCCTTCAAAAAAGGATCAAAATAATTGAAAATTTTTTCATTCGTATACAGAGGTAAGCATCGTTTTGCTTTGACTTTACCTAAAAGCATAATTTTTTCTTGTTTAACAGATAATATGTCTGCACACATTTGATAGTTCGATAACAGGTCACAAATATTGTTAAAGAAAAGTTCTTAAAATGACCTGTGAAAAGAAAAGGTATTTTCAAGCGCCGTGATACCAATTGATAGTTTTTCAACAATTTTCGATAAATTCCATGAAAATCGCCTTCGAAAAAAAACTGTCTTCAAAATTTTTTGGTAGCAGCTAAAATATTATAATTTTCTGTCACCAGTTTAAATTTTCACCCATCACTCTAAATTCCAATGGTGTTATTGGGTTCAATAATGAATTACCTTAAATAAATAAAAAATAATTTTGAAGCATTTACGATTATTATCAAGGCTACAGTTGATGCCAATAGCTTGAAAATCGAAGTATTTCATTAATGAAAGTAAATAAACATTGAAGAAATTCACGCAATCATAACCCAAGTAGAGTTTAATCTTAGAAAATTTGTTTTTGGTTCTACGTTGAAATTTACAATGGCCTATTTGCTAATAATTATGTAAATCATTTCATTGTATGTTATTGTTTATTTACAAGAGTTTCTTGTTGTTGTGTTATGTAATACAAATAGTAAATTTATTTAATTAACTACTCAGTTTTACACAATTTATTTCTTTGAAAAATTATATATACTCAAAAAAAAACAAAAAAACAATGAGATTAACTAGTACATTTTACTATTTATAACTTGTTTAATCCTCCAAAAATAGTAGATAACTTTTGTAAAAACTTATTCCTATCAATGTAATTCAATCGTTGCATTTATAAACTTTTCCACGTCATTCTTTGTTTTCATAATACATCATACTGCTTGTAACATATACTAATCATATAGAATTCCCATCCAGAATATTCTCTTTATACTCCTTTTGTTTAGCTGTTAATATTTTGTAATGTACATATTTCATGTTTTTTTTGTTTTTTGTTTTTTTCTAAATTACTTGCTGCCATATTTCGCAGATATTCGTCTCCTTTCTCTGTCTTTCAAAACTGGCTGTTGCATTTCTCACGAAAATAGAAATACCAAAGATTTTTGTACAAACAACTGTAAATAAAGAAAGCTGTTGTACTTGCTAAACAGGCGTTAGTCTAATTTTTTTAATCTTTTTAATCCGTTAAAAATTGTTCAATGTATGTCATTATTAGTGATCCATATAGGTATTCCTGCGTTTGTTTTGTCTGTCCTTGTCTGCCCCTCCCGAACGGAAGGTTGGATCGGCAAACGGACTTCACCGTAGTGTTCAGAGACCCAAACATCATAGAAATGGGATATTTAATATCTAGCAATATTGAAATGAGGTTTTGGTCATATGTTTTAGTTCCATACCAAGAGCCCTACAGTTCCAGAATATTACAGTTCCGGAATAAAATGGTATGGTCATGTAATGAGAATGGATCCTTCCAGAGTAGCCAAAGAATGGCTGATGAAAACTGTAGAAGGTAAAAGACCTAGAGGCCGACCTAGGAGAAGATGGTTCGGTCAACTTAAACAAGATCTGAAAGATAGAGGAGTGGTTTGGAGCCAAGTTCAAGAGGAAGAGTGGTACCTGAATCGACACAGATGGAGAGTGCTCTTGCACCGCACCTAGGAAACTGGAGACGGTTGAATGATGATGATGATGACAAAGAGCCCTAATCAGGTAAAGATTTGATATAATTTTAATTGTTTACTTCCATATTGATAAAATGCCAGTCCTTAAAAAATGGACTGGTATTTTATCAATATAAATAAGCAATTTCATTTAAAAAAATGAAGACAAAAAACAATAAATCTCTTGCATATTTTTATGTTTATTTTGTCTATTCTTAGGTGATCTCCATAAAACCAGCAAATCTCGTTTTTATATTAATGATTCCTTTTTTATTTTAGGATTTAGATCATTTGTATAAATTTTAAAGATTTGGACTAGACACCAACCTTGGAACTTTCCAATCCTAGTTTGATGCCACTTTGGAAGGAGAATTTTTTAGCTTATTGAAATGTATCTTTTTGAAAGAAAGAGGGTTTATCATAATATTATGGCGATTCCAAGATAATGAATTTTAGTAAATAATTTTCTCTACAGTTTATATAAAACTCCCTTAAAAAAAAACCCACTATATTTCATTTCTATTGAAATAATCTTTAATGTCTTGTTACAAGTCTACAACTTTAATAGTAGTGGATAATCCTTGATGGAAGTGATTGTTCATGTTCTATTAATTTTATTTGGTTCTAAATAATTTACCTTGTCAGAACAATGCGTTCAAATAATTTCGCTAATGCTGATATTAACAAAATCGGTCTGTAAAATTTAAGTACAGCTTGCTTTTAAGAAGTATTGTACCTAAATGAAAATGAATTCACCACGAATTTAATCGGGTCCTGTATTTAATAAAACGTAAAATGTCCTCCATAGCCGTAGTAAGTGAATGGAGTTAGAATAAGTTAACGAAAAGTAGTCAGTCGTACTATTTTACTGGTTCTGAATTTTAATTAGGTTAATTAAATTCAATAAAAACATTATTTGAGGAGAAAAACAAAAAATACATAGACCTGTGATGAATGCCAATGCTTTGTTAACCAAGTTTGACAGCACAAACTCTGGGTGCTTTGGTGACAAACTACAATGTATTTTCCAATTTTGTACTTTTTTCCAAAGTTAAAACTGGTTAATTAAATTCACTGATAAATGTCAGTGGATTGCTTCAATCAAATAAATATATGTATTATAATTTATGCCTTGCTATCTTCTGATGGTTTAGGTATGAAAGATTTTTTTTTTACTTCCATCGAATTTTAATAAAGCTAATTAATTTAAATATAAATAGACAGAAGGAAACACTAATCAGAAGGAAACAAATGTCAGAGTTATCTAACAACGAGACTGAATAAATTCTATGCCTTTGGGTAGTTTGATAACGAAAAACCTTTTCGTTTTATTGTACGATTTCGACGAGATTTCTCAGATTGTTTCTGCTTAATTTTATTAGCCTGATTAAGACAGATTGAAAAGAAACTAGCATTTTGCTGTAATGACACCTTTCTAAAAATTCCATCATTATTGCTTTGAGAGCAGTAAATTTTATTAGCCCGTTTAAAACAAATAAAATTTAGTCTATTTTAAAAGTGTCACTCAATTACAATTCGAAGAATGGAAGGTGATGGAGGAAGTTTGTAATTTACGCTTTGCACCAAAACTCAATGCCAAGTTTGTTCTTTACCCGATTCTTAAAACATGTACGTACAAAAAAGTGGGGAAAAAAATGGAAATACAATTAGACTGGAAATACACTTAAAAATTTAAAATTATAACGAAGTGCATCTTCGGAAACGTCTCCTGTTCAGTTTTCGGTCGTTGTGGAGATTCCTATATTCCAATGCTATTCGGACTATTATTCGTATTCCGAACTAACAGTACCGGTAATTAAAATCTGAAACATAATTTTTTGAGTAGTCAGAACTTAGAATGGACTTTAATGAGAACGACCTGGATTTGATAGGTCTGTTCTTTCGACGAGTAAATACTGTACTTTTGCGAAAGTCTAGAAAGATATCAAAGTGAATTTTTAATTCCAAAACCGCGCATTTAGTGATGCCCAGTTTAGCACAATGCCCCAAAAATGCTGATAAATTTCTCTCAAATTTCCCAAAATTTTAATTGTTACAAAAATGGAGATTTGTAAGCTATTAATCTTCATCTAATAATTTTATCATTCCACCTACTATCCCGAAACATTTCTACATTCCAATCCTTGTTATTGGAGAATTCAAGTTAAAATTCATAAATTGTATTACGTAGGCAGTAAAAATGTCTTGACAATAGTGCTCACATTCCACGAAGCGATGATTCAAAAATGTTAAAAAAAAATATTAATTTGAGAAATCTGAATTTTGAACAAAATTTTGAAGCATTGTAAGAAAAAGCAGTTTATTTAGTGAGTTGACGTATTTATTTCTCAATTGTCATTACTAACATATTACAAATAATATTTGAGGAAGAGAATGAGTTTTCAGTTTCAAAGATGAACATAATCTACTGCCATTGCTACAGGCTACTTGTTAATTTTGAAAACAATTCTTTTATTCATCAGAATAAAGTGAATTAAGAATTTGAGCGAAGGAAATCATGTGATTTTTAGCAAGAAACAAAAATTCCTAGCAAAAGAATGAGTTAAAATTGAGGTTCTTTTTCTAATTATAATTGGCAAAAGTGCAGAATATGGTATCACCAATAGACATTTTCGTAAGGGTACATCTACATCCGAACCCGCGCAAGGATACATGAGTGCATACTGTTATCTCAAGAACGCAGTTAGCCAGATGAGGATTAGATTTCTCTAGTAAAAGATCGTGCAAAACCATTTTCAAATCTTAACTGCTAACCTCATTGTACTTTTTCACTAATTAATTGAAAAACTTTAAAATTCATAAATTAAAAAGTATTGCCAAGGCAGCCATCTTGTCAATCTCGGAAAAGTAGGACAACATCCGTAATCTGCACTTTGTTTTAACTTAAATTATAAATTTAATGTGCGTGAAATGTCAAATTACTTTGTTGCTTGTATCGATGATGCTAATTTTTTTTGTTTCTTTTCTATCTAAGGAACCTTCGTGGAAGGTAGTGAAAAATCTTTGGAAATGTAAAGAAAAGGGTAACCTTGTATTAAGTCGTAAGTATGAATTGGAAAATTTTCTTTCAGATATTTACTAAGCATTAGAATAAAAAAAATCAGAGTAAAACTGCGAAATTAATTTTTTTTTTCGTTTATTAGGTTATTTTATTAAGTGTTTGGCTAGTTTGTTTTTATAAAATTCCACAAATGTCTTAGAAATAAACAAAGTATATAGGAAATTCAATGATATCTTATAAAAAATGTAATATAAAGATAAAAAAAAAATAATATAACATGCTTAGAAGAAAGGGAAAGAAAATAGAATGAAAAATTTTTGGGAATTTTGGATATACAGTAAACTCCCGATTATCCGCGGACCTCTCCTGTTTCCATTTTTTTTTTTTTTTTTTTTTTTTTTTTACTGTAGAATAAATTATGGAATTAAAAAAAAAAATCTAAAATAAGTCAAACAATAAAAGAGGCTAACAAAGTGAAGACAATTATAGACAGATAATTTAAAGAACGACCTTGTGGGCGGAGCTTAGGCCGGCAGGTTACACTAAATTACGGGAGATTCTTCCCATAATAATAAAACTTAAAAATAAATAAATTTAAAATAAAATAATTGTTTATAATGCATGTACTGTAACTGTATGTATTGCCGTTTTATTGTAAATAAAACATGTTAAAAGCATTTTTGTGTTTATTTTCGTCCTATTTCGGATTATCCGTGGAATTCGCTTATCCATGGTTGCGGCGCCACCCAATTCCGCGGATAATCGGGAGTTTACTGTACATTTTTTATTACTACCAATTACAGAATGTGACAATTTTTTTTTTTTAAATGAAGTAATCTTCAGGTAAACTAAATAAATGATTTACATGAAAAGATTCACCAATTCCAATTTTTGTTAGTTTGAGGAAGGATTTCAGAGAAAGATAACAAATGCTTTTTAACGAGTAAAACTGAAATCCTGAATTGAAGCTGACAAAGAATGTCAGCATTTTTCTGTGTAGCATTTGAATTCAGTTCTAGTGGTTTTGTGCATTGAAAGATTAAAAGAAGATTCACACACTGAATTAAGTACAAAGTTTTAGCCCATTAAAAAAAAAAATATATATGAATGGGTGAGTGAAAAAAAGAATAAGATTCCCCAAATGTGGCAAACTAATGTGATGCAGCAATTTGACTGCTATTTAAAGAAGATAAAATAATCACGTTTTATGATATGGTACCCCATACGGTTTTCTTCCTTCACTGAATTGGAAAAATAAGGAATGTTCTCCTTTTTTCCACACAGCGTCACTATTGCGTTGTAATACATGTTGTGACTTGTCAGTCAGTCGTCACATGTCAGTCCTGAAGCGATCTTTAAAAAAAGTTCGATCGGATTTATTCTCTTTACCAATAAGTCCACATTATTCGGACACCAAAAAGCCTCAGTTTCAAGTAAAGAGGCTACAAAATACTGACAAACAACTTCAAGGACTGGTGGCCTCAATATTTAAAAAAAAAGAAAAAAAAAAACTGTAGAGAAGAAACAAGTCTTTCAGCATCAATAAGTACAGACACCTTACGTACACCGAGGAGATGAAAGGTTATAGTAAGGCTTTTGAATTCATTGACAGTTCGAACTGTGGGTTTTTCAATACGAAGAATTTCATAATTTCAATATATTGGGGAACTTCCCAGTGCTAACGCATATACTGGAGAAAGTATCAATTAATTTCAAAAGTAGTAGATTTCACAGCTGAAGACTACAAACCATTCTGTAATCTACAAAACTATATTTGGTTGATTGTAAATCAATTATTTCTTCATAAATCTTTTGTTTTGATCAGCTTTTCCCTGATGTTATGGAACTTAGTGGAAAAAAGACAACATTCCAGCACTTTTAATTACTAATAATTGCTTAACTCTGATCCACACTGCTTTGCAATTTTGGTAGTGAATACCAAGTGAACAATTGACTAATAGATACCTTTTTAATTAAATGAAAAGTTTCGTCGAAAAAGTTTTTATTTCCAAAAAAATGAACTTCCCTGGAACATTTATTTTTCGCTCACCCCTTCATTCAAATGACTAATTTCGCCACTTGAGCATTGAATTATCTACTCTTTCCTTCGAACATTTTATTCACAAAGTCTTGTGACAATTTCCTTAAGATAAATTAATTTCTTCCTCTCCTTAATAAATAACTATTCAAAATACAGTTCTTTTCATTTTGAAGATCAATATTATAATTAGTGCAGCCTTTTTATGGGTCTATCCACTTCCATCTCCCCCCCCCCTCGGGGAAATTGTAATGATATACAGTGAGGCCGAGAAGTTCCCGTACCCCTTAATTGGTAAAGAAAATATTTACACTACGTGCCCAATGCGTTCGCCATCATGCTGTATACAGAAATTCCTATGCCATCACGTCCTACTTGACATTTTTTGGAGCATGTTCGGTGTGATGGTTCGAAATGCGTCTTCAACTGCATTGCGCAATTCTTTATTTGTAGCACAACGACGTTCAAATACGTAGGCCTTAATGATTATCCACAATGAGTTGTCAAGCGTGAGGTCAGGACTTCGTGGTGACCCTTTCAATGGAGCTGGCGATGTAGAGTACCGATCCAGCGTCCTGGAAAATGTTCATGAAGAAACCCGCACACAGTAAGAGCGAAATGAGCAGGTGCCCTGTCCTGCTGTAACCATACGCGTTCCAAGATATCCGCGTCTTCAAGCTGTGGGATTACCATATTTGTAATTGTAAATAAGTTTCGCCAGAGGAAAGTAGCCTAATATGGGGAGGTTTTTTTTAGAAGCCTATAGATTCAGCGTAAACAGAGAAATATTTCAAAATTTTGTGTCTATTGCTTTTAAATATATTTTAGATAATATTGTGATGTATTTCCATCCATCTTTACCATTTGTTTTTTTTGTATTGATAAATTAACAAAAACATGCAATCTCCCCATATTGGGAACAGGGTGTCCTAATATAGGGAGGTAAGTGTTCTCAATATGAGATAATTTTTTTTAATGGTAAATTTCGATTATGAATATTTTTTTATTAATTTAATAGTTTTTAATTCTCTTTTATTTGAAAATGTGTAGCATGCAAAACAATAACATCATTCTAGACTAAGTTATAAATTAAAGATAAATATTTCATAATTGTGATTTTAATTTTGAAAAAAAAATATAATTAAATACATGATAATATACACTTCAAGTAAAATAATAATGGAAATAAGAAATTAGCACATTCTCTTTACAAAAAAAGAACAAATAAAGGTTGAACAATGTTTATTATTTACATTTGAAGCAAATGAATACTTCATTATTGGAATCAGCGCAAAGACTGTGACTCCACTTGAAACATTTGCTGCATCTTATCCAGTCCTCACCATTGTGGTCCTCGGAAAATAATCCAGCACAATAAATACAGTCTGCATCGTCGTTATCTTCAGATAGGTCTAAATCACTATCAGATTCATCAATCCGAATATCGATATCACTGTCCGAATCTGAGCTACTTGCTTTCTGAATCTTGTTTTTCGGAGCATTTGTATGTGATATAAGAGAAGTCCTCTTTCTTATTTTATGGGATTGAGTTGTTTTCTTGTTTGATTTAGATGTGAATCCTTTCTTCTTCAATCTCTCTTCTTTCTTTTTTTCTGCTGCTTCTTTCTTCTTTAGTGAACTTTCCAATAAATTCTTGTACGGTGAACCAGTTATCCGTTGTGCAGAGCCTGACCTAGATGTAGAAGGTTTTGCTCCTAGATCTGGCAGAGGAGTAACATGTGACGCATGAACATGTCCTTTTTGTAAATGAAAATTTCCGGCAGTTCCTGATGGCCCTGGTTGATTTACGTCAAGTGTATTAGAAGGTAGCTCAGGAGAATTTCCATTTGTCGGTGATTTCTCAGGTTGTGTACAACTTGCTTCTTTGGAGAATGGAAAATCATGATCACGGAATTTATTTCGGTCACATGGAAAAAGACCTGCTTTCTTGAATCCATTAGCAGCAACCTCAGCAGTTGCTGCCCTAAGGTAAGCTTTACCAAACAATTCCCCAATCTGGTACACTGTAACGACGCGTCCAGGATGGTTTCTCAGCCACTGCTCAATTTCTTGGGCATAATAAGTTTTTAATGGCGACATAAAAGAGAGATCAAGAGGCTGCATTTTATTTGTAGCATGAGGTGGAAGGCACAGAATATTAACATGATTCTCTCTCCCCAGATTAATCACATCTAAATTTCTTGTATGTGAAAAATGCCCATCTAGAACAAGAAGAACTGGGTCATCCACAGTTGGCTTCACATGTTTCATAAAATGGCGAAACCATAAAGTGAAAGTTTCTGTCTGTATCCACCCAGATGGATGGCATGCAAAGATTGATCCAGGAGGCATTCCGTCCATTAATTCTGGTTTCATATTTTTCCTTGGAAAAATAATTAGGGGTGGAACATAATGTCCAGTTTCATTGGTGCAAGTAACAACAGTAGTTAGGCAACCCCTTTCAGCTGACTGAAGGCCACATATTTGTCTTTTACCCTTTAAGCCAATTATTTTTGTGTGCTTATGTTGCACGACAGTGACCCCCGTTTCGTCACAATTGTATAAACGGTTGGGGCTGTGCTTAATGATTTCCATTGCTGGTTCAAATAAATCAAAAAACCGGGCAACAGCCTCTGGGGTAAATGATTTGACTCTAGAACTGGAAAGACCCTGCGGAGTTCGAACAGACAGTTGAGGATTTCGGCGTAAGAAATTTCTAAGCCATTTTTTCCCAGCTGACTCATTTTCTTTGGAGAAAGGGGTTTCAATTCCATTGTGTAAGGCTAACTGAAATGCAAACCTTCTTACATCATTTTGCGACAAGCCAAAAAAACGCTGTTCCATTTGTAGGCAATAAGCTGCAAGGTCCTTTTCAATATTGACTGCCATTGCAGGCTTTCTCCCCAACTTAGTCGTAATCAGCTCATTCGATTCTTTATCAGAATTCAAAATATACCTCTCTAAAGTAGTCTGCGGTACACCAAAAACTCGAGAAGCTTTGTAGGACCCCATTTCCTTATTTTTAACAGCATTTAAAGCCGCCTTCATTTGGTCTGGATCCCATTGTTTCCTCTTTGGAGGCATCTGAAAAATAATAAAATTACGCACATGTAATATTGAGTATAATATAGACTACAACATTGATAATACGGTGACAGTTCAAGTATTTTCTAGATTTAAAAAGGCTTAACATTATATTCTGTATGAATTTTTAAAAGAAGCTACGTATCAGATTCAATTAGACTGTATTTCAATTAGACTGCATTAAATGTACATGACAATGCCCAATACAACATTTCATCTTTGGCTTCGTTATATTTTCCAGTTTAATGGTTTAATTGAATGAATGTTATATAATTTCATATTTTATACCAATGTTTACAAGTCAAAACATTTATATGAAAACAACATTGTAATAAAGAAGGGATGTTCCTAATATGGGGAGCCCCATATTAGGGTCCGATTTTCTCCCCATAATAGGCACCCACCATTTCATACAAAAGTTTTATTATTCTTGTCACACACATAACCAAAGATTTTATAAAAACCACTACAACAAAAGCTTATGAAATTCTGATTTTAAACATGTAATTCATAAAATTCAATTGCTTACCTTTCAAACGAAACGAGCAAACACAGCAGAACGTCAAAAGTTTTCTGAACAGCGGCTTTCACACTTCGACTCACAATGCAGTAATGGCGACCGGAATACGTCTAGTTCTTCCTGTATCAGGGGAAATGACGTAACTGTACTAGTCAAAACATTCACCGATGTAGGACACCTCTTGCTTCGTCAGATATTACACCTCCCCATATTAGGAACCCTCCCCATATTAGGCTACTTTCCTCAGGTATCGGAATTTCCCCGGCCACACTGCACATTGAGGATTCATTTTTTTTTTCATTTTTAATAGATATACTTAGATATTCCGTCATATTATAGATACGAGGATGACTTATCTATTCAGAATCAAGCATCCAAGATGAAAGAGTGGACATCATGAATGACATTCATTCATCCATACATGAAATTTATAGTAGAGCATTGTAGCAGTATCCAGTTTCTCATAACACGAAACAAGATCAGTTTTTAACTTATGTAAACAAAAAGCCCACTAGTCATGGACTAATTTAAGATCAATTGTCTTCAGTGGCCGTTGATGAAGTATTATACAAAGTGAATGCTAAGAAAATTATAAGAAATAGATGCTATTCAATCAGTATTCGTAGATAATTATCCATTGCCACATAAGAATTGTTATTGAAATGCATTACAACAATGATAATAAAATTAAGCAAAACCTTCTAATTTCATTTCATCCTTATCCTGTGTTATTTTCAGCCTTGAAATCTATTTTGAAGCTCTTAACTATAGAGCTTCAAAATAACGTATTTTATAACATCTCCTACTAATATTCTGCAATATATTACTTGTAAAAGATATCCACCCCCACGTATCAACCAAAGGCGTAGTTTATTCCATAACAAATGCCGGTATGGAGAAGCACGGCAAGAGTTACAAAAACACATGTCATAGCATATTTAGGGATTTCAAATCGAGATTCAATTATACTCATGGACAAAAAAATTAGCGCACCAAGAAATAATTGCGGGATCGTAACGAAACTTGCAATGAAGGTACATGTCGGGGAGATATGCAAATGTTTAGAAATGCAGCGTGATTGCGCATTACGTATAGCCGGTAGAGGGCGTTGAACATCGTACTCTGTGGAGTATAAAACAGGTAACCAAAGCTTGTTTGAGTGTGCTGAATCATTTACAAAGGAAGAGCTGAGGTAGACATGCCAGTACGCCGTGTTCGAAGACAGTATACGCAGTTGTCGCAGTTTGAGAGAGGGAGAATCGTCGGGATGATGGAAGCTGGGTGGTCAGCTAGGCGAGTAGCTCGTCAATTAGGCCGCACTGATTGTGTTGTGAGAAGGTGTTGGGACCAGTGAACCCGAGAGATGTAATGTACACGAAGACCAGGCTCAGGACGCCCTCGACAGACCAGTCGTCGAGAAGACCGCCACATAGTCAGAAATGCACGCGTACAGCCAACTGCTTCATCGACCGCCATCCAGGCACAGGTAGCACCTTCACTAGGGGCCGCTGCGTCTTCTCGAACCATACGAAGGCGCCTGGCTGAAGGACAGTTGGTATCGTGGCGCCCATTACGTGTGCTGCCCTTGACGCCCACCCATCGACGCCTCCGTTTGGAGTTTTGCCGCGCACGAGGAAACTGGACTGCAGCGGAATGGAACCAGGTCGTCTTTAGCGACGAATCCAGATTCAATCGCGGCAGTGGTGACAATCGTGTTCGTGTGTGGAGAGCCCGTGGTGAACGCTTCAATCCTGCCTTTGCTGTACAGCGACAAACCGCTCCCACAGCTGGTGTGATGGTATGGGGTGCCATTGCCTACAATACACGGTCACCCCTAGTATTGTTCCGTGGCACCATGACAGCCCAGCGGTATGTTCATGAAATCCTGCAACCACATGTGTTGCCACTCATGCAACGGCTCCCAAGAGCCATTTCTCAACAAGACAATGCTCGGCCTCATACGGCAAGGGTGTCACAAGACTGTCTCCGCACTGTTACTACCCTTCCTTGGCCTGCCCGATCCCCAGATATGTCTCCAATCGAGCATATCTGGGATCATTTGGGACGACGAGTTGGGCATCCCACGAGTTTGAACAAACTAGAGGCAAGGTTACAGCAAATATGGAACGAAATGTCTCAAGACATCATACAGAACTTGTATGACTCAATGCCCGATCGTATCGCATCGTGCATTCGCGCTAGAGTGGGTCCAACGGAGTATTAACTCCTCCGTTCTTTTGCCTTTTTCTCTGAAATAAATTATCCTTTTTCTTTGATTTTCTAATCATTTACTTATATCAAAGTAGTCGTTACGTATGTAAATTTTCGTTTCATTTTGACGACTCCTTCTTGTTGCGCTAATTTTTTTGTCCATGAGTGTATATAGCAGAAGAAAGCACATATTCAAATTAGATTCGAGATTGTTGATTGAAGGGAAATGAAGATAAATCCATCCGATAAAGGTGGTGACAGCATGAAGTAGTAGAGGCAAATCTAGACCGTTCTATCGTGAACTGAGTGTCTGGTTTCTGAACTGGATCTACTTGTAAGGATAAGAGGAACTTGAACTCTAAACAGGAACTTGAGTAACTTCAAGGCAAGATCTAAAAAGGATGAAAAAAAAACTAATAAAAAAATACAGAAAAAAATTATATTTAAAAATAAACAATAAAATAAAAGCCAAATAAAAGGAAACAAAAATAAAGTAAAATTTCTTATTTTCTGAGGGTTATCCTGGACGAGATGTGAATCTCGTCCCCCTCTTCTAGAATTTTCAGTAGCTTCGTCCAGATAAATTCGAAAAAGGAAGGAAATAAAGTAAAATTTGAGGAAGAAAAAATAATTTTATTAATTCTTTCTCTTCCTTCATCTTGTTCTTTTTTCAGTCCTTAGGATGTTGTCTTTTTTTCTTTTTTATTCAAGTATTGCATTGTTACTCAAGACACTATTTGCTGATGGCTAAAATTGAAATATTGTCATTATATTAGTTGAGATATGTACTAGTTCTTTGCATCTTCTAAAAATGTCGGAATGGATATGTTGGGCTGACGTCCTGTTATGAGGACGTGCTTAGTAGTGAAGTATGAAAGGTCTTTTTTTTCTGATAGCTGTATTATGTTATGACATGTGGTGGTGGGGCATTTGACCGCTGTCCCCAATATATCAGGAAGCATAATTAATGCATGGTATTGCATAGACGTAGTTGCCTTGATTCTTATTTTCTATGAAGAAATGAATTTTTGGGGTTAGTGGCTGAAGCTGCAACTCGAATATTCAAGTCTCTTAATAGGTGTACAAATTTTCCAAATTTTCATTAAAACTGATTGTAACTGCTGATTTTCTTTCGATTTTCACAAAGACGCTTAAAATTACTTCCTAATCACTGATTTTCCTAAAGTTACATTCTCTCCGGCAGTCGACACCTTAAACACTAAATGAAACCAACATATATTCATTTACAATCACATAGAAATAAGTTTTAATTTGGGAAATATATCGAATTCCTGCACAACCAACAGTTTTCAGAGGTAATTGGGATTCAGTCAAAAACCTAAGCTTTCATAAGAAATACTTAAAAATGCAACGTAGTTCCTTTTTATTACAATTAAGTGTTTCTTCTGTATTCCGCCTGGACAACTGAAGAATATACCAAACTATCGTTAAAACTAATTGGAACTACTGATTTCATTCGATTTCCACAAAAACATTTTAAATTACTTCCCAGCCACCGACTTTCTTATGGGTAACATTCTTTCTTACACTAGACAGCGTAAACATTAATGACATCGTTACATATTTATTCCAAAACACTTAGAAATAACTTTTATTTTGGGAAATATATCGAATTCATGCATTACCAATATCCTTGGGAGGTAATTCGAAATAAGGCAAAAACTTATGCTTTTAAAAAGAAATACCTTAAATGAAACGTAGTTCCTTTTCTCTGAATTTCTCTGAATAAGTGTTTTCTCTGAATTTCTCCTGGAGAACTGAGGAATATACCAGTTCTCATTAAAACTGAATGCAAATGCTGATTTTCTTTCGATTTCCACAAAAACACTTAAAATTACTTCGTAATCATCGACTAAAGTTGCATTCTTTCCTGCACTAGATACCCTAAAAACTTAATTAAACCAACAGATATATATTCAAAATGACGTAGAATTAAGTTTTATCTTGGGAAATAAATCGAATTCCTGCACAAGCAATAGATTTGGGAGGTAAATGGGAATCAGTCAAAAACCTATGCTTTTAAAAAGAAATACTTAAAAATGATACTTATTTCCTTTTTATTAAAATTGTATCCTCTGAATTCCACCTGGGCAACTGTGGAATACTCAAAATTCTCAATAATTTCGATAATAACTGATTGGAGCCTGCTAATTCTCCTTCGATATTTTGGGAAATATATCCAATTCTGCACGACCATCAGTTTTGGGAGGTAAGTGGGAATTAGTTAAAAACTATGCTTTTAAAAAAAAAAAAGTTAGAAAGAAACGTAGTATCTTTTTATTACGATTAAGTGTTTCCTCTGAAATCCTCCTGCACAACTCTGGAATATTCCAAATTCTATTTAAAACTGTTTACATCTCAGCCGTTCTATGGTAAAAGGAAGTAACTGCAAATTTTCTGATTTTGCATTTTCTGCAATTTCTACGTAAGGATTCATCTACACATCTTCCAATGCAATTTGATAGAGATCTGGGTTTCAGTATGGCCCTTATTACGATGATCTAAGGTAGCAACTGACTCACAATATGCTTATATCTACGGTCAAAGGCAGCAAATAATCAGTTTCCAAATTGCTAGTTACTTCCTTTTACTTTAGGACGGTCGAACTGCTGATTGTCTATCGATTTCCTCAGAAACACTTAAAATCACTTTCTAATCGCCGCCTTCCCTAAAGTTACTTTCTTTCCTACAGTACACAGCCTAAAAACGCAATTAAACCAACCGATATTTTTTCAAAATCACAAACAAATAAGTTTTATTTTGGGAAATATTTCGATTTACTACAGAACAAACAGCTTTGGGTGATAATTGGGAATCAGACAAAATTCTATGCTTTTAAAAAGAAATAATTAAAAATAATACGTAGTTCAGTTTAATTACAATAAAGTTTTACCTCTGAAATATTCTTGTAAAATTGTGGAATATTCTAAATTCTCGTTAAAACTGATCACAACTGCTGATTTTCTTTTCATTTCCTCAAAGACGCTTAAAATTACTTTCCTAATCAACTACTTTTGTAAAGTTAGATTCTTTCCTGCAGTAGACACCCTAAAACTAACTCAAACAGATATTTTTTCAAAATAACATAGAAATAAATTCTACTTTAAGAAATATATGGAATTCCTGCACAACCAACACCTTTGGGAGCGATAGTGGTAATCAGTCAAAAACCTATGCTTTTAAGAAGAAATACTTGAAAATGATACTTAAGTGTTTCGTCTGAATTCCTCCTGGACAACTGTGGAAAATATCAAATTCTAATTAAAATTGATTGCAACTGCTGATTTTTCTCTCGATTTACACAAAATCACTTAAAATTACCTCTTAACCACAGACTTTCCAAAAGTTACATTCTTTCCTACACTAGACACCATAAAAACTAAGTGAAAGCAACAGATACTTATTCAAAATCACAAATTTATAACGAAATAAGTTTTAATTTTGAAAATGTACCGAATTCATGCACAACCAACGAAATCAGTCAAAATCCTATGCTTCTAACAAAAAATACTTAAAAATAAAACATAGTTCCTTTTTCTTACAATTAAGTCTTTCCTCTGAATTCCTCATGACCAATTCTGGAATATATCAAATTCTAATTAAAATTTATTGCAATTGCTGATTTTCATTCGATTTCCACAAAAACACTTAATTACCTCCTAATCATAGACTTTCCATAAGTTACTTTCTTTCCTACACTTGACACCCTGAAAACTAAATGAAAACAACACATATTTATTACAAAAATCACTTAGAAATAAGTTTATTTTGGGAAATATATCGAAACCCTGCATAACCAACAGCTTTGGGAGGGAAGTGGGAATCAGTCAAAAACCTATTCTATTAAAAAGGAATATTGAAAAATGAAACGTAGTTCCTTTTTATTACAATTAACTATTTCCTCTGAATTCCTCCTGGACAATTGAGGAATATACTAAAATCTCATTAAAACTGTTCGTAACTGCTCAGTTTTTTTCGATATCCATAAAAACATTGTAAATTACTTTCTAATTTCTTGCTAATTTTTTTATGGGTAACATTCATTCCTGCGCCAGACACCAAAAAGTAAATGAAATTAACAGATATTTAAAAAAAAAAACTCTACGTACCTCATTATAGTATTTAAAATAGATTATTGATGTGTTTATTCATGTAACAAGAAACAAATTGTATGATTCACGAGTTTTTAAAATTCGTTTAAGTTTCTGACCATTGATGCTTTTGTTATATTCATTCCACTCATGCTATTACGGTTAGGAAGAGTTAAACTTTTGAAAATTTGCAATTTACAGTATTTTCAATAAATATATTTTAAATATTACAATGAGGAACGTGGAGTTTTTATAAATATATGCTGCGGTATTGTGCAGAAGGCATACTTGGTAGAGCAAAGTAAAGAGAAATAGTAGCAAAAGGCAAATTAAAATCTTAAAAAGATTTATTTGAGTGGACATTTAATAAGGCTTATGTACATTTTTCAAATTTCAATTCCTCTAAAATTGTTGTCTTCTAAGTTTATTATCGTCGCGGTGAGAGTTGAACCCGCAAACACATTATTATTGAATAATTTCTCCAGTATCAATGCCGAAAGCTCCGCAGAAAATATCAATCTCAATTATCAAAAATAGGAAATATCAAAAATCTCACATATATCTTCTTGAAATCGACGAGCAACGTTAAGAATAATTTCCCTACTTGTTCTTTGAGACCTTTTCCTCGTCGAAATGTTGAATGTGAATCCAACGACCGCCATTTTGTTTTACATTTGAATGTGAGCGACAGGCCAGGAAAGATAAATCTATCATCTGCGTTGCATTCTGGGAGGATCATTTCTCGCTGCGAGGATTGTAGTACACAGTTTATTAATCCTATAATGAATAATCAATAGTTCTGAATCTCATTAACAGTTCCGATATCACCTTGATATCACATAAACTAAATAGCATATATCACAAACTCTGTGATTTACTTGAAATTAATTCCTCAATTAATTTCTCTTTAATGCTAATTATTTACTAGGGCGCGCTTCCTAATATTATAAGAATGAATGCTGAACCTCTCTATCTCAATTAAATAATAAATCACTATTTAATTTCACCGTTTCAGAAAACACGAGAGTTCGTTCCGTTCTATCTCTATTTGAAATAACGTCTCACTGGCTTTTATCTTTCACCTGGTGTGAATTCTAAAACGCGTGAATGATAATGACTTTTATTCTATTCACGTGTGTGAATTATTCTTAATATAAGTAATGGCTAATCTCTTTCACTTGTGGGAAATAATATTAACTTTATCCTCAATAATAAAGTTCACTAAATATATTTCAGCTCTCTATAATTAATGGCTTTTATATTTAAACACCTGTGTGAAGTAATATTAACTTTATCCTCAATAATGAAGTTCTCCGCTGAATCAGCTTTTCTCGCTGTCATTAATCAGTAATAATTCTTGTCCGTGTCCGCTTACAAGTATTCCCTCCAAAATGGAATAAGAATTTATTACTTACAGTCGATGTATTCTAATGGCTTTTCACCTTGGTGTATCCTTCCTAGTTGAATTCGTTCGGTCGGAATTCTCCCTTCAGTTTCCATCTATTCGGAACAACACTGAATCCGGAACCTGCCTTCAGTTGACACAATTCGATTATGGCGCGTCTCACCTCGTCAGATGATTTCTTCTCCACTTGATACTCCCAAAATGCACTGGCACTTATCGTCTGCTATCAGTGGGAAAGCTTCAACTACTGACGGCCCTTTTACTTCGGTTGGTTTGAAGGCTTTTCACTTCGTGTGAAATATTTCTCTTGGATAATTCCTTCTCTTTCAACTACGGATAATTATTATTTCTAGTTCTTAATTACTATTATTTCTAGTTGCCATTATTAGAGTGAGAGCTCCCATTCTTTTCATCTGCTTCATTCTAGATTTAACGCGACTTAACGCTCTTTAGGAGTCGTTCTTTTTCCATGTGACGTCTAGACTTCTGAAGCTCATAGGTTCACTCTTTGGGGCTCGTGCTTTACGACTATAGTGCTTCTAGTGTTCTGTTACTCTGTCTTTCCGCTAGTTTGTTTCAATAGTCTCCTTAGTTTTCACTAGTTCCACTAGTCGCTATTAGTTCCATTAGTCTGAGAATGAGGCTGTGAGGCACCTTATATCTCGTGCCGTCTCAATACGTAATTAACCTCATTTACGTATTCAAATTTTGTAATTGAATTTTCACGAGAGAAAAAAAAAATAAAAATGAAATAAATTTCTTTTCAAGCTCTCTCGATAATTTATAATATAACTAATACTAAGTAAATTATTTTTATAATAATTTAATATCTTAACAATATAATAATCTAGTAATGAAATGGAAGAGTTTAGAGGAACAGATATTTACTCAAAATCAAATAGAAATGTTTTATTTTTGGAAATATTGTTACCTAAGCTTTTGTTGCATCCCCCTTCTACAGAGTGAACACGCTCAACCCAGCTTCCCTACTCGTAGTGGACTCTTCCGGGAGTGAGAGGGAGGCTGGATTCTGCTATATAACGCGGCGCTAAGCATTCAGTTCGTGGCAGGAGCCACTGAGCCAGTTTCCAGATGAGAAAGAGAGAAGTCCGCTCATCGCAGGAGGACCCAGCAAGCCTCTAGCTGAGGAAGAGAGAAGTCATTTTGTGATAGGAACCACCCAGCAGGTTTACGGCCGAGGAAGAGAGCGTTAGTTCATGACAGTAGCCACGCCAAGGCTTCCAGCTGAGGAAGAGAGAGACAGTTTTGGTTGGTATCAAGCCACATTGGTAACTACACGAACCTACAGTGAAGCAGATAGCTTTTGGACATCATTCCAAGGAGGAAGCAGCTCCTTCTGAGTCCCTTCTCAAGTGGTTTTCGTGATGGTGGACGATCGGCGCTGCGCAGGTTTTCTCGGGATTCTCTCATTTCCCCTGCGAGTCCCCCACCAAACTTAATCAGTCTTTCTCTCCGTTTGTCATGCTTTCCCTGGATTGGCACAATAGATCATACAGATTGCAGAGCTTGGCTTTTCTACCGCCCACATTCACTCCATGTAATAATAATAATAATAATAGTTCCTTTTTATTACAATTAAGTGTTTCCTTTGAATTCCTCCTGGACAACTTAGGAATATTCGAAATTATTAATAAAAACTGATTGCAGCCTACTGATTTTCTTTCGATTTCAACAAAAACCTATTAAATTACTTCCTAATTACTTTCTTTAACGTTAAGACTTTCCATAAGTTAAATTCATTTCTACACAATACAGCCTAATCTTTAAATCAAACTAGCATATATTTTCTTCAAAATCACATAGAAATGCCTGCACAACCAAGAGCTTTGGGAAGTAAGTGGGTATTAATGAAAAGCCTATACTTAAGTAAATCCTTTTTTTTTAATTTTTTTTTTTTTACATTAAACAGGTTTCTCTGAATTCCTCCTGGACAACTTAGGAGTATTCCAAATTTTCTTTAAAACAGATTGTAACAGATGATTTTCTTTCTATTTCCACAAAAACACTTAAAATAACTTCCTATTGAACGACTTTCCAAAAGTTACATTGTTTCCTACACTAGACAACCTAAAAACTAAATCAAACCAAAAGATACGTATTCAAAATCACATAGAAACTCCTGCACAACCAAGAGTTTTGGGAGGTAAATGGGAATTAGTCAATAACCTATCATTTTAAAAAGAAATCCTTAAAACTGATATTTAGTTCCTTTTTCTCAAAAATAAGTGTTTCCTCTGAATTACAAAAGTAAAGTTCTTCATCGATTAATTCATGCACTTCATGAATAGCAAGTATGGACGATTAGCATTAATATTTTTCCTTTGGAATTATAAAAATTAGACCAAACACATAATAAAATACTTAATGAAGCCTGCAAGTCAGATGTTGTGATTATATTTGTTGATTTCAAATTTAGTATTTAATTGTATGACCTAAATTTGATTACTCTTAATGACATTTCACACGTTAAATAATTGTAAAACGTAATTGTAAATATATTTCGTTTTGAAAATAAAGTAATCCAATGGAGTCATCCATCAAAAACTGAAGTTCTAACAAATGACCATAATGAAATTTCAATTAAAGTTGTTGGAACCGACAGTATTTGTGTAGTTTCATTTAATGTAATTCAACTCATTAACCAATCCATATTATAAAAAGAAAGTTTTTAATTTACTCCATATTTTTCAGAAGGACCTCGCAATATAATACTAAGGAATATTATTTAGCTCTCACAACTCCAAGATTCAACTACAGAATACAAGTTCACCTCTATTTAGTGACTATAAATCAACTCAAAAATCATAACTTAACATAGATTATACTAATACAATTAATACTTTGTACTTACTAAGTAAACTCCTTTCTATTACATTCCAGGATATTCTGAAGTAATTTGAATTTAATTTATTTTATTTTATTATTCAAATTTTATCTAATTTACCGTATCTGCTCCTATAGAGGCCCCCCGGCGTTTATTTGCAGAACTAGCCTCTGCTCCCGGCGCTTAATAGTGACCGGCTGCTATTAGAGGCCGGCCATTATTAACAAAAAGCTTCAGAACGCAATATTTTTACACATAAATACCCACTAATATTAAAAAACAGCTACTTTATTTTACGCTTTCTGCTTGCCCCTCTGTCCCCTTTCGGAGACACAAGATTATAATATTGTTTCTTCCACTTTCTGATTCTTTTCGGATCAACACCATAATGACGAGCGGCCGCCTCACCGGAAGCTTATTTGAGTATTCGACCGCGCGAATCTTAAAGGCAATGTCAAATGACCGTTTAGGCGACATTTTTGTAAGGCAATGAATCATAAGGTATTACGCACGGCTATAAAGATACGGACGCTTAAACAAGTACCGGTAGGCAAATATCAAAGACCCGGCTACTATTAGGGACCGGCTACTATTTGACCGTATCCCCTCTGCAGCCCGGCGCTTATTAGAGACCGGCGACAATAAAAGCCTCGGCGTTTATTGGAGCATATACGTATTCGATTTTCTTTTCTTTATTTTTTTTTACAGATGCCGTGGCTCACAGCTTGATCAGCTTTCTTTCGGCTGCAACTAGGGATGAGATATGATGCCTTTCACCGACGAATCGTTGCCCAGGCTAAGCCAAGGGAGGCAGCATAAAGTGATACCCGCTGGAACGGATAGAAGGAGAAACAGAAAAAGAAAAAAACATCCATGCCACGAGCCTGATTCGAACCAGGGTACCGGCACATTTGCCACAACGACAGACCCCACGGCCACGCCGGCACGGATATTTATTCGAAAATAACAGCTGATATTGAAACACTTTTTTTTGACCATTCTCTCTTCACCTGATTTCAGCCATCATCAAGGGGAATAATGAAATCTGTTTTACAAAAGTTTATCATTGAACAGTAAAGAATTCATCTGCAAGAGTAGAGAGTGCAAATAGGAATATTCGAACTTTCAATCTTTTATTTCAAAGAATTATTTACGTCTTTAGGTTATCATGGCGCAATATGACACTTGTTACCACCATCAATGCTACTCATTGTAACTATTTTCGTCTCCGTTTTACCCACACTTCAAAACCGACCCAATATTTTCTCTTGGAAATTTTGCTAAACGGATATCTGTAATATTTGATACAATGACTTTCAGTGGACCAAATTGAAAATGCCTAAACCAAAAAAGGAAAAAATATATCCATTATCTAGCAACAGATATATCGTGTTATTTATCACCAATGATGTAATTAGATGGTAAACTTTGGTAAAAAAATTTTGTGAAATGAAATGAAATCGAAACAGCAAAATACCAAAGTGGAACTACATTCTAAAAAAAAAGAACACCTACAGTAATTAAATACACGGGCCTAGTCTGAGAGGGGCTCCAAAAGCCAGCCTAGGGGGCCCATCAGCCAGCCTAGGGGCCCCATTCAATCAAGTATCCAGACCAGCCCCTTTGCAACGTATTTTTTTTTGTTTGTTGAATTGGAGATTCCGTTTTTTTTGTTTTTTTGTTTGTGGAATAATGTAACTCCCGCCCCGGGCCCCCAAAGACGTTGCTTCGCCACTGATTAAATGAAAAAGATTATTTTGTTATATTATGGACACATCCCTGTAACAAAATCAGGATAAAGTGGCTAAAAGTTATACTTAAAGTAATTTTTCATACTAGAAACACCAAACAACAAATATATCAAACCATTAAAGACCACATCCCCAAACTAAACGAAATTGGCATGGTCTATCAATTAAGCTGCAGTTGCCAAAAAAAAATGATATTAAATTATCGAAAATTATTGAAAAACCTCATAATAGCACAAAACAGCGTTTGAATATCATGAAGGCATCAAATTAGAGCGTCTATTGGACAACCATGCATTAATGTGATATGAGAAATGTTATTGATGCAGACTCCTAAACTGTTAAAAACACTTAAAAAAAAAACCAAATCTAATAAACTAACCTATTCTAGGCCTATATGTACAAAATATGTAAACTGTAATTGAAATCCAGAGCTACCATTGGAGTAACCCTCAAGTTACCTTGGACCCATTTATGAGCTGCATGATGCTGAAATGAGCCACAGAAGCCTTTCTGTTATAAGTGACTGTTTGGACCATAGTTCCGTGACTGTGCACTGCTTTTAAAAAACATTTGAATGAATATATAAATAAAAAAAATGCTTCTTTAGTAAAAAAAATGTTTATTTTATTATTTATTTATATTATTCATCATCAGCATGATGTGCGATCTTCGTAGATACGAAGTTACGCGGTCTACGGAACCTAGTGACCCCCGAAGGGCGAACCCCTAGGAGAAGCCGTAGATATACTAGGGAACAGATACTGGGGGTGGTTTCCCGTTGCCTTCCCCCAGGACGCCATTAAGGAATGACGTCAGACCGAAGAGAAAGTGAAGAAGAGGCTGGACAACACAGGAAAGGAAATTGAAACAGCCATGCCCTTGCCGGGATTCGAACCCAGGAACTGGTGCACTGGACGTCACGGCTGGCCGCCGCCGAGACCGCACGACCACGCCAGCACGGCATTTAGTTTATTAGGTGTGTTTTTTAAGTGTTTTAACAGTTTAAGAGTCTGCGTCAATGTTCATCAATTTTGCTTTTTTCTTTAATTAAAAAAAATACTTCTGATTAAAACACAATGATGAAATTTCATGTGGTTATTATCAGATATTAGAAGAGTAATTTTTGAAAATTTCAGATTTTTTGATTCAGTCCCTATTTGAGATATACCTGTTTGAAAATTGGCAATTTTGAACAAATTGCGATATTTGAAGGCATGTAAAACCTAAAGGTGGCATTTAAAAGGTATCAAATTTTTTTAAGTCTTCTTCTCTATTATATTTTTAAGGGGAAAAAACATTAAAGTTGTGTTTTTAATCCCTTCTTGGAAAAAAAATTCCCTAAATCTTCAATTTATTCTAATCGAAAACACATTTTTCTAGTTAAATTTTAGGTTATTTCCTTACAATTTAACACATTTTTGATCGGAATATGATTTGTAGATGATTTCATTTAGAATAAGATGATTTTTATTTCAAGTTGATATCTTAATAAACAAAAAAGTTATTTAACTTATCGCTAACCTCTGAAAACGTCAAAAACGGCCGACCCTCGTAAACAAAATGGCCGATAAACGCCAAATTAATAATAATATTTTTTTTAAAAAAATCGTTTTGTACTCTCAGATGTATATATAAACAGAAAATGTACAACCAAAAATAAAATAAAATATGTCAGCAACACCCATTGGTTGATTTCATATGGATTGACCCCAAACAACAAATATATCAAACCAATAATGACCACATCCCCAAACTAAACGAAATTCGCATGGTCTATCAATTAAGGTTCAGTGGCCAAAAAAAAATAATATTAAATTATCAAAACTTATTTAAAAACCTCAAAATAAGACAAAACAGCGTTTGAATATCACGAAGGCATGAAATCAGGTTTCGTAGAGCATCTATTGGACAAACCATGCATACATGAGACATGAGCAATGTTAAACACTTGGGGAGAAAAAGGACTGTAGGTTTAAATTACAATTAAATGACGATTTTTCGATCAAAAAATGTTCTAACAGTAAATGTCATTCCAAAGAAAAAATTACAGTAAGTATTCGGAATGAATTACTAATACTCGAATTAAATTTTGAATTTAATTGAATTTTTTTATTGTGAAATAGTGATGTTGAAGGTTACATTTGTTTTGGCATGAAAGCAAATATATTATCTATACAGAAATGAAGCATAAGCAGGAAATTTATATATCGATGAAAATAATTTTTTACTTGATATAATAAAAAAAAAAAAAATACAAACCAAAATTTACAATGTAATCCAGTGGTCGATAAGCATTGGGTCCTGACTGTCAATAGACATGGTTTTGTATTCCACATTTTGTTCTTATTAAAATTTGAGACCATTGTTCAAACTGACATCTCAAGACAGCCTGTTTCACGCTAATTTGGAGATCATTAGTTGAGAGTAATCAGAATGAATAAGCAGGTCAATGAACAATATGTTAGGTTTTAGATTTAAAACTTTAATTTAAAGTAAACTATTTTAAGCTAATTTCGGCAAAATATCAGATAGGCAACAAAAACTTAACAGAAGATAGGAGAAGAACTTAATAATGAGAATTAACGTTTTTACTTAAATAATCCCACACTTACCTACTGATGCACAGAGTCTCTTGAGGCATTATTTCCAAAACAACGAACAAGCAAACAATAATGCACATTAAAAATTAAGAAAAAGAATTTGTTTTAAGGTGTTTATGCATTTTTATGCGCTTTTTATTCATTTAAATGCGCATTAGAAATTCATTGAAGCTGGCAGAGCCCAGCACATCACTTTCCTTTTTCTTTATTATTAATGTATATTATTGTTTTTAGTTTAGATTTGCAGAGGTTCCATTTGTCTACTCATTGCCACATTTTGTTCTTATTTTTTATTTTGTTTTGTTTTTTTGATGGTGAGGGGTCAATATTTCGATCTTGATTAACTTATTCTTCCACTCGTTCGCCTTTTGCTTGTGAGTAGCTCTGGCTGAGCAGAACTCAACATGCACGAAACGGCACTCTCAGTGTCTCAGCTCGAAATCATACAGCCTTCTTAATTCTAATATTTATCTTTAACAAATATTTTTAATAATTTACATGACTGGAGAGAACAAATTAATTTAATACGTAGTGAAACTAATTTGAATTGTGTGCTTTTTTTAAATTCTGTCCGGGAAGTTTCCGTACCCCTTAATAGCTAGACATATTTAACAAAATATTAAGACTTTAAATCTCCAATGCGTCTGTATTCGTCATCGTGCAGTACACACAAGTTCATTTGCCGACACATTCTAATTGACATTTTTAGTAGGTGTTTAAGTTTGAAGCTTCGAAATGTGTCCTCAACTGCATTGCGAAATTCTTCATTTGTAGCATAACGACATTCAGACACATAGGCCTTGATGACAAAATGAGTTGTCAGGCGGCGTAAGGTCAGGACTTCGCGGTGGCTATTTCAATGAAGCTGGCGATGCTGGAGTAACGCGACCAATCTAGCATCCTGGAAAATGTTCATAAAGAAACTTACACACAGAAACAGCGAAGTTAGCAGGTGCCCTTTTCTGCTTAAGCCATACGCGTTCTATGATAACTACGTTTTCAAGCTGTGGGAGTAATCATGTTTGTAACATGTGTAAATAAGTTTCACCATTAACATGACCATCACAAAAATATGGTCCCAAGAAATGACGTGATGTCATCGCATTCCATATTATGGATTTCTTTCCAATTCCAGACTGTAATTAGGGTTCTCTTTCGCCCAAAAGGCAATATTTCTGTTGCATGAGCTGTGATAAATCTCACATTCATTCGAAAACAGTGAACAAAACATTAAGGAAATGTACTAACAATACACGACATGCTGTTACGCGCTGATCCCCGTCTCCATTTGATATCTCGTTGAAGAATGTCGGGCGAAACGGTGTGAATTTTCCAATACGTTTCCATACATTCCAGTTTCAACAATTGAAATAACTTACAGTATTAAATATTTACATTTATTACTACCTACTAGAAGATACATAGTACCGGCATGGTCTAGTGGATTAGAAGGCGGTCTTCTATGAGGCCGATACGTCCGCACCTGGGTTCGAATCCCTGCGTTGGCTTTGATGTTTGCTTTCTTTCCTATGTTTGTCTCTTCATTCTCTGTTCCCTTTCTCTTCATGTAACATCACCCCAGTCATATTCCCTTAACTTCTTGGGTACTATTCATCCAGCCTTGGACTGCAACAAGAGGCCTTAAAAAAAAATAGGGGTTAAGGGAACTTCCCGGGCATTTTCAATAAGAAGGCTTAAGAATAAGTTTCATTATTTCAAATCTAGCATCGAACAATTTATTGACGTAATTACATTATATAATTTATAACATACATTACTTTTTTTGATGTAATTGATGTAATTATCTTAGCAGAAGTTAATGTAATAATGTTACCAGAAAATTATCGCCAGTTAATACAGGCGTTACGGTACTAAGAAACTACACAGCAATGGCCTGCCGTATGTCACTCAAAATCGACTTCCTACATTCATATTCGGACTTCTTTCCTGAGAACTTGAGGGCTGTAAGTGATGAGCAGGGAGAGCGATTTCACCAAAATATTGCTAGAATGGAGCAACGATATCAAGGAAGATGGGATCCAGCGATGATGGGCGATTGTTGCTGGTTTTTAAAATGGGAAGATTCAACTTCTCATAGAAAAAAAGAAGGTTTGTTATACATTTTTCTATTTTATTGCATAAAGAGTGGTTTTTTTATGTTTTAACAGCTGGTAAGGTACTTATTTATTAGTTGAATCAAAGCTAAGCTGAATTTGAAAATTTCACACAGAAAATGAGAACAAAATAGTGCTTAATAGATCAAAAATCCTTATTTTTCAATGTAACAAATATCTGTAACACAAAAACGTTATATGTTACGAAGTTTTTATTGGCATTTTCTTGGTCAGCGCATGAAAATTAATTAAGATCAGCGTATTTCATTCACGTTGTGAAGCAAAAGTTCAAATTTATTGAGTAGTGTAATAATCCACATCATGATACAACAACTAGACACATTGGCCAAATTCAAATATTTCGCAAAGATAACACTTCCTTCCGATGCACATTACTACCGAGACCAGCCGCAAGGCACCATCATACATATCTACAAAAATCCACATCTAATTCTAAATTATATACATAGAATTCTTTCGAGGCAAGGCAACATTTGCATTCCTCATCCATCTCTTACAAACACAATCAGTCCAGTTCCCTGTCAAATACTGCTATGGATGGGTAGAAAGAAGAATGCTAGCACTAATAATGTTATGATTTTCAACAGTTCAGAAACTGCAAGAAAGCACTGTGTATATGGGAACAAAGTTGTTCGTTGAAGTTCAAACGTACGTGGCTTCAACAGAGTAAGATCTATAGATGGTCTGAAAATTAAGGAACTAGACTGTTCGAAACTGACAGGAAACAAGGAAAAAAACAATGAAACCTAAGAAGAGATGGAAAGAACGAGGAAATATAGACATCCATAGTAAAAAGTATATAATTTGAAAAATTATATTATCACATATTAATAAATAATAGTGACAATTTATAAGAAATAAAAAATAATTAAAATATGAAATATGTTAATAGGAAGTGGTAAGAAACTTAAGAAAGATAGTAAAGACTAAACAAGAGTTTAATAAAATTTAGATAAAAAAATCTTAAAAATAACGCTTTTTATTTAAACTGCACTAAAAAGAATATTTTCGTTTAAAATTTAAGACATGTGACGAAAAATAAAAGCTTGGGGAGCTCACAGCAAATGTAGAAATGATGCTATAAATAAATGCTATTAGTAAAGTATCATTTTTCTCTACACTCTTTAAGTATTACATAGTATTACTAATATTTACTTTCTTACTTGAAATTCAAAATATATTAGTTTCTAAATATAGAGCAAATTGCTAAGATCAAAATATTATTTAGACTTAAAAAATATGTTAAAAAGTAGTAATTAAATGAATTGTGAAATTTTAAAATCATTAGATTAAACTATTACTTCTTAAACAAAATGTAGAAAAATAAAAGTAACAACATGTTTTTCTAAATTTAGATTACATATCAATGAAATTTAATAAAAACTGTATTTATTTTATGCTAATTAGAAGTAATGCTACTAATAAAGGTATCAACTTTCTCTGCACTCTTACTATTACGTAATATTAATGATTCTTACCTACTTACTTACTTGAAATATTCGCTAAGAGCGTCACACGCTTTTGTTTTTAGTCCCACGTTTTAAATTTTATACATTGTAGAAAAAAAATTATTTTCTACTTTTTAGTTCAGTTTAGATAAAAGCGTGGTTTTAAAAATTTTCATTTATAATTTTATTATTTCTGTTTTCATTGAATTTATCATAATACTAGTTATAATTTAGATTGTTTAAATATGATTTTTAAATAATTGTTTCTTCCTCTTATTTTTCTGATATCTTTGATATAAATTATCTTTTTCTTTATTATGTCTAAATAAATTACCAGTCACCCAGTGGTTTTTATAAATTTTTAAATTTTTAAAGGGAGGGATTTCATTGTTGTAGATTTTTTTTTTATTGTTAATCATTTGAATATTTTTTTTTTTAATTCGTGAATGCATTTCATTTATTAGTTAGTAATTTGGTTGGGATGTGAATGTCGTATAGCATTATTTTATTTTGTTATTAATTGTATATTCTTTAAGAAATTTGATTCATTTATTTTATTTGATTTGAGTTATTATATTTAATAATTTGATTATTATTTTGAGAATTCTTGACAGAATTATTAACTTGAATTATGATCATGAATCTATCTGAGATATCATTTTCAATTACACTTCCAATAATTTTAGTATTACAATAAAACCCCGGTCAACCGAACTAAAGGGGGGGGGGTAGACGTTTCGCATAATAATTTTTTCTGTTAAGCTATCAACATCGAATACACCTACAGTATTTTATATTTTAATTATAGTATATATTTTTGAAAATCTCTTTGTATGCTACACATATATTCTTTATTAAAGTTAAAATTATGTTTTTAGGATTACAGAAGGCTACATCAATACGCAGTATTCTGTACTTAATAGTGTGTAGCATATGAATTGCTCATTTAAAAAACTTTTATTTGTTTGTTTTTTGCGTCCCAACGTTTTCGAGCAACGATGTTCCGCCATCTTTTCGATTTTCGGAGACGTTTCGAATAACCAGGGTTTGGATTGACCCGAGATCGGTTAACCGGGGTTTCACTGTAATTGCTTTTCCAAAACAATCATCAATACAGGTTTTTGTACGAGATATATTTGTTTTAGCCTCGCTAGTAACATCGTAGATGTAAGTCTTCATTCCAGGTTATGATACAATTTTACATTGGTACGGAAGTGCGAGCTTCGAGTCGAAGCATCAGTGTTTCAGGGAGCGCTAGTTTCCCATGAGGACGAACACGTACCAGACTCCCGAGGATTTCTAGGGAAAGATACTGAGGTTGTTTCCCGTTTGCCTTCCTCACGACGCCATTAAGGAATGACGTCAGACCGAAGAAAAAAAGCGGACAAACACAGGAAAGATGAAACATCCATACCCGGGTACCGGCACACCGGGATCATGGCAGATCACCGCCTTAGACCACACGATCACGTCGGCACGACATATTTTATGTTTACATAACTCTTCGGATAATTTTTTCAGTGAATCCATGAACATCTAATACACCAACAGTAATTCTTTATAATAGTTAAAATTACATATGTAGGATTACAGTAGGCTACATCAATATACAATACTCTGTACTTAATAATTTATAGCATATGAATTTCTTATTTAAAAGAACTCAGTATTTTTGTTTGATTCTTGCGGTCCTCCCAACATTTTCGAGTTACGATGTTCCGCCATCTTTTCGATTTTCTTGGATGTTTGGAAGGATGTTTGGAATATTTCTTTTTTGCAAGATTTCAATGAGTTTAGATCTATTGATCATATCAAAAGCTTTGGTATAATCTATAAAAGCGAAATGAGTTTCTAGATTGAATTCTCGTCTTTTTTCAAGCAATAGTTTGATGGAGAAGGCTGCATCTACACAAGATCTACCGGAAACCATTCTTGCATTCCAGAAGGAATATTTCGCTTTCTTGTTTTAATATTCCATTTAAAATTCTGACATATATTTTATAACAAGTATTTAATAAATTAATTCCTGTATAATTATCTAAATTCAGTTTTATCTCCTTTTATGAAAATCGGCAGTACAGTACTCCTTCTCCATTCATTTGGTATGTAGGCTTGTGTATAAATATTTGTTTAGAAAATTTAGTAACCTTTGGTGAAATTTTTCACCAGAATATTTATACAATTCTGAATTTATGACATCTTCTCCAGTTGCATTTCCATTTTTTGTCTTCTTCAAACCTTCAATTAATTCTTCCATTGACAGTTCATCTGCAAATTGTTGGTCTCCACTATCTTTTCAGAACAGTTAATATTATAACAAAGTCTTTCATAATAATTTAAAAATTGTTCTTTAGTTACTCCGCAATTAAGATTTACAGATTCTTAAATGTCTTGGTTCATATATTTCAATATTTTAAATGCATTTGGTTTTGTTTTGTATAAATCTGATTCTAAATGTTATATTAATTTTATCCAGGATTCTCTGTGTCTCTTTCTAATTTCTCTTTTTGCTACTCCTCGACATCTTTTATATCCTATTTCATCTTCAACTTTCTTAGTGTTCAAATATTTTTTATATGATGTGTTTTTCTGGTTGATTAATTCTTTAATTTCATCATCCCATATTTTTAGGTTTCTTCTCTTTGCTGTTTTGGTCTTAAATACAAAACAAATTCCAAAGATAAAAAGAAAGTCTAATAAAATGTTATTTAGATTAAAGAAATATGTTAAAAAGTAATAATTAAATGAATTGTGAAATTTTAAAATCACTTGATTAAACTATTACTTCTTAAACAAAATGTAGAAAAATAAAAGTAACAACAAAGTTTTCTAAATTTAGATTACACATCAATGAAATTTAATAAAAACTGTCTTAAGTTATGCTAATTAGAAGTAATGCTACTAATAAAGGTATCAATTTTATCTGCTCTCTTACTATTACGTACTTACTTACTTGAAAGAGCGCCATACGCTTTTTTTCTATTCATATGCTTTAAATTTTATTCATTGCAGAAAAAAATGATTTTCTACTTTTTAGTGCAGTTTAGATAAAAGCGTGGTTTTTAAAATTTTCATTTATAATTTTACTTTTTCTGTTCTTATTGAATTTATCATAATACTAGTTATTATTTAGATTGTTTAAACATGATTTTTCAGTAATTGTTTCTTCGTCTTATTGTTCTTATATCTTTGGTTCTTTCAGGTGGACATGCTCGGCATTCATGCCACCCACTTTCAATTAATCTACTCTAATCTATATCTTTGATACAATTTATCTTTTTCTTTAATTATGTCTAAATAAATTATCAGTCATCCAGTGTTTTTTAAATATTTTTTAAATTTTTAAATGGAAGGATTTCGTTATTGTCGTCATTTGAATATTTATTAATTTTTATTCATGAATGCATTTCATTTCTTAGTTAGTAATTTCGGTGGGTTGTGAATGTCGTATAGCATTATTTTATTTTGTTAGTAATTGTTTATTCTTTAAGAACTTTGATACATTTTTTTAATTTTATTTGAATTATTATATTTAAGAATTTGTTTATTATTTTGAGAATTCTTGACAGAATTATTAATTTTGAAGTACGACCATGAATCTATCTGAGATATCATTTTGAATTACACTTCCAATAATTTTAGTATTACAATAAAACCCCAGTTAACCGAACTATTAGCCGTTTCAGATAATAATTTTTTCGGTTAAGCCATGATCATCTAACGCGCCTACAGTAATATAGTATTGTTATTACAGTACGTATTTTTGAAAGGTTTTGAAGGTCAAACGAATTGAAAAATCTTTGTGAAAAATATCTACACATATGTTCTTTATTAAAGTTAAAATTACATTTTTAGGATGACAGTAGGCTATATCTATATACAACTTACTATACTTAATAGTTTGTAGCATATGAATTACTCATTTAAAAAACTCAGTAATTTATGTTTGTTTCTTTCATCCCTCCCAACGTTTTCGAGCAACGATGTCCCTCCATCTTTTCGATTTACGATTTTCGGAGGCGTTTCGAATAACCCGGGTTTCGGTTGACCCGAGTTCGGTTACCTGGGGTTTTACTGTATTTGCTTTTGCAAAACAATCATCAATACAGGTTTTTGAATGAGATATATTTGTTTTAACGTCTCTAATAACATCTTAGATGTAATTCCTCATTCCGGGTTATGATACAATTTTACGGAGTTCGGTATTAATTGGTTATTTTATTATTTAATAAATTAATCTCTACTAACAGCAAAGCCTGTCGGACGACAGGCATAAAAAATTCAGAAAAATCATTTTATTATCAACTATCAAATATATAGTAAATGTAATCTAAATACTGTGCTAACTTGTGAACGAAGCTTCTACGGCAAAAATGGTTTTGAGTTTCGAAATCAGTTTAAACAACTGAGTAAGTATGCCAAATTTCATTAAAATGGATTCAGTGGTAACAAAATTATTTGGTTTTGAACGTATGTTTTGTTAGAATTTCAGTTGTCGAGGTCAGTTCCCAAGCATAAAATTTAATGGAAACAACATGGAATGACACAATGAACTAATGTTTTCATCCAATTTGAGTACCCTTAATTCAATGGTACCCTTGAGAACCGTTGGATCTATCTTAATAGCTTAATTATATCGAGTTACAGACAGACAGACGAACTTAGCCATTTTGTATGTATTTATATATATGTTACACCGAATCCGTGAAATTGCCTATTGCGTGAAATCGGCAAAAAATTGCCGATTTCATGAAAAGTGCAAGCCCATTGCTTTATTCATGAAATGGGCAAATAAGCTGCCGAATGCGTGCAATGAGCAGTAAGTGTATGGAATTCTTAAATTGTCATTTTGACAGTTGCAGAAGTAATTTTGAAACGGATGTCGAATTTAACTTGAATCTGTATTAAGATGCATGGATTTGGGTTGTGTCATAACATGGACATTTTTATTTATTTGCTGAATGCGTTTTAGTAAATTTATATATTATAATATATAATTTCATGTATTTAATTTTCAAGTCAAAAGGTTACAAATATCAACACCTCTTTTAATCTAGCTATCTTTATTTAACAAACCTTTAAAAATACAATATACAAATACAGTGCTATCAATCGGTTCTCGGTTACAAATATCCATGCCTCTTTTGAAATTTCTTTATTTAAAAAATCATTTAAAAATACAAATCAAATTCAATTTAACACATGAGTGATGTTTCTAAGTTTCCGGAATCCTTGTTATGTATCGGATGAAGCACGACGGTGACAGTCTGTATGTGTTCAAAGAAACTCGCAATCGAAGAAACTATACAACTAGTGCGCTTGCGCAGTGCAGTGCGCCATAACTTATTGAAAATCGACCATTTCCATACAATGATATCGCACGATGCAAATCGTGAAAATTTATAAGATGATTACGCACGATGCAAATCGTGAAACTACCTTTTAATAAAATTTGTTTAAGGTGTCTTTCTATTTTCTTTCAATTCTACGTCCTTCAACTGGACGTTTTGCTCAAGTTAACGATTAGTTGCAAAAAACACCACTGGAGCGCCACTGTGTACTTTGCTCAATGCATGAAAAAAGCAAGAACATTGTTGCTCAATGCACGCATTCGGCAACTAATTTGACTATTTCATGAATAAAGCAACGGGCTTGCACTTTTCATGAATTCGGCAATTTTTTGCCGATTTCACGCAATAGGCAATTTCACGGATTCGGTGTAACATATGTATATATATATTTGATTCGATTGATGATTTGATTTGAAAACTTTTTTTTTTAATGTTTATCAGACCTATTTAAGTGTACTTGTTACCTGTACACCTGTAATATAGGTTCTGAGAGTTTAATCTAAAGGATCATTTTCCACCCAAAAAGAAAAACGAAATATCAACCATATCTAAAGTTTAATTTATCTAAAGAATAATTATTATTTTTGACTCATAACGCCGAAAGGCATTTAAAACTCACCTTTGTATAATCTAAATACTGCGCTAACTTGTGAACGAAGCTTCTACGGTAAAAATGGTTTTGAGTTTCAAAATCAGCGTAAAAAACTGAGTAAGTACGCCAAATTTCATTAAAATCGGTGCAGTGGTAACAAAATTGTTTGGTTTTGAACGTAGTCTATGTTTTCAGTTGTCTAGGTCAGTTTCCAAAGATAAAATTTCATTGAAACAACATGGAATGGCAAAATGAACTAATATTTCATCCAATTTGTGTACCCTTGATTCAATGGTACCATTGAGAACCTTGAATCTATCTTAATACCTTAATTATATCGAGTTACGGACAGACAGACAGACGAGCTTAGCCAGTTATATAAGTTGATTATCGATCACTTGATTATATAGTAATGTCAATTTATGGGTTTTTTTTTTTTTTATTTTGCTTTTTTAGAATATCAAGTAAAAAATTATCAGATGAAGTGTAATAGATGGTGCTTACGATTCATTTCTGTTTCGATAGTATATTTGTTTTCATGCCAAAACAAACGTGACCTTTAATATCTTTATTTCACAACAAAAAAATTCAATTAACTTCAAGATCTAATTCGAGTGTTAGGAAATCGTTGTAAATATTTATTGCAATTTCTTCCTGGGAATCTCATAAGCTGTTAGCACATTTTTGGATCCAAAAAGCGTCATTAATTGTAATTTAAACCTATTGTCACTTTTCTCCCCAAGAGTAACATTCCTCATGTCACATGTATGCCAGGTTTGTCCAATAGATGCTCTACGAAACCTGATTTGATGTCTTGGTGATATTCAAATGCGTTTTGTGCTATTATGAGGTTTTTTAAATAATTTTTGATAATTTAATATTATTTTTTCTTCGCAACTCCGCCTTGATAGACCACGCCAATTTAGTTTAGTTTTGGAATGTCGTCATCATTGGTTTGATATATTTGTTGCTTGGTGTTTCTAGTACGAAAAATTACTTTACATCTTGTCTAAATAATAAAAAATTGGCTAAATTTGAAGAATTCAAACAATTATAGGAGTGATTTCAAGGTAGTGGTCGGGGATTGTAGTTTAATAAAGAGTAGTTATTTTGATTACAACTATTTCTAGGATGTGTATTTGATGTGTAACACCTCGCTATTTTTATTAATTTATAATAAAACTTGAAAAAGGAAAAAAAACAATTTTTCCGAAAATTCGTTTAAATAAATATATTTTATATATTTTTTTTGAAAGTTGGTGATGTCGTTTCTTTAATAAGACAATTTTATTGCCTTTGTCGGACTCGGTAATGATGAGATATTTTTTTTTCTAATGTTTTTAAACATCTGCAATTCTAAAGGGGAAATATTGATAGGTTTATTTCACTGTAATGGAATATGCTATGGAACCTTTGTTTTTTTGAATTAATTTTTTCTGATTTTTAGTAATTATAATGTGATCTAACGTGTTTTCTGTTAAGCAAATGATAGTTGAGGGTTGTGTTTGTAAAGTATTAATATTAATTCTATTGGTTTTACTAAGTAATTGTTCCTCAATTTTATTTAAGGTATAGCTGATTGATTGATAATGGGAGTTTCCATTAAGGGATTGGGTATGGATCTTTCCATTTGTTAAAGCTAATTAGCTTAAGTTTTTTAATATGAATTTCAGTATTTTTTAAGAATGTTTTCTGAGCTTTATTGCGCTATTATTAAAATATTTGCATAATCTGCTCTAGATAATTTTTTGGAAAGGTAATTGGAAAGTACCCAATTTTTTATCAACTTTTTTATCATGTTAAATTTGTTCTTCTGGTGAGAATGAATTCTGTCAGTAAAACTTTTTTATGTATAATTTGGATATTAAAATAACGACAAACACACAAAAGTTACGACACATTAAAATTTAATGAGCATATATTTCGAAATGCTTACATGTGTATTTCTTCCTCAGTGCTGATAATACAATTGTGGGATCATGTTTTTATAGGAAATTACACAATTAACGAAAAGTTTAAGACAGGGACTGTCTACAACAGTAGACCCCATAGGAATGGCATCAATCACGATCTCGGATCGTTGACCAATCGCTGGATTTTTGAGTGTACCCTCTGGCGTGGGGTTGTCGGTACTCCCATTTAAACAACGGCACATGGTGGTGAATTGCTCTGGTGTCGATCGTCGGAACTTCACTATAAACAAAGGCACATGCTCTGGGATTGTAAACACTTATTAGTTGTAGGTGATGAGCGAGTAGCATGAACAGTTCTATTGAGCTCCAACATTGATGGATGAAGCAATAAGTTCTTTTTGCACCAAGCTTGAAGGATAATGAGGGCGGTTGTGACCATTACTGGCATCTGCTTTTCTCCGATGGAACAGGTAACGGATACCCACAATTGTAAAAGCTCGTTAAAATGAGCTGACAAAAGAACGGGCTAAGTGACATCATGTTGAAATATTTTACATATGTCAAAGTAACTTGAAATTAAAATAACGCCAAACACACAAAAGTTACGACATATTAAAATTTAATGAGCATCTATTTTAATTTAATGAGCATTTCTTCCTCAGTGCTAACAACACAATAGTGGGATCATATTTTTAAAGGAAATTACACCAATTAACGAAAAGTTCAAGACAGGGATCCCACAATTGTATTATCAGCACTGAGGAAGAAATGCACATGTAAGCATTTCGAAATATATGCTCATTAAATTTTAATATGTTGTAACTTTTGTGTGTTTGGCGTTAATTTAATTTCAAGGTACTGTGACACACATAAAATATTTAACATCAATTTTGGATATTAATTTAGTCATTTTTTTGATCACAGTACATTTGTTTGTGGCATATTCAATTGAAAATGATAGCTGCGATAATATTGGAAATGGATACATTAATCTGAAAGAAAGTTCTTATTTTCTTTTGAAAAATCTGTATTATAATTTCTGAAAATTACAGAAATCGTTTTGCGGATTAGTCAATGTTGCTACATTACTCGCGCTACTCCGGGTAGGTCCAGAGAGAAGCCAGCAAATCAAAAGTGACTAATGTACTACTGATTGTTAAAGAGAAATGTAAAACAAGTGGATATCAATGAAGTTTAAACCTATCAGTCTAATCGCTACAGGTGAGAAATACTAGAAACAATCTTAACATATTTACAATTAAAAACAAACGCAGAGATAAAAATACGACTCAACAACTCAAAAGTACTACCGTAACATGTTTCGAGAGCAAGTTACGGCAAATCATCCTCTGACGCACTGGAGAAGCCCAGGTAAGCAATACATTACAAGAGTGTTCTTACCACACCTAAACCAACCAAAAAAAGAATTTAGTCGATGGCCCTGGAACACTATGAACAATAATGTGATAAACATTAGCAATAATAAAATAATCAATGAAAGTTTAATGCAGTTATTATTAACACCTTTAGATGTCCTTCAAAGACGAGTGCGAATGTCGATAGGATATCTAAGAATGAACTTAATAACAGTGTTGACTTATGTGGAAAACACTTTTCGAGAGTATCTAGATTAAATTATAGCGAATTTAATCAAAACTTAATTATGAATTATTTCGATAAACGACTGCTGCAAGCACTAAATCCATTGGAATTGAATGAAATTCGTAAATTAAGTAATAATAAGTAATTATTTATTAGAAAAGCTGATAAAGGCGGGGAACGTTATCATTAGATAATGATTAGTATGAAAAAAAATGTGTCATTATTATTTTGAGAACACAGAAGGTATTTCTTTGGTCTCGAATGAGTGGTATCGTATACTAAAAAAATTTAATCACAGATTAAAAAAAATGAATTGAGGCTGGTTTAAATAATACATGCTTATCAGGTTTGGACAACATCCCCACTGTTAAAGGACTTCTTAAAATTCATTCACACAATTTTAATTCGTTCACATTAAAGTTGAAGGAGGTTTTTTTTCCCCAATTAGATCCATCGTTAATTGTAAGGAAAAGGTAATAATAAGTTGATCTAATTTTGATGTTAGGATTTTTAGCCTATTAATTTTAATTCATTTTGGACGGTCTTAGTTAAGGGTCATTTTTGATAGGTTTTAGACAAATAGAGACAAACAAAGACACATCAAAGATTTCTCTTCTTTGATGTCACGGACTTGTTTATCAACACTTCTATGAGCGCCTTTGAAGAGACAATAGGTTTCAGGGTGAACAATTGAAGAAGGTAGAACTATTGAAGGAAGGTGGAACTAATAAAGGAAGAAAAAGTTATTAATGAATTTGATAATGAAATCCTTTTATCTTTATTTGTGGAGATGCTGATGGCGTTCATTGATATGAAGGTAATGGCTATACCGGAAATTAAAAGTAATACATTGTTTTACAGGAGGAACATAGACGACTCCTTCCTGATTATCAAGAAAAATAAGATAAAAGAGGTTGTTACAGGTTTGAATAGAATTTATCATGATATTGTTTTTACATATGAAGAGGAAGTAAATTGTTATTTATCGTTTTTGGATGTAATGGTTGAACGAACCGAACATTGATTCAACACGGATGTTTTTCAACAAAACTCGAACCCTGGTTTAACCCATTCTCAAATTCCTCTCGCATTTCAAAGGAATGCCTTAGCTATGACGATTATCATAACCTTTTTGACAGCATCGAGTCAGCAACTTTTCCTTAAGGAATTAAACACAGTTGTCAGTATTGCTCTTAATAACGGTTACATATTTTTCTAATTTAATCCAGATAAGCCCGATTTTCGTATTTCTGTTGTTTATGGGCCGGGTTTTTAGTATAAGGTTAGAAAATTTTTGGCAACACTATTGGAATACATTAATTGGGGTGCTGGAGTTAGACACTATACAAACAATATAAGAAATAATTATATATATGACAGTTCTTGTATATGGCATGATTGTCTTTACATTGGGGATAACTGTAGACCATTGTTTATTCACTCCAGTGAGCACGATGTGACAAGATTATCTTTGAATACAGTACTGCTTTACATTCGGGACATAAACTTGATGGTGTAAGGGTTATAGGACTTCACGATGATGAATATTTAAGGAAATTTGAAGAATTCTTTTTGATTCCTAAAAACGGTTCTTATAAACACCATGTTTCAAAAGAAGATATTTACGCGGTTGGTTTACATTTATAAAGTTATTGTTTTTAAAAAAAGCTTACACACATTGTAAGACACACTAAATTACACCGAAAAAGGCTAATATTACAACTTGTTTCATTGCCGTACATGGATGTATTCGGCAATACAATTAAAATTGAAATACATTTTAAAAAGAGTTCTTAACTTTTTAATTTGTGTGTCGGTGTCAACCGTGTATGTTTAAATGCACAGGTTAAAATTTCAAATAAAATTATATTTAAGAATAAAAAATTAAATGAATATAAAAAAAAAGGAAATACTATTAAATAAATTAAAACTTGAGAAGGAAAAACAACTACTTCCAATAAACCACAGGTCTATTCATAGACCTCATTACTTGTGGAACTCACAATGATACACGTAAAAGAAAAGGTTATGACTCCATTTAAAACTGGGAAGTTGTAATTTCTCTGTATATGAGATATGTCGATGACCTGATAATAATCTCCAACCAACAAATAAATTTAAAGACTTATTTCATATGATTTCGACGGACATTGAATTTGACATTAAAGTCGAACGTAATAATGTCATATCTTTCTAGTATTTAAAAATGAGAAGACCCATTTCTCATATCAACTTATCCGTACACTCAATATTAACTTAAAAAGATCTGGGGAATTAAGATATGTTAATATAAGTTAATATTATTTCGATGTTTTTGCACAGAGCATTCCGCCTCTCTTCTTCTGAAGACCTTTTTAATAACAAACCACTATACGTTTCCTTTTGCTGCAAAACGATTATCCCAGTTCTTTTATCAAATATCACTTCAAAGCACAATCTACAGAATTTATAATAATCATCGTCCGCCATCAAACATTCTATGATTATGTTACAATTTCTTATCAGCACAAAATTTATTCAAAATTAGTACGCCTATTAAGAGACTTGAATATTCGAGTCGCAGCTTCAGCCACTAACCCCATCAGTTCATTTCTACACAGAAAATAAGAGCAGGTTTCTTAATCATTACATCAAGCCAACGTCGTCTATGCCATACTATGCATTACTTATCCTTCCTGATGTATTGGCGACACACCGGTCAAACGCTCCACCACTGCATGTCATAACATGATAGAGCTACCGAAAAAGAGACCTTTCGTACACTACTAAGCACGTCCTCATGACATGACATCAGCCCAACACTTCCATTCCCATATTTTTAGAAGATGCAAGGAATCAGTGCATATCTCTACTAATATAATGACAATATTTCTATTTTAGCCATCACCAAATAGTATCTTCAGAAACAATGCAAAGAAAAAAAAAGACAACATCCTAAGGAGTGAAAAAAGAATAAAATGAAGGAAGAGAAGAAGAAATTAATAAAATTATTTTTGGTTTTCTTCCTCAAATTTTACTTTATTTCCTAACTTTTTCGAATTTGGCCATCTAGGGACCACGAAACTACCTCAACCTGACAATGTCAGGACAAAGCTACTGAAATTCTGGAAGGGGGGGGGGGGACGAGATTCACATCTCGTTCAGGATAACCCTGAGATAATAAGAAATTTTACTTTATTTTTGTTTCCTTTAATTTAGTTTTGATTTTATTATTTTATTTTTAATATAATTTTTTTCGGTATTTTTTTTTGTGTTTTCTTTTTTTTTTCATTCCTTTTAGATGTAGCCTTGAAGTTACTCTGGGTCGTGTTTAGGGTTCAAGTTTCTCTAATCCTTACAAGTAGATCGTGTCCAGAAAACAGACACTGAGTTCACGATGGAACGGTCTAGATGTGCACCTACTATTACATGCATTCATCACCTTTATCGGATGGATTTATCTTCATTTTCCGCGAATGAACTTTGTTGAATCTAATTTGAATATGTGGCTTCTTCTGCTTTGTAAATAAAAAAAAACACTGTATTTCAATTTTAATTGTTTAGCCGGAAGACATCCACGTTTTTTGAAACGTGTTGTAATTTTAGCCTTTTTAAATATATTTTAATTGTCTTAGAATGTTTGTAACCATTCTTATTACTACAATTTTAGAAACTCACATATTAAATATTATAAAAGCGTTATTTTGTCTGTCATAGGACTTTACGTTTTTCCAATTGTGTGACCAAACTGTAAGAGATAGAGTGGTCATGTAAATGGATAAAATGTAGATCTTTTAAAGACAAACAAAATGCTACAAAAATCTTTCGAAAAAAGTTTTTGGTTTCCAAGCTGGCGCCTTTTGAAGGGTCAAATTTTGACTTTCTCAATTTAAACGAAAAGTATAAAAGATGGAAGAGAACATTATATTGAGAAAATGTTGGTATTTGAAAGTTCTATCGAACGATGTATCAATTATTCACAATCGCTTCAGCTTTTGCAAGATACATGCAAAAATGTGAATATTCGGTGTGTGACGCCGACCCGCAATACATCAGAGAATTCGGAGAAGCCACAACGGGCTGGGAAGTTATATATTCTCCGACGATCGCAACATTAATTTGCTAAATAAATAAAGTTTGTTTTTTGAATGCTATATATGCAAGGGTTCCGGAGCGAAGCGACGGTACCCTGCTATTATTATTATATATTATAAAAACGTATATTATAAAACGTTATTCTGTCTGTCATTCTGTAAGCAAAATGCTAAATTACAAATTACTAAAATGTTACTGAAATAGAGAATCTATTCTTAAAAAATGAAAATATATTAAACAACTGTCCAACTATTCTGATTGGCGACGTAAATATAGATATTTTCAAAATGAATAAAACCAATGCAGTAAAGAAATACGTAAAATTATGTGCAATAATGGTTTAATTAGTTAGTTAGTTAGTTTTTCTTTTCTATTCAACGTGTTATCAGTTTTTAGAATGCTTTTTGCCAACGTATGATTTATTAATATCAAATATGGTTTAATAAAAATCGCCTTTATTGAATAACAAGAAACTGTACAATTCATGGAAATACGAAAACAAATATAGATCATATTTTCATAAATAAACATGATATCAAAACACCAGGAATAATATGTAAAGAACGAATCGGATAACATTTCAGAATGAGAAAATAACTGATCCAAATATAATCTATAAAGAACTAATCAATGATGTTAACAAAACAAAATTCATGAAAATCTACATATATAAAAAGAAAAGTCCTGACTCACTCACTCACTGACTCATCAACGCCCCCCCAAACCCTTGGATCTAGAAAGCTTAAATTTTGCACAGAAGTTTCCTTCATGATATAGACAAGGAATAAGGCCGGATTTTTCGAAATTCGGGATAGGGAATAATCTGGCAAACTGACGATGAAGTGTATGGCGGCAACCCCAGGTGTGTGGCGCCAACCCGCACTACACCTGAATTAAGTGGAGAAGGGCACAACGGGCTGGGAAGTCGTATATTCTCCGATCTCAATATTAATTAGCTAAATAAATAAAGTTTTTTTTTTTTTTTTTTAATGCTATATATGCAAGGGTTCCGGAGCAAAGCGACGGTACGAGGCTAGTTTTAGATAAAAAGTTAGTTTTTCTTTTCTATTCAACGTGTTATCAGTTTTTAGAATGCTTTTTGCCAATGTATGATTTATTAATAGTTAATAAATAATTTTCGGTCAGCATAAATTCTATTTTGATGATGTATGGTAGTTATAGCACTTTGATAATGGGCTGCTTAGCTTGCCTTCTCCAGTTCATCTGAGAGTGATTGACAGATATGGCAATCAAAAAATGTTACAGTTTAAATTTTGAATTGCTTTTATTTTAATGTCTATGTGCGTTTTTCATTGTAATAATTTAACTCGTAATTTTGCACAATTCAAAATTGTTTACTAGAAAAATGTTAATAACCGGCAGAGTGGTATTATTCAACCAAACAAACTTTGATATCTCTTTATCAGTACGACTTCAGAGGAGAAGAATCTGGTAAAAAGCAATTCTTATTTTATGCTGGTATATAGAAACTGGCTGCAAGGCACAGAAATATATAATAAATTGTGTAAGTTAATATACAATGGACGTTTGATGATACTTAGATATGAAGCGTTATAAATAAATCAAATACTGTCAATTATCCTTCATATCTAACTAATCATGTTATCTAAATAAAAAATCTTAAATTAGGAAGATAATTTTTTTTTTTGTAGCTAACAACAATCAAGGATTTGTTTGTTTGTTCACGTATTCTCTGAAATGTATCTATTGAAACAGGTTACAGGACATACCCAAAAATTTATTGTTTTACAGATGACTTACAAGGAGACGACACACCCTGTATCTTTAAAATTTGAGTGCCCTTTTGTAGGATGAAAGTACACATGAAGTACTTCAAAAATATTTTGAGGATTTGGGGCCAGTGCCCCATAGATTTCGAGATATTCGGCGTTATTTTCATCGATTTTTAAGTATTATTAGCTCACTGCTATCATATAAAAGCAAGTTTACCGTGAACTAATGGCATGTTACTGGCCTGAAAATCCATTGATCCCCGGTTCGATCCCCACTGCAGGGTGAGATGTAAGTTTTATTATTTTTTTTGCCTTAGCCTTTTTTCTTTATAATTACTTTTTTTCCGTTAATATTATGAATATTAGACACAAAAGCTTTTTACGATTAGAAGTAAATAAACAATATTCTCGTTAACCTCAATTTTTAAATAATTAAATTTTTAATTAACTAATTTTTTTTTTTATCATCTTGTGGTGAAACTCTTTTTTGTATTAAAAATTATTTGAGTTAGACTTTTTTTTACGAAAAATTAAGTTTTTACATAAGAGTTTTAAGTGTAATACTTAAGTAACAGAATTTTACGTTTTCTTTATTTAAAAAAAAAAAAAAAAACAAAGCTATTATTCTTGTTAATTTGATTCCCTTAATCATTTTTTATCAGAGGCTTTACTTTGACCTACTCTATCACCTTATAATATTCTCTTTTCTCAGCAGTTCTTTGCATATTTGGAAACTATCAGAAATTTCTTGTTTGGAAAAGCATAACTTGAACTGAACTTTTTCCATTTCATGTTTTTCAGTACAAAGAGATGAAGAACCTGCTGAAGTCATTGCAGACTGACTCACTAATCAACAATTGGTTAGGAGTCTTTTCTGAAATTTTCCCAGTAAACGCATTACCCCTCTTAAGTAAATGTAGCTATCCTAATTGTTCAACTATTCAACTGTGCAATAAAAATCCTTAACCCTTTCAGACCTGATTTTTTTATTTAAGTGAAAAAAATTTTTTCTCTTTATAAACCTGCATTTTAGGATGCAATAAACATAGAAATTATTAAAATTACATTTTTATCGAATTATTTATGAATCTGTGAGTATGTCCAAAATATTGGACACCAGGTCTGAAGGGGTGTGTTTACTAAGTTAGTGGAAAAATTCAAACAGAGTGTTTGCTTGTAGAAATTTATTTTATAAAATGGATATATTGCAGGAAACTATAAGTTACATATAAGGGAGCTATTAACCATTAACGAAAAAGATCATATAATTCGGATAATAATAATAATGTTATTATTTTATATGAAAACTAATAAAACAACTTCTGTCTTTTAAAAGAACCATATCTTTATCTTCATTATCATTTAAAATTCCAAACAAATACAAACTTCATCAACATGTCTTCAATATTTCGTCCTATTTTTCAAGGACTTTCTCAAGATCCATATGTTTAAAACTTAAATAACGAAAAATACAAAATATGAAACATAAAAGGAAAAAGAAAATCCTTTTTCTCATTCCTAACATTACAAATTATAACAAACTCTCATATGCGAGATCTTACATTGTAAATTAAACAATTGAAATCAAATATAATCATAAACAATTGAAATCAAAAAAAAAATATTAAAAAAATATTATTATTATTTATTAATTAAAATAAATAATTATATTATTAATATTTATAATTATAATTATTATTTAATAAATACGTAATTATATAATATCGCGAAAAAGGATTTGTAAAGCTAAATATGTACCGGTAAATAGAAAACAGATTATAAAGATATAATACAATA